>OZ030395.1:47031023-47393683 GCA_964023965.1 Melinopterus prodromus
GTCTTACAAGATGATTTCGATGTATGTAAAATGTATGTAGGCGGTATGTAAAACACGGCAGAAATTAAAAAAGAACGGATTGTTTTCCTTCGCTTATATCGCTTATAACACTTGTTATTTGTTTGTTACAGTAAAATCTTGTAATCGATATTTTACATACTTTTCAATGTTCAATCGAGTTGACCTTTTGCATGTGGACAGATTTCCGGTGACAATACATGAACCAACACAAAAAAATTTGTAACATTTTCCAAAATTGCAAAAGTTTGGATAATTGTCCAAATGCGTTGAAAGTTTGCATGTGGACAGATTTCCGATGGTAATGCATGAATAAATAAAAATAAATGGAAATTTTAGTAAAATTTTACAACATTTTTAGATTCTTTTACAAAGCGTATCTTTTACAAAATTCATTGTCTAGGTAAATTTATTTATAGATGTTTTACACACCTAAAATTCTTTATAAGAAAGACTCGATAATTAAATCTTACATCCATTACAGGTAAAGTTTTTCATTATCAAATAGCTATTTATGGAGTTAATGGAAAAGGCTGTATATTATTTACTGAGTAGGTATAATACCCCTTGACTTCTTCTTATATTAAAGAAAATGTTAAACTTTCACTGTTATAATATCTTAATATTGCTCTGTACCCAGGTTGTTTAAAATCTGCCAGATTTTTACATAGCAATTAATAGGAAACTAACAATTTCAAATGACTAAATAACCACTATTCGTTTGCTCGTTTGCACTATTCACTTTTTTATTTATTTTACTTTTAATCGCTAAATCCGTAAACTAAACACACAGTTTATTTTTTCATTTTATAATCGTCAGTAGCAAACGGATTAACAAAAAATATTCCATTAAAAAAACGCGTAAAATTAACAGCATTTACATAAATGCTAAAACCTCAACTAACTAACAACCCCAAAATGTATTGTGGCTGCAATTTTAGCTCTGCCAGATACCCAAGGGGGAGAACAAACACAATTCTGTGTTATCTATCCACCTGCTTGAATCCTCTAATTACAGGACGATAACTGACGATAAGTCCCTATCTTCTGTAGGATTCCTGAAACCCGGCTAAATTCGCTGCTGTGGAATAAACGACAAAGTGTTTTGTTGCGAACGCTAAATGCTGGCTGCGGACTGTGTATTCCGTCAGTATTAATTTGCGCATTTCCTGTCTTGTTCTTCTGTACCTGTACAGTTATCGTAACAGGTAGAGCGCTGTAATTTTCAGAACTAATTACCGAATGTATCTGTGAGACACGTTAATAGACTAATCTGTATCCTAAGTACACAGAGAGAAATTTTTGTTTGATTCAAATAAATATGCATTGAATCAAAGAAATTTGTTGTTTCAATAGAGGAAAAGAAATATTTATCGCATTTATTTGAAATATTTGTTTTGGTAGAAAGAATGTTGATTTTGTGTCAAACAACTTATGTTTCCAGTTAAAAAGTTGCAATTTGTGTATTATAAGAAAATGAGATTTATTTACTTTCAAATAATTATGATTGTGTTGAGTGAAAGAATTACATTTTTTTAAATTAACAAAACTGTTGGTTCGAGGTTTTAAAATGCTTAAAAATTATTAATTTGTTGAAGGAATTAATAGACAAGAATTTTTCGGATGAGTCGCCATGTGTCACCTCCTTTTTGGGATGTCGCACATCCTCGACCAGTGCTTGGTCTTCCCAACCCAACATATAGTCAAGGTTAAGTTAGTAAAGTGTACTCTGATTTGGAATCGCAACTTGAACCTGCAGGCACTGTACTCTATAAGTTCTATACTGTCGATCACGCGGCTTTATACTCTCGATATGTACGCAGTGCGAGGAGCGAGTTACAGCGCCATCTAACAATACAGTTGGATGACATTTAAAAATATATTATTTGAATCAAAATATGATTTCTTTGGCGGAAGTAAACCTATTTTAAAGCCAAAACAAAAATATTACTTTAAAGGAAATTGTGTACAAATATATTTATTTTAATCAAAATATGATTTCTTTGGCGGAAGTAACCTATTTTTAAGCCAATGATAAAATATTACTTTAAACGAAATAAATCTGTCCTTATATACAAATTTATATGTTTGAATCAAAATTATATTTCATTGCTGTAAAGAAACGTTTTTTTTTTTTTAAATCAAAACAAAAATATTACTTTAAAGGAAAGTAATTTTTGTTTGTATCCATATATATTTATTCCACTTAAATAAATATTTCAAATAAATTAATCTCTGCAAGCAAATAAACTAGAGTATTCAATGAAGTAAATATTGTTGGCGTCAAAGAAATATGTTTTGACCCAAAAGAATAAATTCAAACAAATACATTTCTTTAAAACAAGAAATCTGTGTGGCCTTGCATTGTCCTGCATTAGGATGAAATTTTGACGGACGCCATATGCAGCAGGCACCACATGGCCCTCCAAGATATTTTCGATGTAATTCATGGCATTTAGTCTACCAGGAACCACAACAAGATCAGTTTTGTTGTTTATACTGATTCCAGCCCAAACCATTACAGATCCACGACCAAATCCATCACTTACTGTATAGTAGCGGCTGCGTAGCGTTCACCAGGACGTCACTAGGGTTTTGTTATCCCGTGATTCCGGGATACCGACAAATAATGAGCTTTTTTCGGGATCCCGGATTATAGATCTAAATCCCGGGATCCAGAAAAAGTTAAATCTAAATAATGTTTCTCATTTTGTTGTTAATTGGACAAATGTGAGACCTGATCTGCAATAAATCAATTCAACTGCTATTAAAGTATGAACTTCAGTCTATAACAGGACTATTTCTGATTAAATAAGTAGGTATCAAGCATAAAATGTTTAAAAATACCAACCCGAAGAATATAGCAATATAATAGGAAGAACAGATTTCGCAAATGTAGATATAATTGAATATGGTCCGCAAAATGAACCCTTTTTAGTTTTCTTAAGTCTCTTTAGTTACTATACCCTCAACATAAAAGTATTTAAAAACACAAAAAAGAAAGAATATAAAATAAGTAAATAGGAAATAAAATACAGCTAAAACGAAGAAATATTGAAAATAGGTATAAAATAAAGATACTAATTAATCCCGATATATTTAAATGTAAAATGAAATAAAAGTTTACCAAAAATTATTTACTATTAATCGTTCGATGGTTCATTCCAATCGAACAAACTATATTATTTCTTGTTCCGATTTTCAAGTTTCTTTCAGTTTAAGGATTTTACCTGAAAACTAAAAAGCGAATATATAGGTACGATGTTTTCTCTGTCATGGGATCATCGCACAATTATGACCTTTTGCTATTTTAGTGTAAAATTTTTGTCTAAAAGTGCACTTAAATGAAAAAGATCTGTTTTTATAATGTGGGTTGGGCTATTTGAACTATATTTGACAAATTCGAAAGATGTACAAGTAAAATTAATTTCTTTCATGACCAGAAATTAAATATTTTAAATGCGTTCCTCGTTATTCATCTAAGAAGTTGCACTGAATATATTTCATTAATTTTGAACAAAACATAACGTCTTTACTGGAAATCGCGTTTAGAACTGGGTCTTAAAATCATACCTATCTTAGTTTGTAAACAATAATAGTTTTATTTAAAATGCAAGCAGATAGTCTACTTGCATAATAAACACGTCCATGACGTATGAGTTCTAAAGTTATCCAATTTTAAACAATTTGTCAAAATGTTTTATTGTCATTAATATGAAAAATTGAAAATTTAACTCGATCAATTTCCTATGCCGCGACTATTGTTGAACATTTTTGAGGAAATTTTAGATACAAGAGCAAGTTATTATCTAATAGAGTTTAAATGTTGTTTATTGTTGTAGTCAATACGCACACTTTAGCACGTTTTACCTTTTAAATCGATAATTTTGGGTTTCCTCTTGTAAAGCAAAATTTGAAAAAGTTGATCAATTTTCGGGGTAAAAGATATTGTCCACTCAAGTATAGTTTAGGAGTTTCTTACTGACTGGATTTGGTAACTTTTGGCATCCCAGGCGTTTTGATGAACAGTTTGATCAGATATCTCTGTTCCATGTGCTCGTCTTAGGTCGTTTAGGAGGTCTCGTGCTGACGCAGTACGCTGACGTAGAGAGGAAAGGACAAGATATCGGTCTTGACTTTGAGTAGTTTTTCGGTTTCTACCTTGTCCAGCTCTTCTAGCATATTGGCCAGTCTCCAGAAACCGATCCCATAAACGCTGAATAACCGCAGGGAAAACTCGAAGGTCCCTGCTAACATGTCGAACAGAGTGTCCATGCTGAATAAGGGCCACAGCACGAGCAACTTGCACTTCACTAAGATGCCTCATTTTATTTCTAATCAACGAAAGTTGACAACTGAATTCCTTTGTCGTCGTCTTTAGTTTCACAAGCAAATTTCATTCAAATTCAACCCTAGTGAAGCCAAAAACAGTATTTTGTGTATAATATGTTAAAACAATGGTAACAAGAAATACTCGTGGGGTACCTCAACTCCCTGCCCTGGGACCACTTTTATTTAACTTATATTTCGAAAGGGATCACAATATTATAAAATTAGATTTTATCGTTAGCAATTATAAAATCAAACACGTGCGCTAACAAGAAACAGACAAAACAACCCTTTACTGTCGGTACATTAAAATAAACGTCTGCACATTTACCTCCGTCAGTCCAGGACCGTAATTCGGTTACTGCCAAAGTTGGCAGACGCCTGGCAAATTAGGTTTACCTTTGGAGTGAAAAGAGGAAGGAAGTGTTTAAGGGCGGGGAGAAAAGTGCGCACCGAGTTCAGAGTTGAATTTAACTTTAATATGAGTTACGAAATTGGCAGCAGCCTCTTTCAAACTCGCTTAAAACATTTGCTAATTGTACTCCCCTGTTCGTCCATCCCGTTAACAAATTTGTTAAGATACCACGCCGTGTTTTTGTCTTTCTTCTTGTGACGCGTTTGACATATACCGTGTCCGGCAGAAAGTTGGGGACGAACGGGAAAAAAATTGTATTCTTAATTTTTTTTGAAATTGTATTTGTTATTATGAAAGGTGCTCCTTTAAAAATATTTTTCATAAACTTCTGCACAAAAAAAAATTATTTATTTTTTGTATACTGCGGTTCTCAAACCACGAACGCCTCCTTTTTTGCTAACTTTAGCCCAATATCCTGGGAACAACTTTACGTGTTCTCAAAAAGACTTTATAGATATTTTTTATGAATATTCAACAGAATTAATAATATTAATTAATAAAAAGTATATTCGCTTCTTCAATCGTATGTAAGATAAAACCAACAATAAATTATTTGGGTAGGCTGATCTCACAATGACACAATGATTAGTACCTTTTTGCTTGACTTGTGTAGAGAAACTAAGTTCTTTTTAAAGAAAAATCCTGACATCATAGTACTGAAAGCTGATAAGGGTTCCGTTACAGTACTAATTGATAAAGAACCTTATATTAACAAAGCTCTAGAATTGAGTGATACTAGTACTTATGAAGCCATTGCAAAGAATCCTGTACAACTAATTCAAACCTGAACTAATAACCTTCTGACTACAGTTAAAGAGCACAAACATATAACAACGGAAGACTTCAAACGTTGAAAGATACATAATTCTGTTTTAAGCAAAGCGTATTTCTTACCCAAAATTCATAAAGAGAATATACCTTTAAGGCCCATTATCTCAGCAATAACCTCAGCTACGTATGAACTGTCGAAATATATGTCTAATATCCTAACTGTCTCTTTAAGTGAAAGAACTAAGTATAATGTATGTGATACCTTCGACTTTATCAGCAATATTACAGACATTAAAATCCCTAATAATTATAAACTAATATCACTTGATGTTGTCAACTTGTTTACAATATTCCCGTAGAACTTGTCGTCGTTGTGACCGCAAAGTGAGACTTGATTAGGGCTAACTGTAATTTTACTTTAGATTCATTCGTAAAAACTGTACGATTTATTTTCTCAAACACCTACTTTACTTTTCAAAATCAGACCGACAAAGGTTTGGCACACCAATGGGATCACACATTAGTTCAATTGTGGCTGTCATAGTCATGGACTTCATCTTGGATAATGTGATCCTATTGCTTGACTTTCGCCTGCCTTTTATTTACAAATTTGTCGATGATATCGTAACTTGTATTCCTCAGGATGTAGTGGGGCACATTTTGGTCACCTTTAACGATTTCAATATCCATATTCAATTTACTGTGGAATCAGAGGATAATGGTTGCTTACCCTTTTTAGATTGTAAGTTGATTCGTAATGTAAGCGGGGAATTTACTCAGGTAGATACGTACATTTCTTTTCTAACCATAGTGTCAGCCATAAAATTAACACAGTTCATGCGATGAAGAATAGAATTATAAAAATGTGTAATACAACATTTCAGCCTTCAGCACTTAACAAATTAAAAGCTATTTTTCTTAATAATAGGTTTCCGAATAAATTACTGAATAAAATATTATTTTCCACTAATGCTTACAGACATCCACTTGGCAACAGGGATACCCCATTACCTGAAGTTAATAAAAAATTTAAATGTTTAGCTATGATAACGGGTTTAACGCAAACTTTAAAGAAGATATTTGAACCGCTACTCCCAGAAAACACAAAATTGGTACATCACTACCCGAACAAAGTTAATAACTTATTTAGTCGTTTAAAAGATCAAGATCCGGACTGTTATAAGTCAAACCTTATTTATTGTGTTGGCTGTTCTAATTGTCAGGCAAAGTACGTTGGTGTGACCTCTCAGTGGCTAAAAAGCCGTATTTCTTTGCATAAAAGTGATTGTTGCACAAATAAAACAAGATGTGCCTTGTCAATACACTGTATAGAAAACAACCATAACTTTGATTTCACAACGATCAAGATTTTAGATGTGGACAATAATTATAACAACAGACTTTTCTTAGAAATGTACCACATTAACATGACTGAGAACGCTATAAACTTTAGAAGTGACTTGGACGGTTTAAGTACTTTCTCTGATAATAGACATAGATAAACAGAGATACTCATAAAAAATACTTTTATATATTGTTGATTTCAAAGTAACCGCCTTTAAATATGTTGCTTAAGGGGGAGTAAAGGGGGAAAAATAACTGTTATCCTGCTTCGATGTAGTCGTTTTCCCTCGATATATGTGAACGTTGTACTGTAATGGTGTGTACGCGACTTAGTCCTTCGGTTTAAGTTTAAAAAAGAAAAATGTTTGTACACCGCACCGGAAAATGGTCTTGCTGAAACCTCATTTTGCTATCTCAATTAACTTAGTTGTAAGTAGAGTGCTGTGAATTGTTTTTTGTAATTTAATTACCATCTGTTCCTTGTGTTTTTTAGTATTCCCTGATGAGGACTCAGTAAAGGGTCGAAATATTGCAATTAACAATGAGTTGATCATTTTATTTTCCTGAGATCGTCCTACACAAATAGTTTATTGTTGGTTTTAATTAATAAATATAGAATTATTGACAAAAAGAGAATGCTGATATTGGAATACCCCTGCATGATGGTGCCTAGAAATTGGGGCTTCTGGAATTGTATGAGTTTAGTTATACAGAAATAATAAAAATATCATATTATTGTACAGGGTCTCCCAGGCTAGGAACAAAGTACATTAATGGTCTGAAGGAATCGAAATACACGTTTTTTCCATATATTAAACTTGTAGATAATCATTAGCTCTACGGCCAGAAAATATTTTCTTGCTTAGAAGGTGTCCCACAACAACGTACCAACACAAACTTATGTTTTTTCAGTTGGAACACTTGGTATATTATTGCAGTTTTGGATGAAGATTTTTATGGTAATCATTTTAACTTCAACTTATATTAGGCTATTCAACTGCTCCGAGATATTGTGAAATCAATGTCAATAACGTGCAGATAAAAAAAAACATTCTGATGTAACTAACTAAGATGAAGAAACGAGAAAGCTTATTCTAGACAGTAAATATGTCACTCCTTTGTGAGAGATATGATTTATTTCAGATTATAATATGAATAATATAAAATAAATAATGATATGTTAAATGTCAAATAACTTAAGATTTTTAAATGGAACACCCTGTATATTATAACACCATTACAAACTTTGATAGACAAGCTTTCTAAAAATGCCAAATTTATTAGGTCTATCAGCAACAGATAAAATGTTGTCAACCCACAAGTTTTCAATATTGACTAAGTAGGCTCTAACGGCCAGTATTGCTTAACGAAACACAAGAAGAAAGCAAAAGTCGGGAAATTCAAAATTTATTAAATTCTAATAATTAATCAAACAGTTAAAGCAAATAAATGCAACACAATTATAAACTAAATAAATTAAACAAAAACAAAAAAGAAAGTGAAGAGGTGGGTAAGTATTCCACTACAAATGTTCAAATATCTGGCCTCTTTGTTGAATGCATTTTTCAAGTCTTGTTTTGAAAGTCCCTCTGAATATTTTCTAGTGTTTTCACTGAAAAACTGTGAAAACTTCGCCTTATCCTGACCTTCATGTCCTTAGTGGTGGGAATGTCCCTATAAACTTGTTTCTTAACATGAACGAAAAGAAACAAATCACACGGCGTTAAGTCAGGTGATCTGGCTGTGTTGGACCACCACGTCTAATCCAACGACGTTCAAACATATTATTTAAATAGTTTTGAAGTACTCTAGAGTAGTGTGGTGGAGCCCCGTCTAACTGCAGTATCATTTCGTGGCTTGTCCCTTAAATCAACATGTTCCAACAATATCGGTAAATTATGTTCCAATTTTTTTTATTTTGTCCTTTGAGAAATCCATCAAAAGAAAAATGCCCTTACTATGTTAAGATTAATAATTTCTCCCCAGACATTCAGTGACCACGCATTTTGATTGTTAATTTGTCTTACCCATCGGGGGTTTTCGGTGGCATAATAATTCATATTATGCCGGTTTACCAATCCGTTACTTTTAAAAATAGCTTCATCCGAAAAAAGGATTTTTGAAACATAATTTGGTTGTTCATCAATTTTAGTGACATGCTTTCACAGAAAGCTATCCTGTTTCCAAAATCATTCCCATGTAGCTCTTGGTGTAAACTTAAGTGGTATGGGTAAATATGTAGTTTTAAGATTCTATGGACCGAGCTTTTGCTGATCTGGAGTTCTCTACTCAGTTCTCGTGTACTGACATGCGGATTTTCCTGTACGCTCAATAAAACATTAAACTGGGTATTTTCATCTCTAACTACATAACTGTTATTTCTACGTTTCAAGGTAGCAGTACTTCCAGTATTGTGAGATCAAACCAATAAATTTTCGAGGAATCGCCTACTCGGGATTCGTACATTTGGGTACCTTTCGCCATATACTCTTTGAGCGAGTAGAGTATTCCTTTGACTTTCTCCTATTATCAAAAACCATGTTCACAAGTTCTGCATTATTATAATTTATTATTGCGAGTAAAACTGTTGTTACAAGCTACGAGTAGACGAATAGACAAAACGCTAAATTTTGACATCTGTGCGTTTGTTGAATTTTTTCATGGCAACTAGATATTTTGTATTAATTTAAGAATTCTTGCGTAGGTAATAAATTTTAAATTAGATACTTAATAACTTTTTATCTGTTGATGATAGACCTACAAGTTTGGCATATTTAGAAAGCTTGGCTATCGAACTTTATAATGGTGTTATAATATAAAGGATATTCCATTTAAAATTCTTGAGTTATTTGACATTCAACATGTCATTATTTATTTTATATAATTCATATTATAATCTCAAACAAACCATATCTCTCAATAAAGTGACATTTCTACTGTCTAGAATGAGGTTTTTCGTTTCTTCATCTTAATTAGTTACCTCAATATGATTTTTAGAAAATTGCACGATTTTGACGTTGATTTCCCTTCAAATCGCTCCGATATCCCTTCGATATCTCTTCGATTTTGACTTTATGACATTCTTTATGAAGAGCGGAATAGAGTGGTTTTGGTTTTATTAAAATTGAACTTCAGATCCAATCTTATTTTCTGCTATTTAGTTGCAATATTTGATAATCCGAACAATTTCGTAATCCGAATGACCTTCGGTCCCAATCAGTTCGGATTATCTTTGCACCTTTTTGCACTGCTCAGCTGTTTATCTCAAATATAGTGGGTGTTAAAGATAAGTGTAAAATATAGATAAAGTATACTGAACGTTTGATTTCGAACTCATGTCCACACACCTGACACCGGTTAGGTACTGCATAGAGCCTTAATATATTATAGAATATATAAATAATTTGTATGTAAAACTTTATTTGTTTAACGTCTCTAAAAAGAATTTAAGATTACCAAAATTGGCCAAAATTGGTATCAAAATTACAAAACTGTTCTCATTAACTCCGTTCAAAGACGATAAATAATTTAAAAAAAGGCACACTGATGTTCTTTTGCTTTAAAAGTACCATCCTATAATATCAATGGCACTATTTTTCCTATGCTGTTTGTAAAATTGGTTCAATCTTCCGGCTCTATCTAACGTTCAAACAATACATTTCCGGACATGAGTTCATTCAACAATTTGTCTACTTTGGTCATACAGGCAATTCATAGAGCTTATTATATAACAACAATTATTATTAACTGGTTGACTTAGTAGTATTGTCGCCTTTTAAGTGTTTACGTATAATTGTAATGATAGCAATTTTGAATTTCGTTGTCGATAATCGTTATTACATTTTAAAATAATATTTTCACCTTTTATTGTTTACCAATTTGTTATTACGATTTTTTATCGGATGCTCGATTGACACGATTATAGAATTAAATTACCAATTGTGTTCATTTTGTGCCTGTATTTTTGGTTTTGAAAGGTGCCAGTTGCCCATTATACATTCGGCCTTGCTCGATGAACACGAGCGGAAATTCTTATAAAAAATTAACAATCCAGAATTTTACAAAGTAATAAAAATTCTTCAATATTGGTTGGCAATCAGACCAAATCTAAAATTCTAGGATAAAAGTTCAATGATTCTGAAACAAATATATAAATACAAATAATATTCCTAATAAAAATTATTAATTACACATTGATAAACTATAGAAAGGCAGCAAATTTTCTTGCAATTCACTTAATATCAATATGCTATAGATAGAAGTATAGCCGAGCATACAGGTGTTTTTTTTTCAGGGTGAATGCAATTTAAATTTAACGAAAAATATGGGCTATTGGGTATTTTTTAAATATTTTTATTATTTTCATGTTTGTTGTGTCTCAATTTTAGAATCCCAACTAATAAACACGAATATGTCTCTATCAATGCCATTTACAACAAATAAAACAACGAAAACGCTCCAAAATAATTAATAGTATAGTCATTAACACTACGTCACTTTTTATTACTAAAAAAAATCTGCCCCCCCCCCCTGGAACGTTTTGTAACGGCGCCCATGGTAGTAATTAACTAGCATTGTAAGTGAGCGCTAGTATAGAGTTTTCCACGTGTCTACAGTATATTTGTGGTTACTTTGTTACCTTAAATGTAAAAGACATAAATTAAAATGTGTTAAAGGCATTGGTTATGCCTCCTAAATTGCTCAATTCATTTTTTAATACCTTATAAATCATTTAATTGTGTTCTTTTGTATTCATAGATCATTAAACGACAATTACTAAAGAAGTAGTGTAATCCAGGCTCTGTTGAGGAACGCTTCTTATGTGAGGTGAAAACTAGGCTGTGTCAATATGCATGTTCTTGTGATCAATACCCAACAGTTAATAACAATACACAATTTTGAACAAATAGACCAAATTGTCATAAAAACCAGTTTTTTTTGTTATTTTAGAAGGCGCAAACGTTTAGGAACAAAAGTTCTGAGATTTATTGACTACATATTAAGCAAACAGAAACAAAATTAAACAACGCTTGACGCAATGAATATTCTCCAAGCAATTAAAATTAATTGTCGCTACAATCTAGAGTTTATTTCCGGGTACAGTTTAAAAGCAGAAACTTCAACATTGATCGAAGTTGTTTGACATCGCTCTGCACCAACAACAACCGGAATAATTTCAAACTTCCGCCGTTTATTTTGCCACGACAGGACAGTCGTCGGGGTTCGTCGCATTATTATAAAACTCCCGTTTGTCTTTTGTCTTTTCGCACGACACGACGACATTTAAATTTCACTTCCTCATTCCTGCTCTGGAATTCAGCTTTAGAATTCAACGGTTTTATATCAATTTGAACTCGCAGAGTCAAGAGTCGAGCGCAGGTAATATGAAATATTGAAGTTATTAGAGGGCTATCAAATTCATAAATCCGGGATTTTTATCGTCCCGTAGGTTCGGGGCTGGTAACGTTTTATTGGGCGAGACGGTAAAAGGGAATTTCCCTATATCTTCGCCTTGGAAATCGGACGGAATGGGAATTTTTGCTGGGTTAAAAAACGCCCGCCCGATTCTACGGATGGGGAAATATTGGAGAAAAAATTGTGTGTAGAGACGCAGAAAAGAATTTTTATTAGGTTCTCGGTCTTTGATATGATATGTAGTATCGATGGGACCTTTTTTTTTTGTCCGCGGGCTACTGATATTCCATAAATTTTTCAGTATGAATAACACTGGGAAACAAAAAGGGAAATTGCTTTTGTTGCTGAATGTTTGCTAATGATTTTGGCATTTTCCAAGTGGTTGCCTATTGTAGTATGTAATTGGTTTGGTTTATTTTCTTCTAGTTGTTAAAATAATCCATTTTGTCCATTTGGTGCATTCTATTGATTGAACAGTTTTTGGAACTTTTTTGGAATATAGATTAAAATTTAAAATTTAAATTTAAAAAAAAAATTATTCGGGTCTCGGAATGATATAATCAGTTATGTTAATACTTGCTTACCTGTACATTTACTTAATTGCTTCATATCTTATAACAAAGCACAGTAGAACAAGAATTGACGTGCTTATAACAAACCAGAAAGATATTTTATGTCAAGTGCAACACACCCCGAAAATTACTGACCATTCTATTATAGCTGTAGAGTTTCCATCCACTTAAATCATACCGCAACAAGAAATAATATTCAGAGATTCAAAAGGTTTCAAAGAGATGGAGTTCCAATTGGATTTGATGGATTGCAGATGGTCGCCAGATTGTTCGGATGTTGACTTGAGTGCTAATGAGATAGTAAAATCAATATTAGAGTCATTAAATAGACATGCTCCAGTGGTCTCAAAAATCAGAAACGTAAAATGGACAAATAAGGAGGAATTTGGAGTTAACAATGTGATGAGAGAGATAGTTCATACAGGATCACTCATAAGCAAGATGATTGGATAATCTACGCAAGATATAGGAATCACGTGGTAACCCTAATAAGACGATATAACAAAAATACTATAACAGGACTACAACAACACAATAGGACAAGAATAAAAACTTATACCTGAAAAATTCAATGATTACTTTGTTGATTACCATGAAGTGAAGATGAGGGTTTCATGAATTTAACATTATAACACTTGGTCACTTAAAGAAAATTGTTGGTAACATAATTGACAAGAATGGCAGTGTGGACGGAAGTGCTTCAAGAATTTTGAAGCTGTCTTTCGTAGGGATTGGACCCCGTTTTTTAAACGTTATAAATGACAGTCTACTGCAAGGATGCTTCCCTCGGGGAAGGAAAACATCTACAGCAGGGGTTCTCAACCGGTGGTACGCGAAGGACTTTTAGGCGGTACACGAAAGGTACCAAACTTTATGGGTAAAATTATATTTATTTTGATGATAATGTTTGACCCAAAATTATAACAGCAAAATTAAATAATATTCCATTATTACATGGTGCTTTATACAGACGTATTTCTAAACTGGCAGATTGTGTAAAATAAATTTTAGTTAAAAAAGGTAAAACAAAGTAAATATTTTACGCTACACTTAGATGAAAGTACCGACCTAAGCTATTTTGATCAATTATATTAGTCTTTAACTGATTTGAGAATGTAGAGGAAATTGCAGAGGAATATTTATTTTAGTAACTTCTGCCCGAAAGAAGATCTTGTATGTTTAGCAATTCCATTCCACTAAAGAAATTTATTGATGTCTGCACTGATAGACCTTGGCCTTTAACAGAAAAGAATCGCGGCCCTCATAAAAAATCAAAACAGTAACTCCAGAAGCTCAATTCATCACTGCAAAATCAATCGGGATTTTCTAATAGCAAAATCTATACCAGACAGACTAAAAACAGTTTTGGATCAAGCAGTAAAACGATTACATTGTCCCTTCGTACTTAAATCAGAAGTTCAAGCTTTCCATGCAGAAGCTAATTTCGACTTTAAATATTGTTTCTTTGATGAATTGTGGATAGTCCGGTTAGCATATTTAGCTGATATTCTTGGAAAGTTGAATAATATATATTTAGTTTTGCAGGGAGAAATGGTCGTTTATTGTTATTGTTAATATTATTATTTTGTGATTGTAAAATTAACGCAATAAAAGAAGAAAATAAATGTAGTTTATTGTAGGCATTAGAAGGGTTTCTTGCAAAAATCATTATCATAATAACCAAGTTTAACAGTTATTTTCCAAAAAACTATGACAATGAAAATTGGATCAGAACTCCAAAAACTACGAGCAAACCAGATAACTTCACTGCCAAAGAAATACAACAATTGATAGAAACTTCCTCAGACTGAACGAAACTTTTAAGATCAATGCACACCAATTTTTAGATCCAGAGGAAGAATTATTTTAAAGAAATTACAGATTAAGATTTTTTAATGCCTTTTTGCACCACCAATTTATGTCAAATATAGTTGTCAGCAATATTAATTTAAAGGACAAACATAGGACAAAATTAATTATTGAGGAAACTGAGCTTAAAACTAACTTTCACTGAGCATGAAATTTAAAGAAAAAAATGGCTTTAGCAAAACATTCCCAGTCGCATCAATATTTAAATTATTTTATATTACTTCAATGTAAGTGATGTTTTTACTTTGCTTTTGTATACCAAATGAAGTTTTCTAATATAATTGGTTATTGTCAGACTATTGTCTTTTAAGAACTTTTTTATTTTTTTCTCAAGTAAACTGTCGTTAAAAAGTTATTATTTTGGTACAAAATAATATGTAGGTATGTATATTTAAAATCAGATATATTTTTTTTCAGTTATGTAAATTATTCATCGTCATTTATGCATTTTTGTTTAAAGGTTGGTGGTACGGAGCAATTTGAATATTTTTATATGGTACACGGAACATAAAACATTGAGTACCACTGATCTACAGTAATCCCCATAGAGAAGAAGGCAACACAATAAAATGTGAAGAGCACAGACCAATCAACATGTTACCTACATATGAAAAATTAATAGAACTGGTAGTTAGCGAACAACTTAGAGAATATGTTGAGATCAATGAATTAATAATACATACCAAGCGGGTTTCAGAGAGCAGAATTCATGTGAAAGTGCAATTCAAACTACTTTGACAATCTGGAAAGGCGCAATAAACAAAAAGAAAATTGTGGGTGTTGTGTTGTTGGACTTTAGAAGAGCATTCGAAACAATTAACAGAGTTTTACTACTGCGCAAATTGAACAAATATGGTTTTGGTGGTGTTGAAATGCTTGGAAAGGTAGCTGACAGATAGGAGTCAACCACCTAAATTTAGTGGTAGAGCGGTGTCTTTATTAAAGACAACCAAATCCGGTGTGCCTCAGGGAACAGTGTTGGGTCCACTGTTGTTTGTTTGTATGTAATTGACAGTGTAAACTCTATAGCGAGATGTAAAATTCAATTGTTTGCAGATGATACGTTGATTTATTATGTCGGTGATTCTCCAGAGGAGGTAGTGAATGTATTGAACAAAGAATAGTTATAAGTAGTAAGTGGTTGCAGTGCAATAGCATGTCTCTAAATGTTGATCAAACGAAATTTATGATTATCAAAAATCGGTTCAGTTTAATTGACACAAGGAATCACTGTGACCTCATGATAAGTAATAAAATTGTGGAACAGGTTTGCGAATGGAGATATTTAGGAGTGCTGTTGGACGAAAACTTAACATTTTCTAGTCATACAAATATCACTAAAAAATAAGTAGGATAAGTTATTTTTTGGGCAGCAGAGGCGCAAAGTTGGGTCTAAGTTATTAATATATAAGACAACACGCAGCGTGATAGCCTTCAGAAAAAGTATACTGAATTGTAATCGATATAAAAGTGTTAATTATATTTTGGATGCTACATCTCTGTTGCCTAAGTGTCAGGCAACTTATTTACACCATGGTGTTTGTTTATTTGGTCAAAATAATATCTTTCATACGGGCGTGGCTAAGTTTCATTGTCTGCCCATGATCGTGAGAAATTCAGAGTCTACTATGTTATTTAAAAAAAGATGTAGAGAGAATTGCTGGGCTAGTGTTGAAATCTTATTCACTGTTATGGTGCGTGATATGCTTGAGTATTTATGTTTTATATTATATGACTCCAAAATTGTTGTTTTTTTATTTTTTGTTTTTATATTTAGTGAGATAAATGTTTCTTTTGAAACAGTGGGGCTATGTATATTTTTTAATGTTCGCAGTGAGATTTTTATTATTTTGTTATTGTTTTATTATATTGAAGATTTTGTTGATGTTTTACTATGTTGATATTATTGTTTTTTTTTATTTTTCTATTTGGATTAGCTTGATAATATTTATTATTATGTAATATTGTGTCAAGAAATTCAATGTAAGCAATAACTCAAAAACTATCAACTTTTGCATATAGGGTTTAATGTTGGGTTTAATCGATCTAAAATAACTAATTTAGACCGACAATATCAAGAAACCCTATTTCGAAAAATATTTTCTACCCCCGGCGCCTCCACCCAAAGTAAAAAGTTTTTTTTGTAAAGTGATATTGTGTCAAGAAATTCAATAGAGTCTATAAGCAATAACTCAAAAACGATCAACTTTTGCATATAGATAAATTGGATTTAATCGAACTAAAATAACTAATTTAGTCCGACAACATCAAGAAAACCTAAAAGGTCGAAAAATATTTTCCATCTCCGGCGCCTCCACCTAAAGTAAAAACATACATTTTCTCCAATTTTCAGCAATTAATCATCAATTAACCTTGTTATATGAATTGCACAAGGCCAATCGACCAATACCCAATTAAATACGACAAGAAAACCTTACATTTTACCTCTAAAATCACGTTTTTTGTCGACGCGCGGGCTTAAAAGTAATTAACAGTCCAATCTCGGACTACAGACTCGATATAGACTCAGGTATGATTTCGAAAGGGAGATAAGCATGCCGCGTGACGGCACGAGCGTGTAACTTTGACCGCTTTCTTGTGAAATGTTTATTTTCCTTATGATAGAGTTTATTATGTTTTTTTTGTAAATTGGTATTGTGTCAAGAAATTCAATAGTGCCTATAAGCAATAACTCAAAAACTATCAACTTTTGCATATAGATAAATTGGATTTAATCGATCTAAAATAACTAATTTAATCCGACATCGTCAAGAAAACCTAATATTTCGAAAACTATTTTCCATCTCCGGCGCCTCCACCCAAAGTAAAAACTTATTTTTACTCTAATTTCCAGCAGTTTATCATCAATTAACCTTGTTATATGAACTCCACAAGTCCAATCGACCAATACCCAATCAAATACAACAAGAAAAACTCACATTTTACCTCTAAAATCACGTTTTTGTCGACGCACAAGCTTAAAAGTGATTAACAGTCCAATCTCGGACTACAGACTCGATATAGACTTAGGTATGATTTCGAAAGGGTGATAAGCGTGCCGCGTGTCGGCACGAACCTCAAACTTTGGCCGGTTTCTTGTGAAATGTTTATTTTCCTTATGATAGAGATTATTATGTTTTTTTTTTGTAAATTGGTATTGTGTCAAGAAATTCAATAGTGCCTATAAGCAATAACTCAAAAACTATCAACTTTTGCATATAGATAAATTGGATTTAATCGATCTAAAATAACTAATTTAATCCGACATCGTCAAGAAAACCTAATATTTCGAAAACTATTTTCCATCTCCGGCGCCTCTACCCAAAGTAAAAACTTATTTTTTCTCTAATTTCCAGCAATTGATCATCAATTAACCTTGTTATATGAATTGCACAAGGCCAATCGACAAATACCCAATTAAATACGACAAGAAAACCTTACATTTTACCTCTAAAATCACGTTTTTTGTCGACGCGCGGGCTTAAAAGTGATTAACAGTCCAATCTCGGCCTACAGACTCGATATAGACTCAGGTATGATTTCGAAAGGGAGATAAGCGTGCCGCGTGTCGGCACGAACGTGAAACTTTGGCCGCTTTAATCGAAATATCGGCGAATCCCGTGGGAAATACCGATTCGTATGTGAGTTTTCCTGCGTTGAAGCTGGGGGCCTGGATAAAAATGAGAAATGACTCCGAGAGATCAATCAGGAGATATCGGATCGCGTTAGCTACAAACGGATGACCGCATTCGACGAAATTCAACCCCCTCCCCCCCTGTGCCCCCCAGCGAAGCCCGTAGATCTCTAATACGATCCGTACGCTGATATTAATACGAAATACAAAACTTTGCGAATGCGCCGGTGAATTGAACCAATCAAAGTTCGGATATTGGAATGTATCGATGTGTAGGTTTGGTTGAGTTGTGTGGGGTTTTTGTGGGGGTTTTGTTCAACCTTCTATGCTTCTTGTTGCTTCTGATTCATGGGTTCTATAACTGTGGTATTTTTATTACAATTGCGTACGGTGTTTTGGACTTTTTTAGCAAAATTTTTGCGAAAAAGATGATTGAAGATTAGGATATTCTTGAATACGAGTCCTGGGTTGAAGGTTTTCCGTCACGTGTGATATAATAGTATAATATAATACAAGTTTTATAAGAAGAAATGTGGCGCACGACTTGTTTTGTGCACGATGAGCGTAGCGTGGAGTTATATACTAATTTTTGTACTTTGCGACATTTTTTACATATATTTGCGGTTGTGGTATTACCATCAAGAGTAGTTTTATCTTCAACAGTTGGGAGTTGTGGTAAAACTGACAAATACGACTGAGGTGAGCCAATAGCGATTGAGATTGTGATTACACTGTGTTCAGTGAACTGTACATACTACGTATAACTGGAAAGGACCCGTAATGGTCAATACGTAATGCAAATGCATTTGGTATGCAACCCGCAGTGAAGTGGTTCAGCTATCTCTTTCTATCTCATACGGTACTATCACCGTATGCGGTTTGAATTTAACTTTTTTATTTGTAATATCTTTTTCAATCTAATTGGAACAAATTAATCAACCCTTAACTCTTGCAGAGACTTAAATACATGAGATAATAATCGCAGATTTAATAAAAGTTATATTTTATTCATATATTCCGCCTAATTAAAATTTACTGACTAGGTACTATCGCGAACGTAAAAACCAGGGACACTCTAATTTGCACTGATTAAACTGGGCTTCGTAATGCCATGTCATCACGCTTGTCATGTCACATTAATGTCATCTTGAATTTTGACGTAATAAATAAAAATTTCGCAATAGAATGAATTTTAGAATGCAAATAAGTCGAACACAAGATTAAATCAACATTCGAGAAATTGTTATTGAATTAAGTGCCGGCAAGAATACCGCGAAGAATAAAATTGAAGGAACCGGAAAAAAATTGTAGGTTGACAAATACTGTCAGAGTTTAGACATCATAGGTTAACAAATACTGTCAAAGTCAATGTTACACAACTAAAATTGTTGAGAATGTGTGTATAAGTGCCCAATTTCCCTTTGCTGTCCCCGTTTTTTATGCTCGCGATGAGAAAAATAAATCTAAATAAACAAAAAAAGTACCTATAGACCTATAATAAGGAAACTAAAACTGAATTTTTTCAAATACTGAAAACAAAGAAACAAACATCCCGACTCTTATATGTATATATATAAATACATCCGTAAAAACATTTTTATCAATAAACAACATATTCAGCTCAGCAAGT
This sequence comes from Melinopterus prodromus, assembly GCA_964023965.1. NCBI lineage: Eukaryota > Metazoa > Arthropoda > Insecta > Coleoptera > Scarabaeidae > Melinopterus > Melinopterus prodromus. The sequence goes on from OZ030395.1 coordinate 47,051,021, forward strand.
GTCCCCGCCCACTCTGCCACACTCCAACTCACGGAACATCAACAATTGATAAGCAGCGCGGCCTGTGTGTGGACACCCAACGATTCGCACCGATATCCTTAACAGGGAGAAACCCACGGCCGAACAAGAACACCAAAAAGAACGCGAGTCGCAACTCTGGCTGCGAGATCCCAGACAGACCGGCGCGACAACCAACCGAACCACCCTACCGCCGATGCATGCTTAACAGCTCGGCCCTAGCTCGGAGCTTAAACCGCTGGACTGATAAACACTTTAGACTGTTCGGTATATTATTGTACACATTAGCAATCTGATATGAGAATGAGCGTTTAAAGAGTTCCGTTTTGTGTAGTTATTCGTTAATTTAAACATTTGCAGTTCAATAACTAAATCCTCTTTGTATTATTGAATGAAGGAAAGGCATTCTGACATTAAAAGTATTATAAATTACTTTTCACGTTTTAAAATTTTATTCATTCGAAATATATATACATTAATAATAATAATCATCTTTATTCATTAAACAATAATACATTGGGGGGGGGGGGGGTATGGAACACGTCAAAATAACAACAATCCCTCTCCAACCCCTCCTGTCTACAGCAGAACCGGGTCGAGCAGATATTCCTCCACCGAGTAGTACACTTTTTTAATCAAACCATTTTTATAGTCGATTTAAATCTGTTGAAGTCTAGCAATCTAGAAGTAACACTTAATTGAAAAGCTAATTGCCAAAAACTGGGGACTATTTTCATAAGTTTTAGTTCTGTGTAAGGGGACTTCTAGAACATCAGAATTTCGAGTATCGTATTCGTGGTTAAAATTAATACGTTTCAGGTTATGTATATTTACTCTTGCATGTACTAAGACATTATATATAAAAATAGACGGTAATGTCATAATACCCATCTCCTTAAAGTACCTCTTGCAGCTCGTTCTCGTATTGACACCAACCATAACCTGACAATCTTTTTCTGCATTACAAATACACGGTTAAGTTCAGCTGACACTCCCCATGCAATTATCCCATAGCTAAGTATTGAATGAATTTGCGCAAAATAGTATATTTTGATAGTACTTTTATCTGCAATATCATGAAGTCTTTTTATTGCGTAACAAGATACACCAATTTTTTTATAGACAGTATCTATGTGTCTGCCCCATTTTAGGTTACAATCAATCTGCACACCCAAGAATTTAGTATCACTCACTTTTTTTTATATTACGCGAATCAAGTTTAATCAAATAACTAAACTCCTCCAACACATTTGAAATACTAAATTGAGCATACACGGTCTTTAGGGCATTTACGACCAGTTGATTTCTATCCATATAGTCCTTTAGTTCCCGTACTCATTAGCTAAGTCTGACATAACAATTCTATCCGGTGACGCTATTACCAGTGACGTATCATCGGGAAATGCAGTGCTATTCTTCATTGTAAAGTCCGAGACAAAAATTACATAGAGCAGTGGGCCCAGGACTGACCCCTGAGGTACTCCCCTTTTGCTGACTAACAATTTCGATTTATTACCTTGGATCTCAACATACTGTGGTCTTCCAACAAGATATGTTTTAAGCCATTACAAAGGTACTCCCCTGACACCATATGACCACATCTTCTCCAAAAATTTGTCGTGGTTTATCAAATCAAATGCTCTGCTAAGATCCACAAACAATCCGATGGATCTATTACCCTGTCTGTGTATAGATTATCCAAAAAAGCAGCAACCGCGGAAGTAGTTGATCGCCCCTTAGTAAAACCGTGCTGATTATCATTCACAAGTCAATCTATCAGCAAATGCTTTCTCAATCACCTTAGAAAAACATCTAAGCAATGAAATTGGTCTATAACTTTCCACCCTAGAAGCATTGTCTTTTTTGAATATTGGTTTTATTTTAGTTGTTTTTAGACCCTCAGGAAATTTTCCAGTTTCGAATGAAGTGTTAATTACAATCGTCAATGGATAACTCAATTCATACACACAATACTTCAACAAAAATGAACTAATATTATCATATCCAGAAGAATGCGTGTTTTTCAGTTCTTTTATCAATTTACCCGTTTCATAGATATCAACAGGCCTCAAATACATTGAACTTCCATTTACATTATGGGTATAAGTGTCATCATGAGTATTTAATTTAGCTGCAAGATTATCTGCAATACTGTTGAAATATTCGTTAAAATGATTTGCACATTTTCGATGGTCGGTTTCCATTTTGTTGTCAATTTCCAGTTCAATATGCTCTGTATTTTTTGAATTTTTGTTATATAGTACCAATTATTTGCCAGACTGTTTTGCCTTTATTGTTAGAGTTAATTATTAAGTTGTTATTATAGTTCTTTTTTGCCATTCGTTTTTTTATAAATTTTTTATAAATTGACTTGTATTTCCTGTAATATTCCTTTACTTTCATTACCAAATTGTATCTTGTTTAATAATTTTAACTTTTGTGATGAGATTTTAATTTCTTTAGTAATCCATTGCTTGTCTTTATGATTCTTAAAATTCATTCTCTTAAGTGGAAATGCCAAGTCAAGTAATAACTAAGCGTGTTATTAAATATTGTATACTGTTCATCAGCATTACTTGACATTTTTAGATCTTCCCAATTTTCTTGTGCTAAAAGAGCCACAAAATAATCCAAGTTTTGTTTGTTTTTAATACTTCAACAAAAAGTTGGTGTAACAGTGTTCTTAGTGGAATTTATAAGCAACGTCAATTCCTGGGCATCGTGATCTGACCATCCGTTTTCCACTACTTTAGAATTATAATTGTTAATGTTTATTGGGATACATATGTTATCAAGGCAATTTTTACCTCTTGTGGGTGTTGTGATTATAGGTTTAAGATAGAATGTGGATAATATATCTTTTAATTTAGTTAATTCTTGGGATTGTACCAAAAAATTTATATTGAAGTCCCCACACAGACATATTGTATGATTTTTTAACTTACTCAATGTGTTTAGAACTTTGTTGAGCACGTAAAGTAAGAAAACCTGACACAATGTCTGAAATGGTTTGTTATTTGAAAGATTTCGTCGATTTTTATTATTAATATATTCATATTTACATCAAGCCGTCCGCACCCCACTTAAAGAATCGCTGTAAATGCGTAAAAAACATTTTAGAACAATTTTTTTGCAATTTCACGTAAAAATACAGAGATTTAGGTTTACTATGAGACCATTTTCAGGTTTCTAGGACAATGGGTTCAGCTGGAATAAAATAAAAAAGCGAAACACTACTGCCTGCCGCTATCTACCTACGGTTGTCAGACAGTGACACATTGCCCACGCTATCGCTCTGTCTCTTTTGCTTGCGCCTGCAACACGTATCGCCAGCCAATATAAGGCGCGGGTCCGTTCCAGTTATACGTAGTATGTACAGTTCACTGACTGTGTGACAGTGATCATATTATACTTTTCACGAGACATAGTGTAAGTTGTTGAACTGATAGAACTGAACATAATGGCATATACGAAATTTGACAAAACACCCCCAAAAACACATTTTCCATTCGATTTCCAAAATAAAAATGCAGTTGAAAAAGGGAACGCAGACCATTATAAGGATGTACTGTACGGTCAGATCCAATAAAAAGTCGAAAAGTTATCGACATTCAAATTCAGAAGTTTGTCATTACTTTCAGATTTTCTAAACTTTAGCAACCGTTTGATGACCTGTTTCAATCTATAATATTTTATTTCTATTTATTAATAAAACCGCAGTTAAATTTGCTTTTAATACGAGTTTGTTTACTAGAATCGGTTGAAATTTGACTGAGTTACCGAAGTTTAATCACCGTTTTGACATTCACACTAGGGAGAAGGAATATACCTACGGAATATACCCAGACCGTAATATTTCCGTACACTAGATTCACATTAACTAGGCATTATTTTGTTTGTTTTCTTGTACCCAAAGATCGTAAAGTCATTAATCGACAAGAAGGTCGGTTATCTTAAATTTTCAATCGTTGATAGTAAAAATTTAAGTAGTTCAACTTTTCTAGTTTCAGGAATATTATTTTGTTAGGCTAAAAACTTCGGAAAATTATGCAGGACAACTGAATGATGTGGAAAGATGACTCTGGAATAATTTTATTTCATTGTGCGATAACTTTCTTGGAAATGAGAAAAGTGCCGACTACGCAAATGTTGTATAAGAGTTTTTAAGTGCCTACGGTGAAATGGGCTGGAACATGCCTATCAAAATTTACTTTATGCATTTTCATTTGAATTTCTTTCCGGACTGTCTTGGCCAACTCAATGACTGAGAAGGTGAGCGATTGCATCAGGTAATGGAGGCAGGCTATTGAAAAACGACGGAGATCGAGTAAACATATTTAACTTTTGTTGTATTTGTTGTTTTTTTTTATTTTTTATGAATCATGATAGTTACTCAGTACTGTTCCAATAAACTAGTTCTTTTTTTATTAATTAACAGCACCCTTACGGGTACTTGTGTATAACACCTAGTCTGATGACTATCTAGCTATATTAATCTAACCTAAACTGCTACGTATAAAAAGTGTTCTATATTAAGTGTTCCCCATTGGTGTAACTTAAATTTAATTTGGATGCTGACGCTTTAAACTTCACACACTGCACGTTGCTCTGCTTTGTTCACCTATCGGCTTTCACTCACATAACACTGTGCTCTGCTTTTTTAACATCACTTCACCAACTCAAAAGGTTTGGTTCTTTTGAGTCTTCGCACACTGTCACAATTGTCAAGAAGCTGGATTGCCTCGACATTCGTGTGCTGGAGAAGTCTGTTCTGATGATTCTCTGCAAACTTTCCATTTTCGTTCGTTACTAATTCCATCTCAAGATCCCTGTGGAGATTTCTGTTTCTTATATACCACGATGCACCCACGATGTTTCTTAGCACCTTATTTTGGAAGCGTTGAATGATGGTGATATTGCTTGGCTTAGTGCAGCCCCACAGTTGGATACCATAGGTCCACACAGGTTTAAGTATCTGCTTGTAAAGTAGGAGTTTATTATATGTCGACAAAGACGACTTCCTATCAATAAGCCAGTACATTTTTTTGTATCTTATGCCCAATTCTTTTCGTTTCTTTTTAACATGTGCTTTCCAGCGGAGCTTGGTGTCTAGCGTCATACCGAGGTATTTTGCCGTGTTCGAGTAGGGTACGGTGGTGAAATTTATTGTAACTGGAACGTATCGTATTCGCTTGTTGGTAAAGTTTATGTGAACTGATTTGGTTTCGTTCAATGTAATTAGCCACTGTTGCATCCAATCACTAATATCATTCATCGTTCATCAGTTTTAGTGTTGATCCTTCAACATTTGTATCTACTGCCATGATAGCAGTGTCATCAGCAAACGTGGCAACGGTAACACCATCTGGTTGCGGAAGATCATGTGTATATAGTTGGTAAAGAATTGGGCCAAGTACACTACCTTGTGGTACTCCAGCTTTAATACATTTGAGGGTTGAGTACTCATTACCTTGCTTTATGCGGAAGTATCTGTCAGAAAGATATGATCTTAATAGTTTGCTATACTCGAAGGGTAGTAGCCGATCCAGCTTATAGAGTAGACCTTCGTGCCAAACTATGTCGAAAGCTTTTGCCACATACAGGAATATGGAGGACTTTTTTTTTTCTTCTAAAGTTCTTTCTATGATCATTGTTATTCTGTGCACCTGATCAATTGTGGAATGTTTGTTTCTGAATCCAAACTGATGAGTGGGTATGATGTTTCTTTCATCTAATATTGGCTTCAGTCGTTTTGCAAGTAGCTTTTCAAACAGTTTTGACAATGTGGGCAGTAAAGAAATTGGCCTGTAGGAGGATGCTTCATTTGATGGTTTTCCTAGCTTGGGAATCATCACTACCTCCGCAGTTTTCCAAACAGATGGCACATATTTAGGCCTAAATGCTGCGTTGCAGAGGTTAGTTATCTTAACTATGGCTTTTTTAGGCAATTCTTTTAAAATCTCACCTGTTATCAGATCAAAACCAGGTGCCTTTTTGTTTAATTTTTTTCATTTATTACCTCTTTAGGAGTAACAGGAGATATTCGATTTCCTTGGATTATTGTAGAATTTGTAATTGCTTCTAAAGTTCTGTCTTCATTTAGAGTAAAGGATTGTTCCAAGTAGTCGGCAAAGACTATGGCTTTGTCTTTGTCATTTCTAGCCCAGGTTCCATCCGGGCTAGTGAAAATCAATCCAATAAACTAGTGAAAATTTTAGTGTTGGTGCAATTTATTATGAACCCAAATACACCTGGAAATATAATGAACGCAAACTCTAGTGTGCCTAGTAACATATTGTGATTGTCTGGCAGGTAAGAACAAAAAGGAAAAGAAAAAAAGGTGTCATAATTTTAGAATATAAGTGCTAATGTGCTACGAATTTATTACAGTCGGCCTGTATATTTGTTCTCCGTAGTGTGATGTGTCTAGCCGGTCAATAGAATTTGATACTTCTGTTCCATTTCAACCTATTCTAATAAACAAACCCGTATTAAACGCAAATTTATATGGGATTTCAATAAAAAGATAGCAAAAAGTAGCAACAAATATTACTGATTCAAACAGACCATCAAATTGCTAAACTTGAAAAAAACTGAAAATAATTGGACCCTTGTGAACTTGCACGTCCATAACTTTTCGATTTGTTGTTGGATCTGACTGCACAGTACATCTTTATAATGGTCCATGCTTCCTCTTTCAGTTGCATTTTACTTTTATTTTCGAAATCGAATGGATAATGGCGGAGTTATTTGTATTCACGTGCAAGTACTCAATAACGTTTATTTTTTTTTAATCGAGATTTTGGGGGTGTTTGGAGAATTTGTAGGATAAATATTATGATAAAATATTTATTTACTCGATTTTACGCAGTTAACTGGTTATCGCTAAGATAGTAAGCGATAACGGCTTATTTTAACTTCTAGTTTTGGTTCTGAACATATTTTAAGGTGGGATTCGAAATTATAGGCAACCAAATATATCTCATAAATTTTGAGGTCAGTATTTCGTGGTATTTCACCGAAATGATTAGGTATTTCCATTCAAATTATACGTTGAACAGAACTTGAAACCTTTGCCGATAATACACAAAATATTCGGGTCAATTCTGTCGGGTCTAGACCTAGGTGACGGATTTTACTATTGTTGATGGCTATGTCGTAGTCTTCTTACGTCCAACAAAAAATCGCTGATATTCACAGAATTCGTCACCTATACATGACAGAATGGAATTTGAATGGAAATACCTAATCATTTCGCTGAATAACTCAGAATAATAGTATGAAGTATATTTGATTGCCTACTCTTTTCGAACCCCATCTTAAACTAAAATAAACACCACGGATGTATATTAGCTTCGTCGTTTATTGTTTCAGAAATCTTTCCTTTTTTTTGAAGTGGTGATCATTTCGTATAATAAAAAATCTGATGTGGCCAGGCACATGACTTTATCATTCAATATATAAAATTAATAGTTTAGCTGCATGAGAATCTATTCTATAGAGATAAATCGTAGGTTTTGTCAAAGCATCAGCATTTGACACTACCTACACTACGTCATTAGAATAATAGTTATTTATGTCACAAATGCCGAAAGTACGGAATAGCGCGACGAGCGGTGATACGGCGCGTCACCGAAGGCGGAGTGTCGCCGTCGCATATGAGCGAGTCGCGCTATCTAGTTTTTGGCAGGAGCGACATCAACGTTTATTGTGATGCTTTTCAAGAAATACGTATTAAAAAAAATAAATGATTTCTGTATAGTAAATGCTAGGTTGGTACCACTTTGACGAAAGGTGCGTTCCGATTGGTAGGTAATGGTAGCTAATGGCGGTGGTAGAATACGAAATTATAGTATTTCTTACATTTCGTGATAATGACACATATTAGTTTGCATGTACATAAACATGAGTCACTAGCAATTTTCTATTGGAAATACTATAACGGCGTCTGCTAGCACTGCCATTATCACTAATGAAAACTCACCTTAAAAAGGTAATTCAAATTCTGACAGATTTATATGTGTTCATGACACATCCCTACCAACATACTAAAATAAAACTATACTCATCGGTATACTTTATTTATAATTTTCTCAATGTATCATTTTTAGAATTAGATATAAAGACGGGTTGATATTTCTTATCAACAAACAATCAAATTGGTGATCTTATTTTATTTGAAATTTGTATTTTATAATTTTCACGTTCCACAGTGGTTCTCCAACCTCTGATGAGATCAGCTGCTTTCGAATGTGACAACACAAAAAAATATTTGTCAAAATCCTGGCTACTATGTAATTTCATATCAATGCAGATGCGACCGATCTCGATCAAATAGAATTTGCTCTTGAAGGTAAACTATTAATTTTACCAAAAAATGTTATAGGCATGAATTATTCAAAATTTCCTCTACTTTAATTTATTAATTAACTATTTTGTCGAAATTACAGAAATGGCGGCTCATTTCCAAAATCCTTGAAAAATGTTTAGAATAAACTAAAAAGCTAAACTATTAATTTTACCAAAAAATGTCATAGGCATAAATTATTCAAAATTTCTTCTGCTTTAATTTATTATTTAACTATTTTGACGAACTTACAGAAATGGCGGCTTATTTCTAAAATCCTTGAAAAAGGCTTGGAGTAAATACCCAGTTCCTTTGGACCCTTTTGAACCAAAAGCTTTTCAACTCTAAGTTTGGTCATGAAACTTCTAAATATGAAGTTCCGTGCCGATACCTTTAGTAGTTTCTCCGGAATCGGATTCACAAAAATTGAGTACACACACACACACACACACACACACACACACACACACACACACACACACACACACACACACACACACACACACACACACACACACACACACACACACACACACACACACACACACACACACACACACACACACACACACACACACACACACACACACACACACACACACACACACACACACACACACACACACACACACACACACACACACACACACACACACACACACACACACACACACACACACACACACACACACACACACACACACACACACACACACACACACACACACACACACACACACACACACACACACACACACACACACACACACACACACACACACACACACACACACACACACACACACACACACACACACACACACACACACACACACACACACACACACACACACACACACACACACACACATACACACACACAGACATTTTTTTGTACCTTGGTCAAAAATGTTCAGGGGACCCAAAAATACCTATTTCCGCTAAAATACCATTTTTACTTTATCATACGCAGTATGTAAAGTATTGTAATCGTGCCGAAAAAATTTTTTGAGATTTTAGCGGAAATAGGTCTTTATGGGTCCCCTGAACATTTTTGACCAAGGTACAAAAAAATGTCTGTGTGTGTGTGTGTGTGTATGTGTGTGTGTGTGTGTGTGTGTGTGTGTGTACCCAATTTTTGTTAATTAATTTCCGGAGAAACTACTAAAGGTATCGGCACGGAACTTCATATTTAGAAGTTTCATGACCAAACTTAGAGTTGAAAAGCTTTTGGTTCAAAAGGGTCCAAAGGAACTGGGTGTTTACTCCAGGCCTTTTTCAAGGATTTTAGAAATCAGCCGCCATTTCTGTAATTTCGTCAAAATAGTTAAATAATAAATTAAAGCAGAGGAAATTTTGAATAATTTATGCCTATGAAATTTTTTGGTAAAATTAATAGTTTAGCGTTTTAGTTTATTCTAAGCCTTTTTCAAGGATTTTGGAAATGAGCCGCCATTTCTGTAATTTCGGCAAAATAGTTAATTAATAAATTAAAGTAGAGGAAATTTTGAATAATTTATGCCTATAACATTTTTTGGTGAAATTAATAGTTTACCTTCAAGAGCAAATTCTATTTGATCGAGATCGGTCGCATCTGCATTGATATGAAATTACATAGTAGCCAGGATTTTGACAAATATTTTTTTGTGTTGTCACATTCGAAAACAGCTGATCTGATCAGAGGCAATCAGAGGTTAGAGAACCACTATGGAACGTGCCGCTGTAGTGCGCAAAATTATAAAATACAAATTTCAAATAAAATAAGATCACCAATTTGATTGTTTGTTGATAAGAAATATCAACCCGTCTTTATATCTAATTCTAAAAATGATACATTGAGAAAATTATAAATAAAGTATAGCGATGAGTGTAGTTTTATTTTAGTATGTTGGTAGGGATGTGTCATGAACAAATATAAATCTGTCAGAATTTGAATTACCTTTTTAAGGTGCGTTTTCATTAGTGATAATGGCAGTGGTAGCAGACGCCGTTATAGTATTTCCAATAGAATATTGCTAGTGACTCATGTTTATGTACATGCAAACTAATATGTGTCATTATCACGATATGTAAGAAATACTATAATTTCGTATTCTACCACCGCCATTAGCTACCATTACCTACCAATCGGAACGCACCTTTCGTCAAAGTGGTACCAACCTAGCATTTACTATACAGATATCATTTATTTTTTTTTAAATACGTATTTCTTAAAAAGCAACACAATAAACGTTGATGTCGCTCCTGCCAAAAACTAGATAGCGCGACTCGCTCATATGCGACAGCTACACTTCGCCTTCGGTGACGCGCCGTATCACCGCTCGTCGCGCTATTCCGTACTTTCGGCATTTGTGACATAAATAACTATTATTCTAATGACGTAGTGTAGGTAGTGTCAAATGCTGATGCTTTGACAATACCTACGATTTATCTCTATAGAATAGATTCTCATGCAGCTAAACTATTAATTTTATATATTGTATGATAAAGTCATGTGCCTGGCCACATCAGATTTTTTTTTTCGGCACGATTACAATACTTTACATACTGCGTATGATAAAGTAAAAGAATAGGTAAACAAAATAGGTAAATTAGTAAACAAAACACAATTTCTTTAACTACAATAACACACGATTGTATAAACTGCCTATTTTTGCGCTCAACACTAGACTGAATTCATGCATTTGGATTCAGATTTTACGAGAAAAGAGCAAAGCAAAATCAATTGCAATCGATTTTTTTCATTGTTAGTGATTTTTACTTTATCATACGCAGTATGTAAAGTATTGTAATCGTGCCGAAAAAAATTTTTGAGATTTTAGCGGAAATAGGTCTTTATGGGTCCCCTGAACATTTTTGACCAAGGTACAAAAAAATGTCTGTGTGTGTGTGTGTGTGTATGTGTGTGTGTGTGTGTGTGTGTGTGTGTGTGTGTGTGTGTGTGTGTGTGTGTACCCAATTTTTGTTAATTCATTTCCGGAGAAACTACTAAAGGTATCGGCACGGAACTTCATATTTAGAAGTTTCATGACCAAACTTAGAGTTGAAAAGCTTTTGGTTCAAAAGGGTCCAAAGGAACTGGGTGTTTACTCCAAGCCTTTTTCAAGGATTTTAGAAATCAGCCGCCATTTCTGTAATTTCGTCAAAATAGTTAAATAATAAATTAAAGCAGAGGAAATTTTGAATAATTTATGCCTATGACATTTTTTGGTAAAATTAATAGTTTAGCTTTTTAGTTTATTCTAAGCTTTTTGCAAGGATTTTGGAAATGAGCCGCCATTTCTGTAATTTCGACAAAATAGTTAATTAATAAATTAAAGTAGAGGAAATTTTAAATAATTTATGCCTATAACATTTTTTGGTAAAATTAATAGTTTACCTTCAAGAGCAAATTCTATTTGATCGAGATCGGTCGCATCTGCATTGATATGAAATTACATAGTAGCCAGGATTTTGACAAATATTTTTTTGTGTTGTCACATTCGAAAACAGCTGATCTCATCAGAGGTTGGAGAACCACTATGGAAAGTGCCGCTGTAGAGCGCAAAATTATAAAATACAAATTTCAAATAAAATAAGATCACCAATTTGATTGTTTGTTGATAAGAAATATCAACCAGTCTTTATATCTAATTCTAAAAATGATACATTGAGAAAATTATAAATAAAGTATAGCGATGAGTGTAGTTTTATTTTAGTATGTTGGTAGGGATGTGTCATGAACAAATATAAATCTGTCAGAATTTGAATTACCTTTTTAAGGTGCGTTTTCATTAGTGATAATGGCAGTGGTAGCAGACGCCGTTATAGTATTTCCAATAGAAAATTGCTAGTGACTCATGTTTATGTACATGCAAACTAATATGTGTCATTATCGCGATATGTAAGAAATACTATAATTTCGTATTCTACCACCGCCATTAGCTACCATTACCTACCAATCGGAACGCACCTTTCGTCAAAGTGGTACCAACCTAGCATTTACTATACAGAAATCATTTATTTTTTTTTAAATACGTATTATTTAAAAAGCAACACAATAAACGTTGATGTCGCTCCTGCCAAAAACTAGATAGCGCGACTCGCTCATATGCGACGGCGACACTCCGCCTTCGGTGACGCGCCGTATCACCGCTCGTTGCGCTATTCCGTACTTTCGGCATTTGTGACATAAATAACTATTATTCTAATGACGTAGTGTAGGTAGTGTCAAATGCTGATGCTTTGACAATACCTACGATTAATCTCTATAGAATAGATTCGCATGCAGCTAAACTATTAATTTTATATATTGTATGATAAAGTCATGTGCCTGGCCACATCAGATTTTTTGAATTAGGTAATAATGTGCCTAAAAATAAAATAACAAAATTAATTCATTTTCATGTCTTTCAAAAATTACTTATTCTCATTTTATAACATTTACCAGGTGGGTAGAGGATTTTACCACAATGTTGTTAATCAAAAAATTATAGTTTTCAAAGCTTTAAATGGGTTTACTGACCTCATCGTTGTAGCCATATGTCTTTTCTTTATAACTAAGTTTCAATAATTTAAAAAAGTTAAATCAAAGTTAATTTTAAAAAGTTCTAAACCTAAAAATTATGGAAGTAATAACGAATCAGGTTGGAAAAGTGTGTAGTAGTGCTAAAGAACACTGCTATATTTCAAAGGAAAGATACAAAAAAGGATAGTGGCATTAAAGTTTCTGAAACCATCTCCAGCAATATTATTAAAACGCTTCACACATGAAATACGACAACCATATATCTGATTCGCGACATACAAGCTGAAAATTGCGTGTAAAACATGACGAACCGGCAAAATTATAAAGCGAATGTGACACATATTCTCACAGGGTACAATAAATATCAGTTTAGCGTTGGGAATACCTCTCTCCTGTTCTCTCTTATCCTTTTTAGTGTCGCATCCGCTTCCCGTTTTACGCTTTCGCCATTCTCGAGGGAAAAATCTCGGCCGCAATTTTTCCAAGCACGCACTTGCAAATTTCGTTTCTCCAGTTCATTGTTACATAATCGATTGTATATAGCAGGGGAGAGAATGTAAAATTTATGACTTGGCGCTGAACGATTTCCTCAAAAAGTACATCGTTTCTTATTCTTTTCTTCGGCCTTTTTTTTCTCTCTCCATGAAATACAATTCGGATGTTAGAATTTATTTCTGTGTGTATAGATATAATTATACCAGATACATTTAATGAAATATAGGATTTAATTTGTATTATAATTAGTTTTTTTTTTTTGTTACAGGTACTGCGTTGAATTCGAGGTCCTGAAAGCTTCGAAAGCTTGCCGAAAGGAAGAGACATTTACTCCATTGAAAGAAGGTACAATAGCTTTGTTTTTTTTTTTGTTTGAGATAATGACTCTGCTTTGTTAAATTGAGCTGAACCCAGCAAACCAAGTAGAAACCTGTAATTTGCGGTACTAATTATACAGCAGAAACAAAGCGATTTCAATCCAGAAAATTACGGTAATAATCTGCTCGATAAATACCCTGAATTCCTTGTTTTTGCGTTTTATAGCGGAACCCAAAAGTAGAATGCCATATAACCAAATTGGTTCTAGTACTTTTCTAGTTCTAGTTTCTTCCTAAAATCCATGACGTACTATCGTGGCCATATATTATGTTCCCTCTTTTGAAGTCCATTTTCTCGAAAATCTAGGGACGAAAAAATTTAAAAAAATTCTGATGCTGTCCTTGATTAATATGCTACAACCCATAAAAACTAGATAGCTGTATATGTTGGCGTTTTCCAGATCTTTCCAAATTAAGACAAATTGGCGCTGTTTTTGCCCAGTAAATTTTATTCGTTTAACTTTAGCAATTACTTACTCCAGAAATAATATATAGATTTCAACAAATTAAAAAGTAAAATCACCTGCGGAATGCTAGCTTTCAATGTGCATTATTATAAAATCATTGGACTAGTGCTTGACCCACAAAATGCTATATTATGCAATGCCAGCAATTCCTTTATTAGAACAGCTAGAATAATGAAATATACACTCTATGCTACCCAGTAATTCATAGGTTTAAAGCTTATTACATAATCATTGGTTATCTTGCATTTTCCCTACAAAAGATCGAGTTGAAGCATCTCATGATTGCTGCAATTGACGCGGCGCTCTTCGGCCTTTCGGGCGAGCGGGGGAAGGGATCGACAGCAACGCTGCAAGTCGTGGCGGATCGCACGTGCATTAGTTACTAGGAGAACAGTGTTTACGGACACAATACATATAACGACACGGCGATTATGCCTCGCCAAAGAAATTCGGATATCCGGCGACAGATTACGAATTAAAAAATAATGGCAAAATGAGTCAATTAGATAACAGAACCACGAACAGGCATTCTTGGCATTTTAAATCGGGTTTCGGGGTTAGTATTTAAAATTAATACATACTTTTTGAATATTTTTTGGTTTTATCAAGCTACTTAATTTAGTATTCACCACTAATCAGAAAATCTGCTAACTCCAGGTTATTAGATCTATCCGCTTCCATCAAAATCTTGTTTACAACCTTATTGTATAAAAACTTAAGAAAACAAAAACGCCAATCGAGAGATTTCTCTCGTACCGGGTCTCATATTATAATCAAAATTATGCAAAAATTAAGAATTTGTTAGTTAAAATTACTACCTTGACAAATTATCGTTCTTTTTGTGTATTGATAATAAGCTGCCCGGTTCTCACAGCTGTGTCGGTTCTCATAGCTGTGTCGGTTCTCTCCGACATGACAGCACCGCTAACGCCTCCCTTTCCCGCAGCACACCAAAGACCGTAGAGCGTCGGAATTCACGCGGAGTTTCAGCACGATCTTTTGTATGAAAAATGCAAGATAAACAATGATTATGTAATAAACTTTAAACCTATGAATTATTGGGTAGCCTATAGTCTATATTTCATTATTCTAGCTCTGGCATTGCTGCTGGCATTGCATAATATAGCTTTTTGTCGGTCAACCACTAATCTAATGATTTTACAAAAATGCACATTGAAAACTAGCATTCCGCAGGTGATTTTATTTTTTAATTCGTTGAAATCTATAGATTATTTCTGGAGTAATTAATTGCTAAAGTTAAACGAATAAAATTTACGGGGCAAAATCAGCGCCAATTCTTCTTAATTTGGAAAAATCGGCAAAACGTCAACATATACAGCTTTCTAATTTTTATGAGTTGTAGCATATTAATCAAGGACAGCATCAGAATTTTTTCAAATTTTTTCGACCCTAGTTCTGCGGGAAAAATCGACGTCAAAAGAAGGGACATAATATATGGCCACGATAGTACGTCCACGATTCTTATGTTTGTCAAGGAAATGTGGACAGATTTCAGTTCGTTGAGTCTGCCATTTTTTGGTCAAATATAAAATATATTAATATTTTATTACTAGCTTGTTTAAGATTCCTAGTAGTTTCTCCACTAGTTGATTCCACTGCCATTAGAGCCGTGTCATCTGCGAATGTGGCGACTGTTACATTTTCCAGCTGTGGTAGGTCACTTGTATATAGTAGATAGAGAGTTGGCCCCAATACACTACCCTGGGGTACCCCAGCTTTTCTTTCAGATGCGAGTATTCATCGATCTGTTTTATTCTGAATAGTCTATCAGGTATACAGGATGTTAGCAGCTCGACGTATTGTAAAGGTAGCATACTCTTTAGTTTGTGTATCAATCCTTCGTGCCAAACCTTATCGCAGGCTTGCGTCACATCAAGAAAGATTGTTGAGCAAATCAGCTTTTCTTTTAATGCTTTCTGTACGATATCTGTTATTCTATGAACTTGATCTATAGTCGAATGCTTTTCTCTAAAACCAAATTGGTGATTAGAAATTAGTTCCTTTCTCTCAATGATAGGT
This sequence comes from Melinopterus prodromus, assembly GCA_964023965.1. NCBI lineage: Eukaryota > Metazoa > Arthropoda > Insecta > Coleoptera > Scarabaeidae > Melinopterus > Melinopterus prodromus. The sequence goes on from OZ030395.1 coordinate 47,067,272, forward strand.
TCCATTCTCTTTAGAAGCAACTTTTCAAAGAACTTCGATATCATTGGTAACAGTGATATTGGGCGATATGATTTAGCCTCGTTTAGTGGTTTGCCTAGTTTTGGTACCATGATAACTTCTGCTACTTTCCAGACATGTGGGACGTAGTTTAGTGTGAACGATGCATTTATTAGATACGTCAGCATAACAATACCTTTCTTAGGTAGTTGCTTAAGAACTTCTCCTGTGATAAGATCATATCCAGATGCCTTCTTTGGATTCAGGTTTCTCTTGATTTCTCTGGCTACTTCCTTTGGAGTAACTACTTGTATGCCTTCTTCTCCATTGGTTATATCTTCGTTTGTGATTGGCTCTGAATCGATGTTGTAAGGCTGGATGATTTCTGTTAGATGTTCTGCAAAAATTTCAACCTTCTGTTTATTGTCTCTTGCCCAGGTACCGTATGTTCGTCTTATAGGTGGGGCATGGGCCACTGCCCTCTTGTATTTCGTCAGTGCTTTCCACAGCGCGTAATCTGTTTCTTTATCGGGAGTTAATTTAGTTAAGAAGGATTTCAATGATGCCTCTTTTAGTTTTTGAATTTCGCGTTTAAGTTGGTGGGATTTATTATTAATTATGGTTTCGTCAGATGGATCTCGTGACTGCTGCCATCTCCTTCTAGCTTGTCTTTTTTGTTTGGCCATTTCTCTAATTTCCATAGGATAATTATTACCAATAGTTCTGTGGGAGATTTCTTTAGTGTTGTTCCAAGGAGCTTTCTGTATGGTTTTAATGAATTTCTCGGCTTCTACGTCGAGCTGATCTCTGGTTTTAACCTGGATATTCAGCTGTATTGTATTTTCAAGCTCTATTTTAAAGCTTACCCAGTCTGTAGATTTATTGGTCAATGTTGGGGTACATTCCTTTTTGATTATGCTTTCGCTTAGAGTCATTAGTACTGCGGAATGATCAGAGTCAAGATCAAAGTTTTCCTCAATATCAATGAAGTTGGGTGAAAATTTTCTTCTTATAAAGAAGTCCAAAATATCCAGGGTTTTGTCTTGGTCAGTAGGCCAATAGGTTGGCTTACCTGTAGAATGGAATCGACATCCTCTTGCTTGGATTGCTTTTCTCAGCTCTCTCCCTAACCACAAAAGTAGTTATTAGTCTGGAGCCCCAGTCTGGATATTTGGCGTTATAATCACCACCCAGTATAAACCTTTCCCCGGGATGTTCTAAGAATTATTATAATCTGATTGTTTGAGATTTAATATCTTCCTCATTACTAAACGTAAGCATAAACATCGGTAGTGGAGTTTTATCGCTTCGTTTTAGTACATTCGTGGCGTGAATTATAGAATACCCGTCTTCTTTTAGTTCTTTCACTACTATGTCATCATTTTTGCAGGTCGGATGTAGGCGCCAGACCATGACCTTTGTACTTGAATTCTTTATTGTTTAAAGAATTTCCCATTGACTAGTAGTTTGTTACTTGACTCACAATGACAGGTGGTGGCAAGAACGTTTTGTCTTTTTTGTTTCTTTATTTTGATTTGTGTTTGTGGGCTGAGGTGAGACTACAAGTGATTCATCCATTTTGCGCTTTTTGCTTTTCCTTGCCTTTTGCACTACCCATTCTGTTTCTCTGGCCAATTCTTCCTCATCTGTATAATACTCTTTATTATGCGGAGTATTCGGTTCTGTTTTACTAGATTGCTCCAGAAATTTCTCTAGCAGAGCTTTGAGGTGTTCCTCTAAGTCCTTAAATTGGGTTTCTATCTGCTTTCTTGCGGATATTTCCTTTTGCAATTCCTTGTTCAGAAGATGTTCATTTTCTGATGTAATCACAATTTCTTGTGTTCACATGGTGTCCTACTTATTGCTAGTACTCTTGCACTTAGTCTCTCTATTTTTGTTTATTAAAGGTTTTGATTGGGCAACACGTTTGGTAATTCGCGAGCGATCAACATACATCTGTACCGTTCAAAGGTTTGCACAAAACTCATCCTTTATTAATAAACCTTCCTTTCTTTCAGGTGAACGCGTCTGTATTAAATGCGAATCTGAGGCCCTACACAAAAGCTTGGGCTGGAGATGTCAAGGTCACGGCGTTGCGGGAAGAATAACCAGATGGTCTGCATTCTCAGCGCCCCATTGTCACGGAAAATGGCTGCGAGCACAACCCGAACCAAATCATGAATGTTCAGTCAAAAATTGTTCGGCAAATTCAACTTTTATTTTCGTATAAGTTTGACCAAACTTTACGTTGTCGAAATCCAAAAGAAAAAAAAAGAAAACCAACGACTGGCTATCTACGACATATTTTGATACCTTTAGCATTTATTTTGTACCTCTATGGTTATTTTCAAGTAATTTCTAACTTACTAACACCCCATGATATAAATTGTACTGATTACTATATTTGTTAAATAAATTAAATGAAACTAATAATATTAATACTAATAATAATAAAAAGTTGATATTATAGGAAATGTATATGTAATGATAACGATGTATTTCGGTATGTTTGTTTTGTTTGCGTAGAACGACGAAGGAAATTTTTGCTGGTTATGACGATTTTTAAATTGTTTGTTTGAATGTACATACGTCTTGTTGTTTTTGTCTTATTATTACTATTATATTAGATGATGTCAAGACATGAAATGAAAAATATGACGACCTATATTTTGTCAAACATATCAAAAATGAAAGGGATCGTACGAAATATTATTGTGACTAACACCCTAGATATTTCTAAGGGATGACATATTTAATAATATGTATCATTGTATATGTAATTTTGTTAATATAGCGATTTTCTCTTTTATTCTTTGTTTTATTTCCAATATGACTATAAAAAATACTGGCCGGAGAAAAGTATTAAATGTTAACTTTCTGCTTTGTTTATGGTTTAGTGTGTTGGGTCTTGAAATTTTGAGTGATTATCAGTTTTTATTTTCAATTTGGAATTTAGTCTTCTGTTTTATACTTAGAGTTGAGTTATTTTTTTTACTTTATCTTTCGACTGCGTATGATAATATTACTTTATCATACGCAGTATAATAAAGTATTGTAATCATGCCGAAAAGAAAATTGAGATTTTAGCGGAAATAGGTCTTTTTGGGTCCCCCCATTTTTGACGAAGATACAAAAAAATGTCTGTGTGTGTGTGTGCTTGTGTAAACGATTTTTGTGGCGACGATTCCGGAGAAACTACTAAAGGTTTTACTTAGGATTTTACAAATGAGCCGCTATTTCTGTAATTTCGTAAAAATAGTTAAATAATAAATTAAAGTAGAGGAAATTTTTAATAAATTATGCCTATGACATTTTTTGGTAAAATTAATAGTTTAGCTGCTAGAGCAAATTCTATTTGATTGAGATCGGTCGCATCTGCATTGATATGAAACTACATTGTAGCCAGAATTTTGACAAATATTTTTTGTGCTGTCACATTCGAAAACAACTGATTTCATCAGAGGTTGGAGAACCGCTATGGAACGTTGCCACTCTAGTGCGGTAAAGTACACAACACAAATTTCAAATAAAATAAGATCACCAATTTGGTTGTTTGTTGATAAGAAATATCAACCCGTCTTTATATCTAATTCTAAAAACGATAAATTGAGAAAATTGTAAATAAAGTATAGCGAGTATAGTGTAGTTTTATTTTAGTATGTTGGTACGGATGTGACATCTACAGTGTCATGAACAAATATAAATCTGTCTGAATTTGAATTAGCTTTTTAAGCTTGACGTTTCGTCAAAGTGGTACCAACCTAACATTTCCTATACAGAAATATAACCATTTTTTATTTATTTTTTTAAATACATGTTTCTCAAAAAGCAACACAATAAACGTTGAAGTCTCTCCTGCCAAAAACTAGATAGCGCGACTCGCTGACGTGCGACGGCGACGCTCCGCCTTCGGTGACGCGCCGCATCACCGCTCGTCGCGCTATTCCGTACTTTCGGCACTTGTGACATAAGTAACTATTATTCTAATGACGTAGTGTAGGTAGTGTCAAATGCTGATGCTTTGACAATACCTACGATTTATCTCAATAAAATAGATTCTCATGCAGCTAAACTATTAATTTTATATGTTGTATGATAAAGTCATGTGCCTGGCCACATCAGATTTTTTTATTTTACAGTTGTACTTAGTTTGAAAATCTTGCAATGCATCGTTTGCTAGCTGAGTTTGGCAATACTTTCACGTTGGTTAAGAAAGAGGAAGTGTTTTGCAATTTCAGCTCACCAATTATAATTATCTTGTATACCCCTTCACGAAGTTGCCCTACTGGCGCAATGGAGGCAATGCTAAACCTCACACCTCTGCACATGCATGTTAAAAGAGAGGCTGCTCTCGACGCCATAAGAATAATCCAGGCAGAGAACCTTAAGGCAAACCAGGCCTACGGCCACTTAAGCATTGCCAACACGATATGTGGCAATGCCATGCAAATACCAAAGGACATGATGTCACCTGTCTACTCCTTTGATGGGGCAGTAGAAGTGGTAATTAATGACCTCAGAGGCTCAGACATATCAGCTGTGCTTCACAGACGGATCAAAGACCAAGGAGGGTGTTGGGGTCCGCATTAGTGGACCAGGTTTCTCCTTATCCAAAGCCATGGGCCATTCTCCAACCATCTTTCAGGCGGAAGTTCACTCAATTGACTTATGTGCCCAGGAATGTTCCCATAGGAACTTACAAATTGGCAAACATCTACTTATGCTCAGATGGTCACGCGACATTGAAAGCGCTGCAATCAAAAGCCCACCAGTCCAAAACTGTCTGGGACTGTAAAGTTTCCTTGGCAAAACTTGCAAAAGAGAACAAGTTTTCACTGATGTGGGTTACAAGACATTCAGGGATCGAAGGCAACAAACAAGCCGACATCCTAGCCAGAGAGGGCTCTAAGACTCCCTTTGACGGACCTGAACCCTGTTGCGGTATCACAAAAAGCCACATCAGGAAGATGGTACAAAACTGGGAAGATAAAGCTAAACGAGCTTACTGGGCAACATCACCTGGCATGAGACAAGCTAAAGCTACCATAACCTTCTTTGCTTCCAAGGCCAGACAGTATCTCCAGTTACAAAAACTAGACCTTCGACTGATTACAGGTCTCCTTACAGGACACTGTCCACTGAGATATCATCTCACAAAGATTGGACGGGCAAACTACGCAGACTGTAGATGCTACGGGAGGTCCCACGAGACAGCGGTACACCTATTGTGCGAATGTGACGCTCTAATGCGCACAAAACAAAACCAGTTGGGAGCCGTCAACATCCAAGGACTCTAATGTATGAGAGAAATACAAAACATCTTTTAGGTCAAAGTATATCGAAAGGCACAGATGTCAAACGACCCAACTCTACCATACCATACAATACGTATGGTAAGCAAGCAGGCCCCTTTGACTCTTGCGGTTTCTGTTCCACTTCTCTTCTGTTGGGGATGATGGTCTGAATTGGCATACAAGTACCAATTGGTATGTGTCTTCTGACGGTAGACTGTATGTCCAAGGGTACCCGTTGACGTTCTATATACCAGTTCTATACAGGTTGTATTCCCAAAAATTAGGCATAGGTCTATACACTGCCGACGTCCGTTGAGTAGGGCAGCCAATTGTAGTGGGACTGCCGACTGGTGGGAGATCACCTGACCAGCCCAGGTCAGTCGCGGTCGTCACTCTGGTTTTGCGTTTCGGAGCACATGCACGCAACGGCAGAACTATCGCAGAAATAACAACGCTTCATAACATTCGTATCTTTGCAATCGCGATGTACCCTCCGCTAGTACAGCTTCAGATCATCAAGTGGTATTACGGTGGAAATTCGGCGCAACAGTGCGTGGATTTGTTTGCAATCACTTTTGAAGGCAGACCTATCCCGTGCAGACAAACCGTTTTCAATATTGTGCATCAATTTGAAAAACATCTTTGTCTAAAGGGCTGCAGTACTTGTCATACAAGGGAGATAAGTCCACAAGAAATTGAGGCAAAAGAACGACGGGATGTACTAATCTGCGGTTCTGTAGTACTGGACGATAACAAATCCACTAGAGGGATTGGCGAGGAATTGGGTATTGGTAACAAAACCGTTGCTAAGGCTCTGAAGAAGGGTGATTTTCGGAGTTATAAGTACTCAAAGACTGAGGAAACCTTCGCAGAGGACAGTATTCGTAGAATGGAGTTTTGTGAAACTGTAATGGAAAAGGCGAACGCAGATGAAAATTTTATACAATATATTATTTTTACTGATGAGTCGACTTCTCCGTTACATGGTAAACATAATCCTTCCATTCTTCGGTATTGGGCCCAACAAAATCAGCACCGAAGTTATGCTTACCGTACTCAATATCCCGAAAAACTAAATGTTTGGGCTGGTATTCTAGGCAATCATTTAGTTGGTCCATTCTTTATCGATGGATCTATTAACGCCCAGAAGTACCTTACTTTGCTGCAAGAGCAAGTACTTCCCGCCATTTATAACCTTCCCGGAGTAGATCAGGATGATGTTTGGTTTCAGCAAGACGGCTGTCCTGCTCATAACGCGGCCAGAGTGCGAGAGTTTTTAACAACCGCATTTCCTCACCGTCTTATTAGGGGGACAGGCGACATTCGTTGGCCCCAAGATCACCTGATCTGTCTCCGAACGATTTTTTCTTGTGGTGTTATCTTAATAATAACATTTATGTTGATGAAGTCAATAGGGCACATAATTTACAGGAGTTGAGAGCAAAAATTACAGAAGCTGCCAACACTGTCACAGCAGCAACGCTCTCTGGCGTGAGGGACAACTTTTACAACCGGCTCGGATACTGTCTTGCAGCGCAAGGCGGAATCTTTGAGCCCGAGTTAAAATAATGTTTATTTAATTGTTTAGTCGTAGTAGAATATTAGTTAATTTATAGTTTTTTTTTTGAGAATAGCGTTTTTATTTATGCATATTATTTTCTGGTAATAAAAGAGAATTTAGAAATTATGTATTATTATTATGTACGTGCATTTTTAACAGAAGCACAAAAGCGTACACAGTCTTGCGAACAACAAACTATTAGCTATGTACTAGGCAGTGATTATCCTCTTGTATTTCCAACGTGAATTTGATGGAAGGACTAATATTGTGCCCATACGGCTGTCATATGCAGTAATACACTCGTTCAATGCATATAGTTTCGACAAACATTTACTATTAAATTCACCCATTTTACTACTGATAGCCTATGGATATCATTCCAGTCGACCGCATAAATAGTCATTGACTAATCCGCACTCGCTATGCACACTCTTAGCTGGTCGACTGCTAGCACTCCGAAACATACAAGATTCTCCAGGCACCGATAATAAATAAAACCCCAATAAAGTGCGCTTTTTCATAATTTATTTAAATACAAAAGAGACCTAAAATCAAGATATTACAATGTTTGAGTATAACTAATTATAACAACATGTTGTAAACATTAAACTTGGTCGAATACTTTATCTCTGAGATACGCTTTTAACACATGGATAACCCCTAATAGCTATATGAACTTTAACAAAAACAATAAGTTATTTTATCTACGACTCACATATAATAAGTTCCTTGCATACATATCTATGACTATATAATCCCCATCATTATACGCGCAAATGATTATAATGACACTAGCGTTGTATAATAATGACAATTCAAATAATGACCTCATTATTTGAACAAACTGTCATGATCATACGACGCTAGTGTCAAAGTCTGTCAAAACCTACGTGGACGACAGTTATTTGACAGTTCGCCTCGCCATCATTGACAAATACATTTAAAATATTTTGCATAAAATGAAACTTATGAGTCGTAGATAAAACGTCGTATTTGACTCGCACATAACGGATATAAATCATATCCTTAATTATATCCTTAATTATGTGCTCGTCAAATAATATACTATTATAATATATTTTTTTGCAGTATGTCCGCAGATAGATCTAACTAGACCAACAAATTTAATTTTATAAAGAGTTTAGGATGTCACAAAAAAACCTCACACACCACGTTTCGTAAACTAACGTCTCTGTCAGACTATGAACAATTTTTGGGTCAACTGCGAAATACATCAAGACTTGTGGAGAAGAACTAAGCAAAGTCAAGTGCGCATAAATCAAGATTAACATTCAAACCATAACATAAAAACAAAACTGCAAAAATAGGTTCCTGAAGTCCTGGTTTTAAATACCATTATTTTTTTTACTTTAGCTGACTCTCGATGTTACAGTTCTTTTTACAGATGCTCCTGAAAGCCGGTAATGCAAATCGTTGCAAATGGCTTCTATACTGTCCCATACTAAAGTACTATCGTGGCCATATTCCCCGCACCACACCAATGACCGAAGAGCGCCGGAATTCACGTGGCGCTTCAGCACGATCTTTTGTATGTAAAATGCCTTGCAATGATTATCAATGATTATGTAATAAACTTAAACATATGAATTATTGGGTAGCCGAAAGTCTATATTTCATTATTCTAGCTCTTCTAATAACGGAATTGCTGGCATTGCATAATATAGCGTTTTGTGGGCCAACCACTAATACGATCATTTTACAAAAATGAAAGCTAGCATTCCGCAGGTGATTTTACTTTTTTAATTCCTTGAAATCTATGGATTATTTCCGGAGTTATTAAGTGCTAAAGTTAAACAAATAAAATTTACGGGGCAAAAAAAAACGCCAAAGTTCGGAAAAATCGGGTAAACGCCAACATACACAGCTTTAAAATTTTATGATTTGTAGCATATTAATCAAAGACAGCATCAACATTTTTTCAGATTTTTTCGCCCCTAGATTTGCGAGAAAATTGACGTCAAAATGACAATAAATGGCCACGATAGTACATATACACGGTGGGCAAAAAAAAAACGGTACAAATTTTTGATCACTCGTATTTCCTATAATATTTTGTCAATTCAAATATTTCTTTTAAAAACGAATTACCTGTAGTGTGAAGATTGAAACCGTACCATATTCGCAATAACAGGACGTTTCAATCCACAGTTATGTTGCTTTGTGTTTGGCTATGCAACTTTTCTGATAACATCGTGTCAATTTAATGTGAAATGCAAGCTGTAGTAATAAAATTAGCAGGTAATGAATTTTTTTTCCTTTGGTTAAAAGGGATAGCAGAGATTTTATTGCATGGAATTCAGGGTGATTTTTTTGCATACAGGGTGAAATTTTGAAACACCGTTTTTTGCAGTTTTTACTGAAAAGAAGAAGTGGAATTGCGAATATGGTATATTTTCAATCCTCACAACATAAGCAATTAGTCCTTCAAAGAAGTGCTTGCTTTAATTTACTTAAAATCTTTGGAAATAGAAGTAATTGAACATTTCTACCGTTTTTTTGGCCCACAATGTACTAAAATACCAATAGGATAATATAATACCTAAATTACACTATCAGTTTTGAAGTTTCTCTATCAAGTTGTTCATGAAGTTTATTTGACAAGTCCTTCATGAACTGTCAATATGAGAAATGTGACGGAATAGACGTTTCTATTTCTGGTTTTTGATGCTGACGGCGCGCGCGCGCATTTCCCCCAGGACGAAATTAAGTTGGCAACTGCTTTCTAAAAGGCCTAATTAGTATCAAGTATCAAATGAAATGTAATTAATAAAAGAGAGTGTGAGAATGATATGCTTCATTGAAAACTGGATAATTATATGCAAGTGAACCTGAAAACCAAAATACCTACTGTGTTTTTAGGTTAGGACAGTTTAGCAAATTTTCCAAAGTACATAAAAACAGATGCACCCGCTGCAAGCTTCCTTGAGTTTGGACACGTAGGCCGAAATTGGTAATTTTACTTGGAACGCGTGTTTTCTGGAGATTTTAAGCGATATTTTACCAGATTTGACGGCCGCAAGTCTTCTGCGCATGCTGTCTAGCGTTTTTTTGGCATTTGCAGAAAACAATTAGCAAGGACTTGCCAATCAAATTGTCACAACTTTGATGCTGTAATTCAGGCATAATATTGGGTTGTTCAAAATAAAAGAAAGAACTTCAAAATAATATTGAACTGTAAACGATGGCAACATTCTCCACATCGAATAGAAGAAATATCAAAGTTTTGACAGCTTCTCTACAAGTTGCATTCAATCTGACGCAGTACGTCTGTTGTCTGTTGGTATTTGGAAAGTTGCAAAGTAACAGGTGAAGTCTCTTAATGTGAATTCAGTATTAATCTGCGACTTGATTTTGTGTCGTAGCCATTTTCCAGCCAAAACTCTATAAAGAATTAACTTTTTTCGACAAAATAAAAATTAGGTATATTATAGAGGTATAATAGGGTTCATCTGGGGACAGACTGCAAATTATAATACTATTTTTACTAAAAAATGATATGATAGACCTTTTTGAAATAGAATATATGATTTATCACAGGCTCTATTGATTTTAGACTATCTATAAATTACTTATTTTGAGTTTAAACTAAGAAATCGTGGAAATCTAGATGTCTATGAGCAGGACGACTAAAAGTATCGAAATCAGGAACATCGACGTGCTGAAATTGGACCCCCTGCCGCACAATCGTATCTCCCTTTCCTGAAAATACACAAGCATTAAGATTGCCATTGTTTTCAAGATAAAGAAAAACAAAAAAAAAAATTACTTTTACAATAGCCATTAAGATGTCAGTAAGACGACTGTATTGTTCTTTTTATAACAATGTCTAATCACATAGTATATTACATTACAAGAGCTGTAACTAGCATCATTACGCATCATCGTCATTACGTACGAGTGGAAATATAATACAGGGTGAGTTTTTAGTATCCCGGCGCGGTCGATAGTTACTAAATCGTGTACCGTGTCGATAGGTACTAAATGTTTAACAGAAAAATTGTTTGACTCACCAAATCTATAACGTAAAATTATTTTCATTTATACAGGGTGCATTTAGACGTGACGGAAAATGTGTATATTTTTTTAATTGGATTTTTTTAATAAGTAAAGGTTGCTAACTCTCAGCGTTAATAGTTCTTGAGATATTCAATTATTTCTCCAAAATATGCCCGTTGCAGAATCTTTGTTAAAACTAGGTATGTAAAACCGACATTTTTGCAGTTTTTGCCGTTAAACTATGTGAGACAATACTCAAAGCCAGTAGATAGATGATAGTATCAAAAGATATTAGATTCGCTATACAGGCTGTTCATAAAACTTAGTAAATTTTGATGTTTTTCAAATGGTTTTTCCTTGAGTTTTTTAAATGGAATCCCCTGTATATTATGTGCTAGTTGAATTGCCCCCCCCCCCCCCCCCCGAGTTCCCTTTAATTTATGTTAAGTATGCCATATGTCCAATTGTAGTAGTTTGCGTGATATTTACAATTTAAAGAAAAATGTGTAATATCTAATAATGCCATTATTTTTTTGTTATTTTTTGTTTGTCTCTCATTTGTAAATCAGTAATATTGTATTAAAATACAACTTAACAAAACTATCAGCATTAATTAATCATAGCAACAAATAATTGAGATCTAACGATACTCAATAAGTTATTGCTGTCAAAATTAGTAACAATATTTGTCCTTTCTCTGAATGATGAGTTATAATTATGGCAAAGAAGAATTAATTAACATGATCTACATCTACGGCGAAGCCGACAGAAATAGATTAGTAGCATCTAGAATGTATGAATAGCGATATCCGGATAGACGGCATCCCCAACCAAGTGTTATAGACAGGGTTCGGTTGCAATTTGAAGAAACAGGTAATATTAATTACCAGCACAAAACAAGAACTAAAACGGTGATCAAAGAGGGAAGAGGAGGTCCTACATTTGGCCATCAAAGTCTCCTTGAGGTCTCGATTTCTTTTTATGGGGATATGTGAAGGAGCTGGAATACCAAGCAGCACCTACTACACCAGAAGACGTGAAACTTCGTAAAAGTAACCAATGTTTTTGACAACTTTAGAGTAAATAAGAGGTACACTCGTGGAATAAAGTATGTTCTGATCCGTATTTCAGCAGTGTGTCGATGTTACATCCATGTACGAGTTTTTTGTTACCCTAGTCGACCGGTCGGCCGCTAAGTGCAAAAAATTGTCCGGTTACGCTGCATACTCGTATATCGGAAATTTATTATTTGAGAAACCTTGTTCGAATGGTTTGAATTGGTTTATAATGATTTATATATTTCTATTTATTAGCCTAATGTGTAATAAATTAATGTAATTTCTACATTGCAATGTAATTGTGTTTTTATTAAATATAATTTATTATATAATATAAAATGAAGATTTCATGTCAAGATATTGCATAAAACACAACAAACTATACAAACTTATTGCATCTAATAGCTTTTTTCGTTAATAAATACAAAAATCAACTTCTTGTGGTGAATATTTTTACTGAAGGTTATTTCAGAACTTTTATGTATTAACATTTATTCACAATATAGAAATAAATTAATAAAATTAAATTGGTTTAAATTTGTATTTATGGTAATTTGTTACTTGTGATTTACTGGTGTTTTCGAGATATTTAGCTTCAACGATATTTTGCAGTTTAACTTAATAACCAGAAAGGATGTATTGTATCATTACAATCTTTTTATATTATTATTTTGTATTTACTTTACGGCAATATTTTTCAAATATCTGACAACTGAAAATAATGACAATTATGTATATCACTAATTTACAAAAATTGATAATTGCTTGTAGAAGCAAGCTCTAAATTTTCGACGAATTTTGATGGAATGTAAATATGAAATAATTAGTATTAAAAAGTAAATAAACCAAAATATGCGACCATCTAAAAGAACATTTAGATGACATTATTGTTAAAATTAGTTCCCTCTATGTCCAAAACTACTACAGATTTGAGATTTGAAAAAAGATTTGACATTAATCATTATTGACATAATAACCTAATTTTCAGTATTCTTAAGTAATTAGTTAATTAATTATAAGTAAAATTTTAATTACAAGTAAATAAAAGTAATAAAATTAATTATAAGTAAATATTAGTTTTAAGTTTTTTTTTTCTAGAAATTAGAATGTAATAAGTTTCATATGGTTTTATTGGTTTTCTCTGTTCCTTCAGAAGTTGGGAATAATTCAAACGGCTGTAATTTTCTAATGAATTGAAAAAGTAATTTGCTTACTGAAAAAATGTTTTGCAGAAGAAACGTGGGACAGCCTGCAAATATTATTGCTATAATTTTATATTATTTTGGTTGTCAAGCATATATTAGATCTCATGAAAGATAATTGAAACATTAACTGCTATAAAGTAAATACAGATATATTTCTATTGTCTTTTCATACAAAATACATGCGATGTCCTAAATATAAATTTAAATTAAATTTAGAGAATTTATTTACATTTAGTGAATATATTTTAATATTACAATTCTGAAATAGTCTATATTCAGTGATAATCTTTGGCAACAAGATGATTTGTGCATTCACTTACTTACTTACTTAAGCCCGCCATCCCACTGCTGGGCAAAGGCATTTACTTACGTAATTAATATGTGTATTAGATAAAATAAATTTAAATAATGTGTCGTGATATTACGCAATATCTTAATATCAGATTTTCGTATCATATTATAAAATTTCATGTTCACTAATATTATTATAAAAGTAATTTTATATTTAATTAAATGCACTACTCGTAAACTTAAATGTTGTGGTCATATTACATTTATTACATTGCAATGAAGGTATCACATTAAGGAAGGAAGATCGGACACGCTCAAAATAAACTAAATTCCGTTACATTACATCCATCGAAAAACCACCTCGTGACGGACAACTTTTTGCGAAGCGGCCGGGCCGAGGGAATATATAACCGAATATATAACCGACATACTATTTTCAAATCCTGCGATAGCGATACGAACATACTTTTTTCCATGACTGTACATGTTAAGAAATATCTCAAGATCTTTTTCACTTTTTACGCGCTGTAAACGCGCTGTTACTGCTTGCAGAAGAGAAAAGGGGCGTCATTTTGAACAACTTCCAAATATTAATTAAAATAATAGTTGTTTGTTCTGCAATGTTTATTAAGTGTTTATAGTTTGTCTCTGAATTTGCTTCAAATAGGTTACTAAGTAAAAAGGGATTTATTTTTAATAAACGCAAATAGTATTAAAGTTTTTTTTCTTCTTAAATTATACGTGAATATACTACTAGTGTTTTACAGCTAATAGACAAACAAAAAAGAAAGAACATGATTATAATAGCATATTTAGAAAACATCTCACATTTTATATGGACATATGACATATTTGACATAAATTAAAGGGAACTTGATGGGCAATTCAACTAGCACATACAATGCAGGGTGTTCCATTTAAAAAAAATAACGAAAGGCATTTTTAAAAACATCAAAATTTACTAACTATTATGAACACCCTGTATAGTGAATCTAATATTTTTGGATACTATCATCTATCTACTAGCTTTGACTATTGTCTGACATAGTTTAAACGCAGAATCAGCAAAAATATCATTTTTACATAGTTTTAAAAAAGATCGTGCAACGGGCATATTTTGGAGAAATAATTGAATATCTGCGGTACTATTAACGCTGAGAGTTAGCAACCTATACCGTTGGATAGCCAAATTTATTAGTATTCATACAATAATAAAATATACAGGGCGTTCCATTTAAAAAATGTAAATATTTTACTTCACGCCTAAATGCAACACCCTGTATGAATGAAAATAATTTTACGTCATAGAAACTAGTGAGCCAAACAACTTTTGTCTTAAACATTTTTTTCTTTGTCTAACGGTTTAGTAGTTATCGACCGCAGGGATACTAATAACTCACCCTGTATACGAGTTTTGTTATTTTTTACGAGGACGTAATGTGCGTTACAGCTCGAGTGTTGTGCATAATTTTACCTACGACCGACAATTTCAGTAAGTTGTATTTAAAATAACTAACTTATTTACAAATATTGCGACAAAGTAGTTGTATTAGGTTAAGTTAGTATGACAGTTCAACAAAAATGTATTTTTAGAACCAAAAGGACATGTTTGTTATGGGCGATATACGAGGGAAGCAGTCCGGGTCATTTATATATGATACGGCTAAAATGGATACTTCGCTAGTTTCTGAACTCACTAGCTATTTTGCAAACTAACTAAATGCGCTGCTATTTTGAAGAAATTCGCTCATTCTGGCAAAATAGCGTTTAACCATCCGCCAGTTTGCAAACTAGCTGGTTAGTATGCAAACTGTCTACAAAATCTGGTTAAAATGGGGATTTTATATGAGTTTACTGAAATAGCCACTAGTTTGAATACTACTGGAAGTAGTTTAAAAAATGTATTTCATTTTTATTAATGTAGAATCGGTCGGTAGGTAGGTTAGGTTCATAGCAATATGATACATTTTATTTTGATTTATAAAATTTATCCAAAAATTAAAAAAAGACTAAAAGATTTATTTATTTGCGCAGTCTTTGCTTTGGTGGCATTTACTGTTACATGTTAATCCAGAGCTTACACATTTACATTTCTTGTTGATACACCTTTTGGTACATTGACATCTAACGTAACCCTGAGTGTATCCCGATACTCAAGTACACCCAACTGCAGCCCGAAGGGTAATTTCTGTATCCTTCACATCTTCAATTGACAAAAATTACTGATTACAAATATCGAATAGATTGCACGAGAAAAGTTGCTACAGCAACCTTCTACTTTCTACATAACCTCACACCTACAGTGGAAGTAAACTAATGTTACAGGCAGTCCATTCAGTTTATAAACTAGCCAGGAGTGTTGTTATTTTGGGTGACTAAAACGATTAATGATAATGTTATCATATTAGCCAACATCATAAATGCTTGTTATACAAACTATCTAAAATACTGGGTTAATATTAAAACAATTGTATAAAATAATGACATTAACCAAAACGAACATATAGTTTGCATACTAACCAACTAGTTTGTAAACTAGCTGCTGTTTACCCGCTATTTTGCAACAAAGGGCAAAATCCTTCAAAATAGCGGCGCTTTTAGTTAGTTTGCAAAATAGCTAGTTAGTTTTGAAACTAGCGAAGTATCAATTTTAGCCGTAACATATATACTGTTGTAGGTTAAAAACTTACATGTATACTTCTATTTATACAGCTCATATACTGCATCCTGGGAAAATCATTGTATAGCACCTTATAACAGGAAAGGCTGATATTTCCGTAAAAAATTTCAGTTGGATGTGGCGTCCTTGGTTCGTCATATTCCTCAAGTTCTGCATTCAACCTTGTATACTTCTTTTCAGGACAAATCATACTAACCACCAATAGAATTAAGTTGCTATTTTTTACTGGGTGCACCAGAAAAGGCCTACAACACACAAAAATACAAAATTTAAACTTTAACTAATTTTGTTTATTCAATAATCCATACCTAGAGCAATTTTCAATGCTACTTTTATTATACCCATTGGTACTTTTATCAGTGTGGTGTACCAAAGTGTACAGATACATTTTTGTATCGCATGGCTCAGGTTTGGTCTTGTTGATCAGAATCCTAGGATCAAATTCTTTGAATTCTCCATCCCTATTGTAACCCTGATCTTCTTGATCTTCTTCAGGGTAATTCTCCTCGTCCATGTCGTTAGCCCAAGCCAACTTACCAAAATAGATAATTGTGCTGAAGACCCATTGTAAAAGATTTCCTAGATGGATTAGAGGCTAAAAATATATAGAAAAAAAAACGTTCTTGTTAAATATAAGTATAAATAGTATACAATTTCTACACCTTTGATAATTTTGATGCTGGATTTCCGGTGTTTATCTTTGGAAAGCACGTGCCTTGGTAGTCGTACATCTTGTGCATCATGTATATATTCTCGTCTACTAACTGGTCCATGATATCTGGACGAAAGTCACCGAAAAATGAACCAATTTTTGGCTTAGGCTGACGATCATGGGTGACCAAAATGTAACCGTTGTCGTCTAAGATAACGCATAGTAGCTCGCTTGATTCGCAAGTTCGTGGGTATTTTATGTCGCGTCTGTGTTCGTCCTAAAATGAAAAGCGAATAGCTAAGATTTTGTTCTTTGACTTATTGTGATATGTATAGTCCATGCAGTAGGTGGAAAATCGTGATAGGAGAATTTCTTTTTACTTTATCATACGCAGTATGATGAAGTATTGTAATCGTGCCGAAAAACAAATTTGAGATTTTAGCGGAAATAGGTCTTTATGGGTCCCCTGAACATTTTTGACCAAGGTACAAAAAATGTCTGTGTGTGTGTGTGTGTATGTGTGTGTGTGTGCGTATGTGTGTACTCGATTTTTGTGGCGACGATTCCGGAGAAACTACTAAAGGTATCGGGACAAAACTTCATATTTAGAAGTTTTATGGCCAAACTTAGGGCTGAAAAGCTTTTGGTTCAAAAGGGGTCCAAAGGAACTGGGTTTCCTCTAAGCCTTTTTCAAGGATTTTTTGCAAATGAACCGCCATTTCTGTAAAATCGTCAAAAAAGTTAAATCATAAATTAAAATAGAGGAAATTCTGAATAACTAACTAATGTCTACGACATTTTTTGGTAAAATTAATAGTTTAGCTGCATGAGCAAATTGTATTTGATTGAGATTGGTCGTGTCTGCATCTTAGTAGCCAAGATTTGCCTAATAGTTTGTTTCATTCTAATGTCAGTAGGTATCATAGTGTCAAACGCTGATGTTTTGACAATCGTAGATATTTTTACGAAAAAAATCTGTTCTGCAGTGTCATTTATGTTTGTTTGTGACCTTTTTATGTTGTTTTATGTTGATTGAGTTGTTTGGAGTTTGATATGATTGTCTATTGTGTAAGTTATTTCTCATTTCCTATAGCGCTTGAAGAAGTGCCCAGTAGGACACAAAACATCTAGCGATTGCTAAAATAAAATCGTAAAACTAAAAGAAAATTATGAATCCGACCACTCTTTATTGTATTAATATATTTTATGTATTTAATATATTGTATTAATAATAAGCTTATGAGTCTAAGACAGCTCTACCTGCACTCTGGACTGAAGGTCACATATACGGATTCTGAGTTGATAAGTACATATTCACATACTTATTTTACAAGGGGCGGAGATATGGGTTTGCCTTATGGAGCGAGCAAGTCGATTGTCCAGAGATCATTTCTGAGTGTTGCATCAAAGATGTGTAATATGTTTGTGGTTTATCTGAGGAAAGCGGGGGTTGACGTGTTGGGTGTACTTTCGTTGGACAGATATATGTTTTGCCATTCTAGGGAATTTATTTGTTCGATGGGTATTGATGGGTTGGTGTAGTTTGTGCTAAGGAGGGATGGTTTTCAGATATTTTCTGTTTGTTCTGGTTTCGCAATCTGTATTATATGATTTGTTAATTTTATTTTGGTTGGGCTTCGAGCGTATGCGTACTCATTAAATTAAAGCCACACACAATTGTTCATTTAATGCAGTGGCTTGTCTAGCCTATATTTATTCGCTCATTTTGTATTTTGTATTGTGTTTTTCATTTTGTTTAGTGTTTTTCTTTCTGTGAATAAAGATCTATTATTATTATTATTATCTGTCAAATCTAGATGTAACTAGATGTACCTAGATGTATTTTAATGCAGATACAACCGATCTCGATCAAATAGAATCTCATTTACTATTAATTTTATAAATAGTATGATAAAGTCATGTGGCTGGCCACATCAGATTTTTTATTTTTGTACATTTCGACGTCCTGCATAACACAGGTGTCACGGAACATGAACTAATATAAAAGTAGTTAGTCAGGATTTGACAGATATTTTCATTCTAATGACAGTAGGTAGTGTCAAACGCTGATTTTTTGACAATACATACCGTCAATAACATCAAAATATCTGGCAAATCCTGGCCAACTAGTTTTATTTTAATGCAGACACGACCGATCTCGATCAAATAGAATCTCATGCAGCTAAACTATTACTTTTATATATAGTATGATAAAGTCATGTGTCTGGCCAAGCCAGATTATTCATGAATATTACAATAAATACAAAGTCGAAACTTTGTATTCTTCTAAGAGCATACTCTGTGAGCCAGAAGCCATGTTTAAAAAAATGTTTTTGTCCATCAGCTTTAGAGCGATGTTCAACTTTTTTATTTCTTATGGACGCCATATTGAATTTTTACAGATATATATTGGCTTTTATAAAGACCCATTTAAAAAAACACGAACTTAAGTAGGGTGATCTGGCAGGACACCTAACGGCAGTCGCAAAACAGGTAAAAGTTGTCAGAGATTATCTCATGGATTTATTCATAGAATCTAGAAAAGCAATGCATCAAATTAAAGGTCAAGAATGTGCGATTTTCCGTCTTGTAGTTTATTTAGTTGGGGTATCTGGAAAGAGAATTTACCGATTTTAAGCATTTTTTTGTACTGAAATACAAGTTATTGTTGTTATTGTGACACCATCATGTAATGGCAGAGGACGCTAGTGTCCGGCGAAATGAAAATGTACCAAACTGCCAATTTTTAAACGATGTTATACGACCACTTTTTATAGATCTATCGAATGCCCTACAATGAAAATTTGCATAGACAATATCTTCAACAGAGTATGGGTAAGTGCCTGGTATTGGGATAATTTATGAAATGTATTTAGAAAGTACAAATATTATAAAAAAATATGTTTTATCAATACATTAGTTTTTTACTTTATCATACGCAGTATGATGAAGTATTGTAATCGTGCCGAAAAAAAAAATTGAGATTTTAGCGGAAATAGGTCTTTATGTCTGTGTGTGTGTATGTATCATGTATGTATGTCTGTGTGTAAACAATTTTTGTGGCGACGATTCCGGAGAAACTACTAAAGGTATCGGAACGAAAGTTCATATTTAGAAGTTTTGAGTTAGAAACTTAGAGCTGAAAAGCTTTTGGTTGAAAAGGGTCGAAAGGAACTGGTAGTTTATTCTAAGCCTTTTTGAAGGATATTACAAATGAGCCGCCATTTCTGTAATTTCGACAAAATAGTTAATTAATAAATTAAAGTAGAGGAAATTTTGAATAATTTATGCCTATGACATTTTTTGGTAAAATTAATAGTTTAGCTTCACGAGCAAATTCTATTTGATCGAGATCGGTCGCATCTGCATTGATATGAAATTACATAGTAGCCAGGATTTGACAAATATTTTTTTGTGTTATCACATTCGAAAACAGCTGATTTCATCAGAGGTTGGAGAACCACTATGGAACGTTGCCGCTGTAGTGCGGCAAATTATAAAATACAAATTTCAAATAAAATAAGATCACCAATCTGATTGTTTGTTGATAAGAAATATCAACCCGTCTTTATATCTAATTCTAAAAACGATAAATTGAGAAAATTATAAATAAAGTATAGCGATGAGACAACAAATATAAATCTGTCAGAATTTGAATTACCTTTTTAAGGTGCGTTTTCATTAGTGATAATGGCAGTAGTAGCAGACGCAGTTATAGTATTTCCAATAGAAAATTGCTAGTGACTCATGTTTATGTACATGCAAACTAATGTGTCATTATCACGATATTTAAGAAATACTATAATTTCGTATTCTACCACCGCCATTAGCTACCTTTACCTACCAATCGGAACGCACCTTTAAACTTGACGTTTCGTCAAAGTGGTACCAACCTAACATTTACTATACAGAAATCACTTATTTATTTTTTTAAAATACGTATTTCTTAAAAAGCAACACAATAAACGTTGATGTCGCTCCTGCCAAAAACTAGATAGCGCGACTCACTCACATGCGACGGCGACACTCCGCCTTCGGTGACGCGCCGCATCACCGCTCGTCGCGCTATTCCGTACTTTCGGCATTAGTGACATAAATAACTATTATTCTAATGACGTAGTGTAGGTAGTGTCAAATACTGATGCTTTGACAATACCTACGATTTATCTCAATAGGATAGATTCTCATGCAGCTAAACTATTAATTTTATATATTGTATGATAAAGTCATGTGCCTGGCCACATCAGATTTTTTTATTGACCAAGAGCTAATCACATCGAGCATATAGAGAGACCGATATGACGCGTATTAAACATAAGGTCCCAAAATGTAACATTAACTACGATATTGATGTCAAAGGCCATTAAAATTCAAGAACTTACCAATCAAACAGTGGTGTACCGACATTGGTGCATCCAAGGTTGAAACCACATGCTAGCTTCGCATTGCCGAGATGACACAAATGTGGTAGACAAAGAATAACATTTAAAGAAAGCAACTGTAGAAAGTCACAATCTTAAGGTAGGTAGTTATTGTTCACGTGTAGAAGAAAATAAATAATATTTCATAACAAATGAAGCTTGTCATTACCGAAATGACATAATGGACAATTAATCTTGTGATATTTGTACAGAAACTTCAAAATTTGTGCGAGCTACGAATGTGACGTGTGTGTACGTGAATACGTGCAAGAGCAAACGTTTTTTGCCAAATTTTGCCTCGAGTTTTGACCCAAAAGACCACTGATTTTCATCAGTGCAGAGTATGCGATTGATTCTCCCAATACCTGACACATAACCCTTATGGACATACGACAATATAGATAAATCTAAAAACTTTTCACAACTAACCTTGAAGTTACTTACAGTGCCTGTTCTGTTCGTAAAAAAGTTATAAAGTGCAGAGTAGTAAAACTGAAATCCCACAACAGCAACAGGAGCTTTTCTAGTACCGTCTTCCCTAAAAATAGCGTGACTAGCCGTCACTAGAGTATAATTTTCCTCACCTTCCTCTAAAATATTAAAATTCCAATACAAAAATCCAACAAACTTATCCAAATCATACCAATATCAAAAGGAATCGAATACACAAAACTATCCTTATCGATATAATGTTGTTCAACAGCTCTTCTATACCATATTTCATCAGTTGCCTTATCATGAATTTCATGAAATTTCCTATAAAATAGAACAAACAATATTAACGAGTGTAACTTTTGGAGCACTCTGTATATGTGGGTGAGGTTTTGACACGTACGGTAAGTCTTTTGGGGTTCTCTCGTCTATATTTTCTGGAAACTCCTGCCACCGTGTTAGGCCACTTTGTGTGGCGATGAAGACGACAGTGATTCCAAACAATTTGATTAATTCCTGCCTATAGAAAGATAACAGTTTTAGAATTCCTTCAAGACAAAATTTTCAATATATTTATAGTTTAAATAAAGTGCAGAGTTTCATAAATTTATACAGTAACCTCCAAATAGTCCAATGTTTCACTTATTTTACCCTATTTCTATTTATTTATTCGTTGGTTACTAATTCCATCTCAAAAATATCGAATATCTTAAAAATTGCGCATGTCAGGTATTTGTATAGGGAATGTAAAATACAATTGACCAAAAACTTAACAAAGATTTTAAAAAAGTGCTAATCAGTATTGGATGTTCTATTTGAAACATTAAATTTCCAATACTATATATATTTCCATATACTTTCAGCTCGTCGATTAAGACCCTGTATTTGTTTATTTCCTTTTATTTTATACAGATTGTGTCCGCAAAAATTAGGCATAGGTCTATAGAAACTAGCGTATCACGCGACAACACTGCCAACGTCGGTTGAGTGGGGCAGGCAATTATAGTGTGACTGCCGACTGGTGGGAGAGCACGTTTGGTCAGGTCAGTCTGGTTTTGCGTTTCGGAGCACACGCACGCAACGGCAGAACTATCGCAGATCTAACAACGCATCATAACATTCATATCTTTGCAATCGCGATGTACCCTCCGCTAGAACAGCTTCAGATCATCAAGTAGTATTACGGTGGCAATTTGGCGCAACAGTGCGTGGATTTGTTTACAATCACTTTTGAAGGCAGACCTATCCCGTGCAGACAAATCATTTTCAATATTGTGCATCAATTTGAAAAAGATCTTTATCTAAAGAGCTGCGGTACTTATCATCCAAGAGAGATAAATCCACAAGAAATTGAGGCAAAACGACGGGATGTACTAATCTGCGGTTCTGTAGTACTGGACGATTAGAAATCCACTCGAGGGATTGGCGAGGAATTGCGTACTGGTAACAAGACAAGCTAAGGCTCTGAAGAGGGGTGATTTCCGGAGTTATAAGTACTCAAAGACTCAGGAAACCTTCGCAGAGGACAGTATTCGTAGAATGGATTTTTGTGAAACTGTAATGGAAAAGGCGAACGCAGATGAAAATTTTATACAAAATATTATTTTTACTGATGATTCGACTTTTCCGTTACATGGTAAACATAATCCTTCCATTCTTCGATATTGGGCCCAACAAAATCAGCACCGAAGTTACGTTTACCGTACTCGATATCCCGAAAAACTAAATGTTTGGGCTGGTATTCTAGGCAATCATTTAGTTGATCCATTCTTTGTCGATGGATCTCTTAACGCCCAGATGTACCTTACTTTGCTGCAAGAGCAAGTACTTCCCGCCATTTATAACCTTCCCGGAGTAGATCAGGATGATGTTTGGTTTCAGCAAGACGGCTGTCCTGCTCATAACGCGGCCAGAGTGCGAGAGTTTTTAACAACCGCATTTCCTCACTGTCTTATTAGGGGGACAGGCGACATTCGTTGGCCCCCAAGATCACCTGATCTGTCTCCGAACGATTTTTTCTTGTGGGGTTATCTTAAAAATACCATTTATGTCGATGAAGTCAACAGGGCACATAATTTACAGGAGTTGAGAGCAAAAATTACAGAAGCTGCCAACACTGTAACAGCCGAAACGCTCTCTGGCGTGAGGGACAACTTCTACAAACTGCTCGGATACTGTCTTGCAGCGCAAGGCGGAATCTTTGAGGCCGAGTTAAAATAATGTTTATTTAATTGTTTATTCGTAGTAGAATATTAGTTAATTTATATATATTTTTTTGAGAACAGAGTTTTTATTTTTGCATATTATTTTCTGACAATAAAAGAGAATTTAGAAATTATGTATGCACCATGTACGTGCATTTTTAAAAGAAGCACAAAAGCGAGTGCACATAGTTTTGCGAACAACAAACTACTAGCTACTAGCACACGAAGCGCGCACCGGGGAACTGCTTAGCCGCTGACAAATACATTTATTTAGTTACAAATACAGTTATTACATATCGATTTAGCAATTGATTTTCATGAATATCATTACTAAGCCACACTTATGCCAAAATAAGCCACATATTTTTGGCTTAGCGGTCAAGGGGAAATGGTACAATCGGGCATCAGTACCTATTTTAAGTAAAAATAATTGGCAAATGAATTGCTTTTTGGAGGTAACTGCATTAGAAATAATTTATAGCAATGTTCCAAGATCCTGAAACAAAGGAAAATGTAATTACAAATCCTTGTTAGCTACAAAATAAAAGAAAGTGCGATTGATTATAATTATTATTAGATCCTTTGCTAGCTATAGTAATAAACACACAACACAAAATAATTAAAAATATCCATCTGTTGTTGCTCTCCTGTTGCAATAAATGCATACAAATTAAAACAGAAAATGATATTACATGTGTTAAAATATCTCCTGAAAAAATAGACCTTTTTTAAGATACATTTCTTATACTGTACCTTGGTAGTAGAGCCATTAATCTAGCTATGGGTCTTTACAAAAAAATGCAGAAGAAAAAGTGCAAAATTAGAACTCTTGTCTTATTAGTGCTTTGTATATTACAACAGATGATAAGTTTCAATTAAAAAAAGGAAAAACCTACCCGTTTTCTTCTTTGCTCTTCTTCATGTCGATCGGTTGGCTAAACCAATCGGTCATGTTGGCATCCGTGACGAGTGAACTCATCAACCTCCTGTCACCTAATAACAAATTTTAACAATTTAAAACAACTGGATATGCAGTTTAAATTAAAAATGTGTTACATTCGTGTGACCATTT
Organism: Melinopterus prodromus; assembly: GCA_964023965.1. Taxonomy (NCBI): domain Eukaryota; kingdom Metazoa; phylum Arthropoda; class Insecta; order Coleoptera; family Scarabaeidae; genus Melinopterus; species Melinopterus prodromus. Next base: position 47,092,156 of record OZ030395.1, read on the forward strand.
CCATCCAGGCCGTTCGATCTTCACAAAGGCACGCTTAATCTCGTCCTTGTCGTTCTTGAACATGGATTTTCCCAAACTGCAGTAATTCCTTAAACAAAATTAAAGAAAAATGTAAAACAAAATCTTTTATAATATTCTTTGGGTTACCATTCTGGATGTATGGTCCAATTTCCTCTGAGGATAGTTCCTGGTAGAAGGCTGATATTTTGGCTTGTCCTCAGACGGTGTAGGTCTAATTCTAGTGGGTTTTGTAGGCGATAGAAGCCATATTTGTCCGGGAATGTTATGACAAGGCTGAAGGGACTTTTTGCTATCCCTGTGTAGTAGTAATATCGTTTGCCAGTCATGATACGTCTCTACAATATTTAAGTAAATAACATATATTTAGCAACTCAGCTCCCGTCTTCTGTAGCTCAGTTATTAATTACGCAAAGAGACATTGTGCAGGCCTACCCTGTACTTCAAAGTATATTTCAAGAAATTATTTTTGATTATACAAGCGGTCCCAAAAATGTGCAACGCCATGGTAATATATTTTTTTTAAATTGCATGCTATACATTTTTTACACATTTGGAAGCCTTTTATGGTAGCCTACATGCCACCAAATTTTTTATTGAAATCGGTTGAGAACTGCAGCTCAAAAAAATAGGACCCAAAAAAAATTGATTTTGCGTCGTTAGCTTTCAAAATCCACAAAGACCACAAATTGCACCTCGTTAATAAAATTTAGCGACGTGCTTATTAAGTTAGATTTAGTAGTCTTGTTAACCAAGTGTCATTGATCCAAATTGTATAGGGTGACCAAAATCTAGTGTCAAACTTGTCTAATTTCAAAGCGTGTTATTGTTCTTATTTTAAATTGGAGCCTATAAATTCTTTTAGGTGAAGCGATACAGAATTAAAAAATAAATCACATTTCCCAATTTTTTTACAAGTAATTTGCCAAAAGCTCATTTTTCAACGTTTCCAACGGCCATTTTAGGTAATAAATATCGTACATGGCGTTGAAAAAGAATTTATTTCATTTAATATAACGCAGAGAGGTATTTTAGATTTGAGTGTACTTAATTAAGTAGTTGTTCAATTGTCAAATTGACTGCAAAAATCTCCTATAGCGGTAACGGCGGAAATGTGGGTGCAACATGATGGAGCTCCAGCACATTACTCGTTACATGTCAGGGAACAGCTCAACGACATCTTCCCAAATCGGTAGATTGGAAGAGTAGATCTGTAGCTTGGCCTCCTCGATCACCGGACTTAACGAAACTGGATTTCTACTGTGGGGCTCCGTTAAGGACATCGTTTATGCTGAACCTCCAACAACACCAGAAAACATGCAAGAAAGAATCTGGGGCGCATTTCAAACTATTACGCCCGAGCTATTAAGAGCAGTGGCGAGGTCATTTCATACTCCTCTTCGTTTGTTCCTCGAAGAGCACGGAAGACATTTCGAACAACTACTTATAATTAAGTACACTCAAATCTAAAATACTTCTTATATCCGTTATATTTTATGAAATAAATTGTTGTTCAACGCCGTTGTTATCAACGTAAGATAGCTATTACCTAAAATTGCCGTTGGAAACGTTGAAAAATTAGTTTTTGGCGAATAACTTTTAAAATATTGGGAATTGTGATGGGGTTGTATTTAGAAACAGTGTGTTTTCATTAATTCTGCATCGTTTCACCTAAAAAAATTTATGGGTTCCAATTTAAAATAAGAACAATAACACGCTTTGAAGTTTGACAAGTTTGACACTACATTTTGGTCATCCTGTATAATTTGAATCAATGATACTTGATTAACGAGACTAATAGATCTAACTTAATAAGCACGTAACAAAATTTTATTAACGAGGTGCAATTTGTGGTTTTTATTGATTTTTAAAGCCAACGATGCAAAATCAATTTTTCTTGGCATTTATTTTTTTGCGTAGCAGTCCATAAAAGCATCCAAATGAGTAAAAATATGCATACAATGCAATTTAAAAAAATATGTATATTACCATGGCTGCTCATTTTTGGGACTGGCTGTATAATCAAAAATAATTTCTTGAAATATACCTTGAAGTACAGGATAAACCTGCAAAATGTCAAACTCTTAGCTTAATTAGTAACCGCGCTAACTAAGCTACAGAAGACGGGAGCTGAGTTGCAAGACCCTGTATACAGCATGTCCCCGGATCAGGTTACAAAGAGGAAGTATTACATGATTATTATAGTATAAGTACGTAGGTAGGCTTTCACGGCCAGAATCATTTAGAAAATAAACTGCTTCCGGGTTATACCGTGTGTCAAGATTTGCTAATGCTGACGTTTCGCGAACCATGTTGCTCGCTTCTTCAAAGCTAATTGAATACTGAAGACCTACCAAGACAATCTCCCTTATATACCTGAATTTACACCTCACTGCGCACATCTGGAGAACCGCTCCCATGTGCTTTTCAACTTGACCGCGTTAGGATCGATTTCCAGACCCTACTGATGTCAGTACCGTCCTCGCGATTGATGTTGTCAGGATGTTTGTAGATTTCGATGGCTTCTCTTATAAGCCTTCGATGATAGTTACCTATCCTTGCCAACATCTTCGCGTCATCGAAATTCATTGTGTGTCCCGACTCGTGGCAGTGTTGAGCAACAGCGGACTGTTGAATCTTGCGTAGCCGGGTATCTCTACTATGCTCCTTGACTCTACATTCGATACTTCGTCCTGTCTGTCATAGCATGTTCCACACTCACATGTTATCTTCTATACCCCTTCGTTCTTCAGGAGTGGTGTGATATCCTTTGGGTTAGGCAAAAGATCCTTTACCTTTGCTGGCGCTCTGTACCTTACCGTGATACCCGATTTCTTCAGTATTCTACCGATTCTTTCCGATACCCCACTTACGTATGGTAAACAAGCGAACCCCTTTGACTCTTGCCTCTCCTCTGAGACTTGCGGTTTTCTCTGTGTGACACCCCGTATGTCAGACTTGCTGTATCCATTCTGACGCAGAGCCCACTCCAAGTGTTTCCGTTCGTCGTCCAAGCTGCTGGAGTCGCACACCTTCTCGGTCGCACACCTTTGAAGAAGCGAGCAACATGGTTCGCGAAACGTCAGCATTAGCAAATCTTGACACACGGCATAACCCGGAAGCAGTTTATTTTCTAAATTATTATAGTATATTATAATACAAGTTTTATAAGACAAAAATTGGCGCACGAGTTGTTTTGGGCACGACGAGCGTAGCGAGGAGTGCCCAAATAGAACGAGTGCGCCAATGCGTCTTCTAAAACGAGTGTTATATACTATTTTTCTACTTTGCGACATTAATTTTATATATATTTCAAAAATTGCGGTTGCGATCTTACAATCTAGAGTAATTTTCTGCTTCAACAGTTGGTAGTTGTAGTAAAATTTACAAACACGATTGATACGAGCCAATAGCGATTGAAATGTCAGCCTTATTTGACACTTCAATTTCACGTCAATTTCATCAATCTTGGAAAACTAAAAGTTACTACAAGTTTGTGATCTAGTGTTTTCATAACGACACCGAAAGCGGTTTCGTTATAAGTTTATAACGAACGCAAAGTAGAAAAAACATTTACCATATTTAAATATGAAAATATTTACCATATTATCCAAATGTAGCTTGATATCGAACGTGGCAGCCCCGGTCTTTTGCATGGTGATGTTTCTTCTGAGTTCTTTTATTTCATCAGAAAAATCTCTTGGCTCTCTGTCATCATCCAAGACTTCTATCTCAGTAACATCGACTCTGTTATAAGCAGGTTTTAGAATACCTTGAAACTGAAATAGAACACAACCCTTTGTTTAACACAAGTATTTATAAAGTTTTGATAACCATTTTCTTGAAAATTACTAAGCCAAGATAGGTCAAATATGCTGTAAGCTGTTCTTCAGTAAAAACTTACCACAGGTCTAAGGTCTGGGTGCGTAAGTATATAACCATTATTAGTGACAATGAAGGCATATCCATTGACACCAAACTGAAATCAAGAGAGAATTTTCAAAATCAAAAATAAATAAATATTTTACGATAACAAAAGCACAAAGAAGTATTGTAAACTTACTCTATGGTGCATCATCAACTTCTGGATATATTCTATGGGCACATCAGTACCAGCAACCCCCAATAAGTTCGCAACCCTGGTCTGTAAGAAATGCAAAGAAATAGAACACTTTTGAAAAGATGGGTGTTTTGTAAAGGTGTCTGTAAGTTTGGAAAATTAGATATATACTTATCCCAAACTGTAGCCTATAATAAATTCTAAACCTCTAAGAAAATACTACGAAAACGCACACATCAATAATAAATCACCCTGTATATACAGGCCGTTTCCTGAGAAAACCGACAAATTTAAACCAAGTGTTAAGACAATAGAATGCATTTTTCAGCTAATTTGCTACACAAGAATCATTCAGTATTCCTTCCTCTGCTTCGGGGAATTTGTTTTGAGAAATTTGCTCGGTTCCCAGCAAAACAAAAAAATATTGCCGCAACATGTCTACAATACCATATATTGCTGTGATTTTCTAATATTGGTTTTATGTATTATTCAATATACCTGTTATATCTAGGCAACCTCTTATGTCAAACCGCGGATACATAACTGTCAATGCTATACCGTACTGATGAGGACTTACTAGTACGAAACAAGTGTCTGCGGTTGCTTCTTTGATGACGGAATTGCCCGACAAATACCTTTCTCCTTGTACAGGTGGACCAAATTCCATGTTACTATAGGAAATCTCGGTAACTTAAGAGATATCGAAAAATGAGTAAGGTTTTTGTGTCGTCCCTTTTTGAGAGAAACTCAATGGTGAAAACCAAAATATCAAAATTAGCTATCATCTTTTGTTTTCGAGTTATAACACAAAACTCGATTTTTCGCTATTTTGATACTTGTCGATATCTTTATTGTTTGTTAAATCAGACGAATGATATTTGCACGTTCTTCAGGCACTTTTTCGATTAGAATTCAGTGGAATTCACAGATTTTAAATATCTAATAGTTTTGTAGATATTACATCAAGTTGTGTTTTTAAAATGAAAACCATAGCTGGCGATGATCGAAATAAATAGAGCTTTTTTTCCCCTTTTCAACGATATATAACATGCCGGTCCAAAATATTCCAAAAGTAATGTTTTATTGAATAACATGAAATTAGTATATTCAGAGAAATTATAGTTATTGTCTTCAAGATTTCTCCGAGTAGGCGTATGTCAGTAGCGGTTTGACACTACTAATCCAGTGACTTATGTATTGAATTTGCATTCTTTTGAATATTTCAATTAAAAGTTCCGAAATGCCGTATGAATCTTATGAAAAATACGCAACGATCGAATGCTTTATTCAAAGTAATAACAATGCTGAAACTGCATCCGAAACATACTTCAATCGGTATCCAGAAAGAACACAACCCCACAAATCTATTTTTGAGAGATTAAAAGAAAATCTCATCAATCACGGATCATTTAGTATGCCAAGACCCACACATTACCATATTGAAAATGATGAAGAAGCTGCCACTAATATAGTTGCAGCCGCAGTTGCAAATCCCTCAACTTCAAGTCGTGAAATAGAAACTGAATCTGGGGTATCAAGACGTCGAGCTTTGAGAATCCTCAAGAAGCATAAATTTGGGCCATATGCTTTAAGAAAACAACATCATTTGCAACCGACAAACCCTCAGCAACGAATAAAGTTTTGCCAGTGGTACCGTGAAAATCTTTAGCAGAATCCATTATTTAAAAAAAACTGATGAAGGCTACATCAGCAGTGCCGGAATATTGAATAGACATAATGAGCACTATTGGTCTGATGTCAACGTGCAAAACGAAGGACGTTTTGGTTTTAGTCTTTGGTGTGCCGTGCTTGGCGAGCGTATTTTAGCATACCATATTTACGAGGAACATCTTAATGACAACCGGTACAACGATATTGTAAACCATCATATTGTGGATGAATTTTTGGACAATGTGCCACTAATGGAGAGAGGAACTATATACTTCCAGCACGACGGTGCACTACCTCACAAAATAAGAAGGGTAAGAAAATTATTGAATATACATTTTGAAAACCGTCGGATTGGAAACAACGGACCAGTAAGGTGGCCACCACGATCACCAGATCTTACACCTTTGGATTTTTTCTTTGGGGGCACATTAAAAACAAATTATATTAAAGATCAGATAAGGACATTCGGGACCTAAGGCAGCATTTTGAAGAATGTATCAATGCCGTTCCAAATATTTCTATAAACAACGTTCTTAGAAGTATTGCGACGAGATATAATTTATGCGACGAGATATAATTTATGCGACGAGATATAATTTATCAATAAAAATGGACATTAATTAGAAAAATGGTTAAAGTAGTTTGTAGTAGGTAATCTTACTTTTTTATTCAGGTGATTATCTAATTATTTTACTTCGAATAAAAGAATATATCCTGCAATGTTTAACCTTTCAGTTATACCCTCGTCATGCCGATATAAAGTGAAGATTGACGATTGGAAATTGTAGGATCACGGCTACATACTTTCATGACCGTTTCTTCAGGATACCACTTCCATATCACAATGCTCGACTTTTGGCATATTAATCAACCCGTAGTTGATGAGATGTTCTTTTAATCCCAAAAACAAGTTTGTGCGGTCGTGCACTACCTTGATAACGATTGAATTATGTTTCGGATGTTATATCACAATTATTGTTAGTACTTTGAATAAAGCATTCGATTATTGCGCATTTTTCATACTATTCAAACGGAATTCCGTAATTTTCAATTAAAACAAAAGAATGAAATGTTACTAATTTCACTGATTAGTAGTGTCAAACTACTAGTTACATACGCCTACTCAAAGAAATCTCGAAGACAATCATAATGCCTCTGATATATACTAATTTCATGTTATTCAATAAAACGTTTTGGAATACTTTTGGAATATTTTGGACCAGGATGTTTTATATCGTTGAAGTTTTATGTTATATCTACGAAACTATTAGAGATATTTCAAATCTGTGAATTCCACTGAATTCTAATCGAAAAAGTGCCTGAAGAACGTGCAAATATCATTCGTCTGATTTAACAAACAACAAATATATCGACAAGTATGAAAATAGCGAAAAATCGAGTTTTGTGTTATAACTCGAAAACAAAAGACCATGGCTAATTTTGGTTTTCACCATTGAGTTTCTCTCAAAAAAAGGACGACACAACAACCATACTAATGTTACGCTATCTCTTATAGTTACCGAGATCTCCTATAGTAACATCGAATTTGGCCCAGCCTGTATTTCTCACCGACGATTATCCATTTTCATTATTTGTAATATTTAAACAACGTTATAACGTCGTTTAAATAATGCAAATAATGTTGTGTAATTATATTTATAGCGTTGTTAAAATATTATAAAAAGCATAATTTCCACATCACAGTGATAAGTCGGTAACATAACTTTTGTAATATTTAAATAACATTATAATTACAAGCCATAAATTTATTTGGGAGTATTTTGGCCACGGTATATTTAAAATGTAGCTACATTTTGTGAAATATTTGAACAACACCATAGGTATTACAAAAATACAACATAAATAAAATGTTTCAATGTAAATTGTTTCCCTATTGCAAACATATGCATTTATGATGAATTTATGAAGAGAAAATGTTATCAATAAAATTTTGTCTGTACAAATATGATGCACTTATGTATGTAGATAAAATGTTGTCTTGAGACTGTTCAAACATGATGCATTTAGGTACATAAAATGTTTCACTGTAACATTACCCCCATATTGTAAACATATGATGCATTTATGTAGATAAAATGTTGTCAATGCCATGTTGTCTTCAGTTTGTAAAAAATGATGCTCTTATGTAAATAAAATGTTGTCAATATAATGTTGCCTCGACATTATATAAATATGATGCATTGAAGTACATACAAATATTTCAGTTTATGTTATGTCCGTATTGTAACCATATGATGCATTTATGTAGATAATATGTTGTCAATGAAATGTTGTATCAAGTTTGTAAAAAAAATGATGCTCTTGTAGATATAATGTTGTGTCGAGATTGTATAAATATGAGGCATTTATGTAGATAAAAATATTTCTATGTAAAGTTGTTATCTCCATATTGTAAATAAATGATGCATTTGTGTCGATAAAATGATATCTTGAAATTGTGTTGTTATTTTGAGTGCCATTCTCGCAACTCACCTGATGACATATCGTTATAATTCGACTTTACAATAATTGATTTAAACTTTTATCAAGTGGTGGTTATTGTTGGTTTCCTCAGGAACAGCCTGTATCTAAGCTATTGCTCTAAAGATTATTATAGCTATACTGATGATCTAGCGTTGTACGATTTGCTGCTAATTCTGGCCACGCCTATATAGGACTAGAACACCTTCAGACTAAAGACAATTCACTTACTATAAAAACAGTCATACTCAATATTCTAGATTATTATCATACTAGGCATAATAATAACAATCGTTACGCTAATATGGGAATAGTTTGTTACAAACGCTTCGAGCTTCTTGATCTTTTTACCTCTTTTGTTACAGTGATCCAAACTTCTTCGTTTATTTGAATATGTTCTGTTATATTCTGTAGACATATACATAATTTCGATGAAAAAATATACATTTTGAAATGAACACTCTGTATAATAGCACTAGTCGACAAGGTTTTACTAACTTTAATGTCACTATATTTTTGATATACAGGGTCCTGCAACTAAGCTCCCGTCTTCTGTAGCTCACTCTCATTAAGCTAAGAGTTTGACATTTTGCAAGCTTACCCTGTACTTCAAGGTACAATTCAAGAAATTATTTTTTATTATACAGGGTGTTCCAAAAATGAGTAACGCCATGGTAATATATTTTTTTAAATTGCATGCTATACATTTTTCTACACATTTGGAAGCCTTTTATGGTTGCCTACATATCACCAAAATTTTATTGAAATCGGTTGAGTGACCGCAGCGGAAAAACATAAAAACCAAAAAAAAAATTGATTTTGCATCGTAGGCTTTAAAAATCAATAAAAACCACAAAATGCACCTCGTTAATAAAATTTTGCGACGTGCTTATTAAGTTAGATGTAATAGTCTCCTTGATCCAAATTATACAGGGTGACCAAAATCCAGTGTCAAACTTGTCAAACTTCAAAGCGTGTTATTGTTCTTATTTTAAATTGGAACCCATACATTTTTTTATGTGAAATGATGCAGAATTAAAAAATAAACATTGTTTCTAAATACAGCCCCATAACAATTCCCAATATTTTAAAACTTATTCGCCAAAAACTCATTTTTTAACGTTTCCAACGGCAATTTTAGATAATAAATATCGTACGTGGCTTTGAAAAACAATTTGTTTCATAAAAAATAATAGACGTATTTTAGATTTGAGTGTACTTAATTAAGTAGTTATTCAAATGCTAAATTTACTGCATAATTTACCTATAGCGGTAAGGGCGGAAATGTGGCTAAGGTTAATTTTGCAGTAAATTTAGCAATTGAATAACTACTTAATTAAGTACAGTAAAATCTAAAATACCTCTCTGCGTTATATTTTATGTAATAAATTGTTTTTTAACGCTACGTACGATATTTATTACCTAAAATTGCCGTTGGGAACGTTGAAAAATGAGTTTTTGGCGAATAACTTTTAAAATATTGGGAATTGTGATGGGGTTGTATTCAGAAACAATATTTATTCTTCAATTCCGCATCGTTTCCCCTAAAAAAAATTATGGGTTCCAATGTAAAATAAGAACAATAGCGCGCTTTGAAGTTTGACAAGTTTGACACTCGATTTTGGTCACCTGTATAATTTGGATCAATGTCACTTGGTTAACGAGACTATTACATCTAACTTAATAAGCACGTCGCAAAATTTTATTAACGAGGTGCATTATGTGGTTTTTATTGATTTTTAAAGCCTACGATGCAAAATCAATTTTTTTTGTTTTTATTTTTTTCCGCTGCGGTCACTCAACCGATTTCAATAAAATTTTGGTGATATGTAGGCAGCCATAAAAGGCTTCCAAATGTGTAGAAAAATGTATAGCATGCAATTTAAAAAAATATATTACCATGGCGTTGCAAATTTTTATTATTAGCTTAATGAGTAAGTGAGCTACAGAAGACGGGAGCTTAGTTGCAGGACCCTGTATAAGCAAGGGAATATTATCAAAACAGGTATAGCGATTTCACAGTGGTTTTTGAGAAATTCCGCAAAATCAAAGAAAATGCAACTTTTTATGGGCATATTTAAAATCAGCACTCTCAAAATTACCAAAAAAAGTAAATTACCAACAATAGTGTCGACCAGTGTAATTAATACATGTAATTACGATATTTTCTGTTAATTATTTAATTAATTTTAAGAAACACACTATTACTTACAGCGTTATGTCTTAAGTCATACACAGGTAAAGACACAGAAGTCATCAGTCTATAAGCCTGAAGTTCCCCATAGTTGTCCTGTTTCTGAAACATGACGAAAAAGGGATTTCGCTATTTTGGTAGATTTCTTATTTTTTATTAATAAAACTCACGGGTTTCTGCTGATGAACGTACAGCTTATCTTGGTCATCAGGCTTAAGAAACGATTTGTTCCTCCTGTACATCAAAAAGCGTTCCCTTTGCATATTCTTTTCTCTCGTCACCCATAACCAATTTGTTAACTTTGGATCTGTGACGTCAGCATATACAGGTGACCACGTTGGTACTGGACGCTGTTTTGGGTTCAAAACCATTGGCCTTGCCATGACTGGAATATATTGCAACACCTAAAACATAATTATACAAGTTTTGAGTAAGATTGAAGAATTATGGTTTGGTACATCATCCCACATTAATTATTTGAAATGCAGTTTCCAATTCCAAAAGCCACGGTCTACAGGATTGCAGATATTTTGCGCTTTTTAATTTTGCTTCTTTTTCAATTTCCTCATACGGCTAAAAAAAAAATTTCTTTGAATACCTCGATTTTTTAGTATAAAAATACACATTTTGATGTAATGGCAATCCCATATTTGAAAGGTATTTTAAATATAAAACATTTAATTGTCTTAATGGTACCGGAAGAAAATTTAAGGCTTAAAGACCATAATTGAAATTGCAAATATTGATAACTTTGAGTAGCATGGAGGTTGTAAATTTTATTTGCCCTGAATACGAATGCGAACTCAAAATTACGTAAGACATCCGAAAAAGTGAGATCGAATGTCAAAACTGTAATTTTAGCAACATTAGTAAGTAAATGTATGCAATTTACATTCAATCTCCCAGAAACCTCAAAATCTGTATAAAATACACAATGTAATACTAATTTTCAACTATGTTTTTCTAGAAAATTTTCCTATGCACGGCCATCATACTATTATATGCTCTTATTACGCCATTTAAAAAATATGTCGATTCCGTCTTAATTCAAAAACCATTGAAGGTCGGAAATTTAGTTTACGATAAATATGTGTACATATTTTGCAATTCAAAACCGAGTTTTTTTTTAAACAGACCGATTTTGTGATTTTGTCATGTTACAATACTTTGTGTTCTCACTGTATAATAGCGGCTTTACACTATTGTTAATGTCACTATATGCAATTTTTTATTGCTTAAAAAGTTGCAGAACAATTTGCGTGATAAATTGCGTAGTGTAAAATAATTTGAATAACATTGAATATGTAAAATTTAACAAAGATATGTCTCTGTCTGCACATCGTCTGGTTAAAAGTAAAAGTAACTAACTAACATTTCAAATAATTACAAAAACCTGACTACAATAGAATACCAATAAACATAATGACATTTTCCAGAGAATTAATGGATTTTAAGAATTTATTGAACTTATTTTAGTAACACTTATTGATCGTACTTTCGTTTAGATACGCATTTATCAGCATTTGGCCACAATTAATTCGTGCGTCAATAAAATATAACAAATTGTTAATTAGTGACTTTTAACATTTTACCTTTTTGACGTTTACGTTTTTTACCTTTACCTTTATTTACAATAATGTAAAACTATTTTCTTCATGTTTGATTTTGCCGGAGATGCTTGAATGCCTGCCGGAGACCCGAGATGAGCCTCAAATGCTGCAGACTCCGGCGCAATGCCGGAGACCTGGCAACCCTGAGTGGAGACTGCATTATAAATACCGACGACACGTTATCTGCTTTGTCACAAAAGCACTGTTTTTACTGAAGTAGTTTTGCAACTGCTCGAACAAGCCTATTATAAATTATTGTACGTTATTAATTGTTGGTTATTGTTGATTCTTATGTTTTCTATTATTTTCATAGCTATTTTTTGTTGCCTTGGTGATAAAAATTGACGATCGATATGTTCTTGTGTCCAGAATGTCATCTTTATTAAAAATATCAAACATACAATACAGGGTGCCATTTAAACTTTTAATCATTTCTTAATTTCCAAAAATGCCAGAAGTCATACTACATCAAGAGTACCTCAAATAGTAATTTTTTGTCTACTAGCACTTGACAAAGTTTCATTCGTTCAGCGTCAAAAATAAGAAAATAAGCTGGAGTACCCATGGAGTGGGTAAAGAGTGGGTATATTACTCATTATTAAGATGGGTTTCGAAATAATAAATAGGCATAATTATAAATATTATGCAACCAACTATACGGCATGCAGAGCCTCTTGCCCACAGATGGCGGTTCAACGCAATTTTATATATATTAGGGGAAGCTGACGATTTTACGTGGTCTGTGTACGTGACCTGTGCTTGAGCCAGGTATTGCCAGGTAAGGCAATAAAATGTTTTACATACCAATTGATACAATTTGGTATTTTACTGATACAGGATTGTATACAGGTTTATGACAAAACAGACAAAATATTATTCAGGAACAATACAATATATGTGATGGACTTGTTAGATATCAATATAATTTTAAAACAAAATTGTAGGTATATTAAATATAGAAACAAACAATTTATATTAAATTATAATATTTATAATAAAATTATAATTAATTAATAAGCCGTTTGCTGACAAAGGAATAATAGGATTTATAAAAATTTCAACAATAACAATGAACATTACATAAACGTTTATCTCAGCATATAAAACAAATATTTTGTGCGTAACTTTGTCAGTAAATTTAAATAATCATTGAACTAAATCTGTTTCTGTGAAACAAAGTCCGTCGTGTCTTTATTTTCCGAAACAACCTACTATTATATGTACTCGTACATTTTGACTACTATTGGTTGCAAAAGTATTGAGCCCTATGTTTGAAGACAAGTAACTCTGAAATGGCTGAACAACAAAATTTAAATAAAGTGCGTTATACTCCTGAAGAATTTTTACATAACAGGAGTGACTATTTTCTCTCTATCGGTTTAGCCACAAGCTCGAGAGATGTAAAAAAACATACCCGATTTTTGCGGTTTTAAAATAATTAAAATAAAATATAAATAAAATAATTCTCGAATTATTGATTAATTTTTCACTTAAACCACTTACCAACAAAATTTAAATTTTTGTACAATGTACAGTTCGAATCTCTTCTATAGACTGGTGTTTTTATTTTCTTGATTTCTTATATAATAAAGTCTGTAAGCGAACTTTGTATGGACGCGGATATCTCAGAAACGAACGGTAGCAGGACAACGCAGGTAAAAATCCGTATTTATTGTAATACTCCATTGAAATACTCCATAAAAATCCATTGATCTATAATATAATAATATAAGTTATTTAGGAATTTTTAGGAATAAAAATAATGTTATCGATCCGGTGCGCAGGATAGTTCCCCTCGGGGCAAGGGGATACCGAGCGTGAAACGATGCTATGCTTCGCCTGTAGATTTCAAACTATCAACTCTCAGGACCGTATTAAATATTTTTGTCATGTTATCGTTAGGTTTTATTATTGAAAATAGCATACGGGATTTTTCTTTATTTGTGGAATTGTATACATATTCTGTTTTGTGAATTATTATTATTTCACAACATTATTTTTGCCGAAAATTAGTACTTAGTTGATGATGATGACATAGTTGTTCCTGGTGGTTCTGGGGCCAAAATAAACTGTCCGGCATTTTCGGTATGTTTCAATTGCGACAAGTATTCGTTCTAAACTATGAACGAATTGTGCAGTTTCAGAAAAACCACCAACATTGGAACTACCACGGCAACTTCTTTATCATAATATAAAATCGCTCTTCATTATCTGTACTGTTATCGTTGTAGCCAAATAATTCGTCATCATCATCATCTTAGTTAATTATAATTGTGTCTACAATTGAGTCAACAATATGATCTCTATCAAGATACTGGTTTTGATTTTCAAAAATTGTGTTGCAAATTGAAACGCAATATTGCCATATATCTCTTTTGAAATAGTGATTGGTTACATAAATTTAACATATCTTTAATTTAAAATGTACTGTAGCTTTTTGCAACTTTAATTTGTCCGTATGCCCAGATTAATTCAATTGCAATGTGCATATTTATATCGCTTTATAAAATTTATGAACATCCGAAATGTGTTTCTATTTCAATGGTCGAATTAAACAAAATCTTGCGATTGTTTTCGTTCCTGTCTCGTTATCGTGCTAATACTCGTTACTGAGATATCCGCTTCCATGAAAATCTTGTTTATAATCTTTATTGCAAAAAAAAAATTAGTAAATACGAAAGCCAATCGGTAGACAAGATCTTGAGTTATACTCTGTGTAAGTTTGATTTTTTTGGACAAGTGGTTTAGTAGAAAGAAATTTGGAAAGACGAGAGTTTAAAAAAGTGCAATTTCTTTCTTCAGCCGACATACACAATTTCATGAAAGTACCTGGGTTATATTGCACACTGCGCTTTTTACAACCTTCTGCACATCTAAATTAGGCTTTGTTACAATACTCATTTGTAAATATGTATTCAAATATGTTATCCTATGTATCGATACAACGCTCGGACAAGGAACGGAAAATAGCTGAACTAATCAACGTGTTACCCGTACTGTTCAACAGATGGCCGCCCGGAAACAAGCGTTTTTATTTTCTTAAGAATCTCAATTTCTGGGCACTAATTTCAATCAAACATGAAATCGGAATAGAATCAATGCGTCTCGGTCTATTGAAGGATACAACCATCTCGTCTCCATTCGCAAGAACAGCGACGTAATACGCTGTTAAAAATAGTTAAAATTGTCGGATTTTAATAATCTTGACTGACTATTAAGGGATCTGGATTCAAAATAGACTTGATCCGTATATTTGAAGCTTCCTCTACAATAAAAAAATACCCAACTTAGTTCTGTCCAGTCTAAGGACGGATTCTAATGAATATTGGCGACTATGTTTTAGCCTTTTTGCGATCAATTTAAACCCCACCTTAAGGCTTCGTTCTGAAAGCATCACAACTCCAACGCACAATCGCACACCAACGGCAATCCGTAGTCGCCAGTTATAGGCGGTGTTTAAAGCTCCTGACGTCTGCTGTCTGCACCGGGCAGCAGTAATATGGACAAATAAACACATTTCTGGCAATTACGCTTTAATATCGCAAATATAATGTTTGGGTTAAAATTGTACTTAAATAAAAAATCAATTTTTGTATCATGAGTTGGGCTAGAACGTTTATATTTAAAAAAAGCCAAAGATGTAGAAATAAAATTATTTTTTATCTTTCCAAAAAAGAATTTTTCATCCAGCCCAACTCGTTATTTATCTAAGAAGTAACGCCGAAAATTTCATAAACTTTGAACAATAAATACCGTTTTTATTTGAAAACGCGTTTTAGGAGAGGTAGAACTGGGTTTTAATGAATAAAAATAACGTACCTCTTCTCTGACTTCGGCGTAAGTGCTGAGATGAACATAGAATCCTTGGTTGGCGCAAGCCATCCACTTAACTTCCCTGACGTCAGATACTTCACGACCAATCAAATACGTGAACACTCGAACTGGCATAAAAGGCAAATTCTTCCAATTGTATTTTTCGAAGATTTCTTTATAATTGTATTGAACGCCATCTGTGATCAGCATTATAGCTTGATTGCACTGAGCACCTAAAATTATGAATCGAGTTTAGTTTTTATAAATACAAGGTGTTACCTTAGGAAACCAACAAACTTATATATACCATCCAATTGTTAAGTCATCATACTAAATTTTTCAAAGAACGCCAGAGTTTTTTTTTTTTTTGTTAAAAATAACCTCTGGAACATGTGGTATAAGTTTGCTTGCTCATCTAACTACATACTAGTATCCAGAAAGAAAACAATATTGTAGTTACAGAACATGTATGTAATAAACTAGAGAAAAAAGTGCTGGGAAACACTCACGATAATTTTGTAAAAGGAAATTAAATTGTATGTAATAAATTACAACAAAAATACTAGAAAGGAAAAACTCTAAAAAACTCGAAAGTGCGACAAGTATGTAAATTTACATTGCAGAGGTACATATTTTACAATGTAATGTATTTGCGTTTCTTACAAGGTCGCGATTTTGTTGTATTTCTTTACAATACGTTACAATACATAATGACAGATACCTGTGAAATTCGTGCAATACCAAAGCAATTTCACAGAAAACGTACTGTAATTTGACAGGTCAGACTTTTTACAGTTCAGTTGCGTTTCTTTACAGCAATGGTTCTGGTTACTTGATAGGGAAAATTGATTTCGCTCAGTCACCAGATTTTGAACATTGTAGTACTTATAGAATTCTATCACTAGGCATAATTGTTTAGTCTCAAATTTAGTTTTTTTTTTAATTTTTAGAGTATCAAAGTGTATCAAACAGTTCCTTTTTACATTTCAAACTAATTTTTTGTTCAGCACATTGCTGTACCTACGTCCGTCTGGTCACCATTTACTAATAATCCAATATAATAATGAAGAACAAATAGTAACATGGAATACAGACTGCATAACTTGGAAGAGAAACTAACTAATACAAACTAACAATACATTAAGAAATTACAATACTACCTTATACAACACCAAAGCTTACAATACAGGGGATGTCATATAACAAATGAAGGACATAGGGTAGTAAGAATAAAGTTCCAAAATTGATGATTTTGAGATAAAGATGCAAATTCATAGTAGAAATTCCTAAGAACGAATGCTGTACAAGAGACAAAGAATGCCTGCCCGTCCTATTTTACATAAAATACTTTTCATCCTGTTTTAACACATGGTGGTCTATTATATGACATCCTCCTTATATTTTACGTTACTGTTACACACAAGACTTGAACAGGAGGGAAGAATCACAGAGCCAACACAGCTAAAAAGTCTAAAAGATCAGCCAACCACAACACATATACAAACCTCTACCTTCTCTGTTCTCCCTGTAGTCTTGCAACAGTTGAAAGGCGGTATTCAGCGCCAACGAAAAATTAGCAATCTGCTCCGTCTTAAACCCAGTCATGCTCTCCTTCAGGACTCTAACATTCGCCAAATTAGCCTACCAAAAACAAAAATTAAGTAAAACTCTGACCAACACAAAACTTTTCATTTTCATACCTGCACTAACATATTGTCAAAACATTCGATTGTAGGCTCAGTTGTGTTGCTAAAAGTGAAGATGTTTACGTAATCATTATTCCCAAGAGTGTCAAGAATGTTATTGACGACATGTCTGGCGATTTCGCGTCTCATTCCAGTCATGGAGCCAGAACGGTCAACAAGGATAATGACATCTTTTGGGGAGGATGCTGCTTCAATGTACCAGGATCTAGTGCGGCAGTCGAAAAGATCTATTGGTTCTTGAGACCAAATCATAGCTGGAAATTGTATGGTTATGGAAGATGTTCTATTTTAGAATTGTCCTTTGAAACCGTACCAGGATATTGCCTCATGAAACCGGTTGAGCTGCCGAAATATTGCCAGGATAAAGTTGGGTCTCTTTCGTAGTTATCCTTGAAGGTGTCGTCAAGTTGTTCTGACCATTTGATACCCTTGATAACTTCAGGGGCTAGACAAAATACAGTTTTTTAAAATATAAGTACATAGTCCGGTCAAATGGTGTTTTGGCCAAGAAAACAAAATATATGTACTATCGGTTGCAAAAGTATTGAGCCCTGTGTTTGAAGAGCCGTAACTCTGCAATGGCTGAACAAAAAAAATTGAAATAAAGTGTGTTATACTCCTGAATCATTTCTACATAACAGTAGTGACTATCAAAATTTTTAGCCCATCGGTTTAGGCACGAGCGGGAGAGAAGTAAAAAAAGGTACCCGATTTTTGGGGTTTTAAAATAATTCTCGACGTTCCGATTTTTTTCCTCCTAAACCACTTAATAAAAATTTTTTAATTTTTTATCGGGTTACAGTTAGAATCTCTTCTATAGATTGGTATTTTTATTCTGTTGATTTCTTATGTAATAAAGTCTGTAAACGAGCTTTTTATGGACGCGGATATCTCGGAAACGAACGATAGCAGGACAACGCAGTTAGCACGTTAACAATCCTTATTTAATGTAATACTTATCCATTGATGTATTATAACATAAAAATTATTTGCGTATTTTTAAGAGTGAAATGAATGTAATCGATCCTGTGCGCAGGATGGTTCCCCTCGGGGAAAGGGGTTTACTGGCGGGAAGCGACGTAAGCATTCGCGCGACGATTTCAAACGATCAACTCTCAGGACCGTATTCAATATTTATGTAATTTTCTCGTTCGGTGTTAGTTTTTAAACTAGCATACGTGGTTTTTTCTTTATTTGTGGAATTGTACACATATTCTGTTTGTGATTTATTATTATTTTACAATATTATTTCTGGCAAAAATCAGTAGTTGATTTATGATGACGTTGTGGGTTCGGGTGCCAAACCAAACGGTCCGGTTTTCTCTCCAAATGTTTGTATTGCGCCAAGTATTTGTCCTAAACTTTAAACGATTTCTTCAGTTCCAGAAGAGCCACCAACATTGGAACTACTGCTGGCAATTTCTGTATCATTATCTAAAAAAGAGCTAAGTAAGACATTAATTAGAAGTTGACCATCGCACTCCTCATTATCTGTACTGCTGTCATTGTAGTCTAATGATTCGTCGTCATCATCATCTTCACGCAAGTTTATTATAATACGTTCTATATTTGTGTCAACAATATGATCTTTTTCAATATATGATATTTCGAGTTTCTTGCAATGTGCAACGCAATTTTGCCATATCTCTTTTGAAACAATGTTCATTGCGTCAATGCATAAATTTAACACATCTTTAATTTTAAATGTATTGTTGCTTTTTGCAACTTTATTTTTTACGTATGCCCATATTAATTCAATTGTATTAAACTCGCAATGGGCTACCGGTAACCATAATAATTGTACTTCATTGCCTCTGACTTGTTTACAGCTGTGCTTTGGTTAATTCAGAAAAAAGATGATATTCCCTTTGGACGTTGAACGTATCCTTTCAGCAACCACTCGATAATGTTAGACTTTTTCCAAGCCATAGTTGGATTTCTGTAAACAGGATCTAACATTGTATGGTATGGAGCTTGATCAATTACAATAATGGATCTGGCTGGTATTATAGAGAGAACATGCCGAAACCATTCTTCAAAATGTTACTTATTCATCTCATGGTGATAATCCGCTTTTGCTTTGTTTTTCTCGCCAATAAAGTATTTGAGACATCCTTGCAAAAAACCCGTCTTCACAGCCTGTATGTAAAATTATCACGCTTTGCCCTGCACTTGATGGTCGTTTTATACCTCCTCTATAACCATTTACTTCCTGAATGCCGCCACGATAATGATCAAAGGAATCTCTATTTTCTGGGTTTAACTTTTCAACCCATCCAAACTATTTGGAATGATTTGCACCACACCACGTTTCATCAGTATAGTAAATTTCCATCCTTGATCAGAAAAATATTTTGTTTTGAAGTTTTATTTGGTTGCTGCTACCGCAACTATCTGATTTTGTTATTGCGGCTATTGATTTAAAGTGCGTTAAAAGCAATAAGAAAACATGTTTACATCTCATTGCTGCAATCTATTCTTTCATTAAAAACCTTCAGATCCCAAAACTTTTAGTTTTCCACTTCAGCGTTGCTCAAATTGACAAATACCATGTTTGTTTTGATCCTTTAATCCTAAGTACGGTCCATGAGCCCCGACGCGCCAATACGTAGCCGCTCTCGAGTCCGCCAACGACGTGACGTGTTGCGCGGTGTTCCAAAATTAAATCGCAAATTCATATCGCTTTATAAAATTAGTGAACATCTGAAATGTGTTTCTATTTCAATAGTCTCAATAAACAAAATTTTGCGATTGTTTTCGTACCTATCGCGTTGTCGTGCTAACACTCGTTACCGAGATATCCGCTTCCTTAAAAATGTTGTTTATAGCCTTTATTACAAAGAAATTTACAAAAGCAAAAAAACCAACCCGTAGACAAGAAATTGGGTCATACTCTGTGTGAATTTGATTTTTTTTGGGCTAGCGGTTTAGCAGAAAAAAATTTGTAAAGACGAGCTTTTATTAAAAAGTGATAAAATCGGGTACATTTTTACACTTCTCTTGCACTTCTGTCTAAACTAGGGGCAGAAAAATTTGATAGTCCCTCCTGTTATGTAGAAATGATTGAGGAGTATAACACACTTTATTTCAATTTTTTTTGTTTAGTCGTTGCAGAGTTACGATTCTTCAAACACAGGGCTCAATACTTTTGCAACCGATGTAGTTGTTTTTCCTCCGTCATTCTGTTTCTTTGGGTGCTAAGCACGAATTTTAACATTGCTACTTCCCACGGATATGTTTTCACAACGAAAATCGCATAAAAAAACCTCAAAATTATCCACCTTTTTCAGTTTTTGGGCAAAAAGTCTAAAAACTATGCACTTTTCGAGGTAGACTATTATATACAAAAAGAAAGTAAGTAGTAAGGCCAATTGTCGCTCACTTAATTAATCTAGAGATATAGATATGGTGGTAGGTGCCATTTTGTAGCCTTTTCCTTAAAATGAGCTTCGAAATGAGTAGGCAACCAAATATACTTCATAATATTATTCTGAGTTGTTCAGCGAAATGATTAGGTATTTCCATTCAAATTATATGGCCAACAGGACTTGAAACCTTTGCCTATAATACAAAAAATATCCGGCTCAATTATGTCATGTATAATGTGGGCCAAATTCGATGTTACTATAGGAGATCTCGGTAACTATAAGAGACATCGAAAAATAAGTAAGGTTGTGGTGTCGTCTTTTTTTGAGAGAAACTCAATGGTGAAACCCAAAATTAGCTTTTGTTTTCCAGTTATAACACAACTCGATTTTTCGCTATTTTGTTACTTGTCGATATCTTTGTTGTTTGTTAAATCAGACGAATGATATTCGCACGTTCTTCAGGCACTTTTTCGAATAGAATTCAGTGGAATTCACAGATTTTAAATATCTCTAATAGTTTTGTAGATATAACATAAAGTTGTGTTTTTTAAATGGAAACCGTAGCTGGCTATGACTGAAATAAATAGAGCATTTTTTCTCCTTTTCAACGATATATAACATGACGGTCCAAAATATTCCGAAAGTAACGTTTTATTGAATAACATGGAATTAGTATATATCAGAGGCATTATGATTGTCTTCGAGATTTCTTTGAGTAGGCGTATGTCACTAGTAGTTTGACACTACTAATCAGTGAAATTAGTAAAATTTCATTCTTTTATTTTAATTGAAAATTACGGAATGCCGTTTGAATAGTATGAAAAATGCGTAATAATCGAATGTTTTATTCAAAGTAATAACAATAATTGTGATATAACATCCGAAACATAATTTAATCGTTATCCAGATAGTGCACGACCGCACAAACTTGTTTTTTGGATTAGAAGAACATCTCATCAATTACGGGTTGATTAATATGCCAAAAGCCGAACATTGTGATATGTGGTTCCTGAAGAAACTGTCATGAAAGTATGTAGCCGTGATCCTACAATTTCCAGTCGTCAATCTTCACTTTATATCGGCATGACGAGGGTATAACTGAAAGGTTAAACATTGCAGGATATATTCTTTTATTCGAAGTAAAATAATTAGATAATCACCTGAATAAAAAAATAAGATTACCTACTACAAAATACTTTAACCATTTTTCTAATTTTTCCTGTCATTTTTCCATTTTTATTGATGCATAAATTATATCTCGTCGCAATACTTCTAAGAACGTTGTTTATAGAAATATTTGGAACGGCATTGATACATTCTTCAAAATGCTGCCTTAGGTCCTGAATGTCGTTATGTGATCTTTTATATAATTTGTTTTTAATGTGCCCCCAAAGAAAAAAATCCAAAGATGTAAGATCTGGTGATCGTGGTGGCCACCTTACTGGTCCGTTGTTTCCAATCCGACGGTTTTCAAAATGTATATTCAATAATTTTCTTACCCTTCTTATTTTGTGAGGTGGTGCACCGTCGTGCTGGAAGTATATAGTTCATGAAATTAGAACATGAAATTAGTATATATCAGAGAAATTATAATTATTGTCTAGTGTCACTAGTGGTTTGACATTGCTAATCAGTGACTTAAGTATTGAATTTGCATTCTTTTGAATATTTATTTCAATTAAAAGTTATTGTGAATGAATTTTTGGGCAACTTGCCGCTAATGGAGAGAGGAACTATATACTTCCAGCACGACGGTGCACCACTTCACAAAATAAGAAGCGTAAGGAAAATATTGAATAAAAATTTTTTAAATCGTTTGATTGGAAACAACGGACCAGTGAGGGGCCACCACGATCACCAGATCTTACACCTTTGGATTTTTTTCGTTGGGGGAACATTAAAAACAAATTATATAAAAGATCACATAACGACATTCAGGACCTAAGGCAGCCTTTTGAAGAATGTATGAATGCCGTTCCAAATATATTTATAAACAACGCTCTTCGAAGTATTGCGACAAGATATAATTTATGCATCAATAAAAATAGACATCAATTTGAAAATGGTTAAAGTAGTTTGTAGTAGGTAATCTTATTTTTTATTTTTTAATTCAGGTAATTATCATACTAACTTCATGTTATTCAATTTTGTGTTTCAATTTTGGAATATTTTGGACCAGCATGTTGTATATTGTTGAAAACAGGAAAAACGCTCTATTTATTTCAGTCATAGCCAGCTATGGCTTCCATTAAAAAAACACAACTTTATGTTATATCTACAGAACTATTAAAGATATTTAAAATCTGTGAATTCCACTGAATTCTAATCGAAAAAGTGCCTGAAGAACGTGCAAATATCATTCGTCTGATTTAACAAACAACAAATATATCGACAAGAATCAAAATAGCGAAAAATCGAGTTTTGTGTTATAACTCGAAAACAAAAGACGATAGCTAATTTTGGTTTTTACCATTGAGTTTCTCTCAAAAAGGACCACACAACAACCTTACTCATTTTTCTATATATCTTATAGTTGACGAGATCTCCTACAGTAACATCGAATTTGGCCCATCCTGTACATGACAGAATTGAGTCGGATATTTTTTGTATTATCGGCAAAGGTTTCAAGTTCTGTTCGACGTATAATTTGAATGGAAATACCTAATCATTTCGGTGAAATACCACGAAATACTGACCACAAAATTATGAGGTATATTTGGTTGCCTACTCATTTCGAATCCCACCTTAGCTTTCACCTGATATACAACACAATAGGGTTGGTGCAGGAATTATGTTTTCTCAATTAAAAGTTTATGTTTGATCATTTCAAAATGCTCCTTTCTTAACATTTAAAAAATCACATAATTGTTTACACTGTTTTTAGCAAATTCCCAAAGTTTGAAAGAGGCGCGGAAATGGATTCATGTTTAAAAAAAAACAAATAATTGCTTACACTGTTCTTAGTTAATTCCCAAAGTTTGAAAGAGGGACGGAAATGGCTTCATGTCTAAAAAAACTAAATGTTACAATCATAAAATGTACTGAAAACAGTATGCCAGCCAAGTGAACGCAATACAGTATTATTTCTTTTAATACTGCTTTTAAATCATATAAGTGGTACTATTAGTCTATAAATAAAGTTCAAATTCAATACAATTTGATGTTACCGAAAACATCTATATAGGTTACATAAACAAGGAATTAGGAAGCCCTCAACACTAGATGTTGTACTATAGCTAAGTGCATGTTGATATTCAATAAAATTTTTATGCGCATATACAATCCTGCGGCAGTATTGGAACCCGATTATATATATCTACGATGCAGGTTTGATCTTCGCATAACTTGTTATTTAGCTAAATGTGGTCCTTGTATCCTTTATGCGATTACAAGCGATTCTAAAAAGGTAGTTTTTCTACTTTGCATTCACAATGCACACATTGTAACACTGTTTTCGGTGTTACAATTAACAAATTGTAATATCGTTTTTAGTTAACTTTTTTCTAAGATTGGTACACACTGATACAGTACACATTGATTGTTGATATCAAATGCCATGTCAAACGTACAACACATAACCACACACTCCCTCTTTTTAATCGCTTGCTATCGCATAAACTGCGAAATATCAATCTTCTATAATCTTCTATAAACATATGTGTAGCCTGCTATAGTATGTCCAAAGGATTGGGGCTTTCTTAGTTTTGCTGTGTTCATCAAAATACGCCAGCATGACATTTCGGAGATGTTTTGCAACTCAGGTAAGTGATTGTCATAATTTTTTTCAACTAAACATCAAATCCCCTTTTCAGATATAATTCAAGGACCACATTTACTTTATAATAAGGTATTATACGTAGATCAAACCTACATCGTAGATATGAACGAATTTAATTCCTGCTGCGGGATTGTACATGTGTAATAAATGGTTTATTGTATATCAGCATACACGTAGGAAGCTATAGTACATTTAAAGTGTTGAGGATTTCTTAGTTTATGTAACATATAAGTTTTCGGTAACATTTTGGACCGAATTCTGCTGGGTTCAATACCGTACTTGTTTTTGTCCGTCGCTTTTGACTACGTCTTAAGTCTGGTTGTGTGCAACAAACTTCTATTACCTCTATCACATGTAATTTTACTAAGTGCAACTCATTCTAATAAATTATTACACCGAAATTACAATTTTGTTTCAATTATATGTGCGTGTAAACTGGTAGAAGTCAGTGGTACTAGGTAGAAACTGCTAGTAAACGTTAACTATTAACTATTCTTTGAAGTAACTAATCAGTTACCGCCAAACACGTCTATTCTGATTATTATAATATGAAACCACTATTTTAAAGGTAACTTTTTAGGTTATGTTTCATGATTTTATCACAGTTGGGTTTACACTGTTGTCCCAAGCTCCATTATGATCATAGTTGTGACCTCACTGATTATTTATTAAAACTTGTAGACTAAAGTAGAGTAAAATTATTCACAATTAGATTTTGTCATGATTTAATCCAAACCTTACGCATTTGACAGGTGGTACAGCACTGCCACCTGGTAGTGTGGAACCTGCAAAATACCCTAGATTCTAATTTAGCGCAAAATAGTTACCAAAATTCCTAATTTTCTATAAAATTAATGACGCAAAGTAGAAAAAATAGTATATTACACTCGTTTTATAAGACGTATTGGCGCACTCGTTCCATTTGGGCACTCCTCGCTACGCTCGTCGTGCCCAAAACATCTCGTGCGCCAATATGACGTCTTATAAAACTTGTATAATAATATACTATTGTGGTTATGTGTAGTACGTTTGACATATTGATATCAATGTGACTAATCTTAGAAACAAGTTACTAAACACGGGGTTACAATTTGTTAATTGTAACACCGAAAACATGGTTGCAATGTGTGCATTGTGACCGCAAAGTAGAATAAATCTATTAATTTGCTCTTTATAATTAATAATAATGTAAATTTAATTACTTCTTATTAATTATATCAAGTTTTTGTCCACAAGTATAAATGGGTATATTCAGACAAACAATACTTATTACTTAAAAAACTTTCATAAAAACAATTTATTTTTATAAAATCATTATTCCGCCTTTCAGTTATTTTGCGAACTTTCAAATTTGCTTACTTTTTCCCTATTTTTAATCATTATTTCTCGTTAATTCAGTAAATTTTAAAATGCTATAATTACCTTTCTATTGACTATCTATTGGCTAGTAAGAAGTTCCGGGTGATTCAATTTCGAGCCTCACCATGGGGATCTCGCTTATTAGTGGAGAGAGAGCATATGTTTAAATTTGGCAATGTTTCGTATTTTTGTGCTAATCAATTATCTGAAAAGAAATTCAAGCTATCATTTTTCATAATGAATATATCCACAAAAAACTGAAATAAGAAGATAACGTCTTTAATTTTTTATTCAAAACCAAATGTAGCTAGACATTTGGAACAGAAACATTCTACTTTTTAACAAGGGATGTATTGTTATTTTTTAATTTGAAATAATATCAAAGATGGCGGTGTAACCGTGGCCAACTTTTGTTTGTCTTATGGGCGCCATGTTGAATTTTGGCATTTTCCGATAGTCGTGTTTTTGCTAATTTCCGCAATGTATAACATTCTTTTTTAAAATAATGGTGTAATAATCAACAAACCTTCAGGTACCCAACTGGAGCTTGGTTACAGATCGCCGGAGTCGTTGCCAAGCAACGCCAACAAAATGCACTTGGATCAAGCGGCGCCCTCAGCGTTAGGTTTGCAATTTAACCAAATAAACCGTAATTGTGGTTGATTGTGGATGTAAAATTCCGTTTAGCAATAACGAAAACAGTGATATAGTTAAGAGTTTAATTGAATTTTGACATTTTCAGATAGTCGTGACTTTTCTCATTTTCGATATGTATCACATGCTGGCATTATTTTTTAAAACAATGGTTTAATAATAAAAAAAAACACGTTCTTCTTTTTCTTGTTGTTTGTCGTGCTTATCAAGTAACCAACTGCAGCTTGGCTACAGACCGCCGGCGCCGGACTGACCAATAGTCCTTTGGATTAAAAACATTCAGATTGTAAACGAAGCAAGTTTATACAACATAAAGATTATTTTTTAAGTAAATGTTCAAATTGGCCGCTATTTTCTTGAAGGCATAAAAGCGTGCCCGCTTTTCTACATGTTGTTATGCTCTTCTAACTGTTCTTCCCGGAATAGCATTGACCGCATTTGTTATTCGATCTTGCAGAGTGTCGATATTTCAGCGAGTAGCGTGATAAATTTCGTCGTTCACAGTTCCCCAAAGAAAATAGTCCAGAGGACTTAAATCAGGGGATCCACCACTCCACCGTTACCAATCCAGCGATTTGGAAATTGTTCATTTAAATAATTTCGTACAATTGCAAAGTTTGACTTGTGTGGGGTTTGTACGGTTTCAATTTCTTTGTTCGTAATGGTCTGCAAACACGTGTTTGCGGCAATTCCCAATTAAGGGCTACTTCCCGCTTAGAAATCGGAGAATCGTCATTTATCTAAAAACCAGTAGTTGAAGCATTGCTAATTATGGCAATTTAACGTTTACCATTTGTAAAATACCTCTTTGATCAGTTTCAACATTTCTATGAGGATTATAAGAATTGCAGGGTTTACCAAACGATCCATGGCCCGCTAAATTTCCGTCCAATGTTAGGAATATTGTACGATGCGACATTTCTAAGAGAACAATAATAAACCCTAATTATATCACGCTTTTCGTTATTGGTAAACGGCATTTTATATAAGAAAAACAAAAGTTTGCCATGGTTACGCCGCCATCTTTGATGTCATTTCAAATTAAAAAATGACGCTTTTCCTTGTTAAAAAGTACCTCTAGTATGTTTTTGTTTCAAACGTCTAGCTACATTTGGTTTTGAATAAAGAATTAAAAACGATATCTTAACATTTCAGGTTTTTGTGGATATCTTCAAAATGAAAGCCTAAAAACTTTGCCAAATTTAAACATACTAACTCCACTAATAAGCGAGATTTTTTTGATTTTTTGTTGAATTTATAATCTAGCAATCTGATATTAAGTATTTTATCGCTACACCGTTGCAAACGTTGTCAATTGTAATTTGGTGTAAGAATTATTGGCCCGTGTTCATCGAGAACAGTAGAAAGGCGACAATATTCGTTAGAATCCACTCGAGTTATTGAGAGACAATGTTTAAAACTCAAAATAAACAGAAAGTTGACAAGATGGACAGAATTTAATTAATTTAACTAGACAACTGGGTTACCACAAAGTTGGAAGTTTGGCATTTTTTTAACTCACTCTACCGGCCAACCCATTCAACCAAAACCATCATTTGAGGGGTGGTTTTTATAGGAAATACAATGTACTATATTTTTGTATATAATGGCGTATGACTTTTTGGGAAATACCTAAAAAAAAGTTGAACTTTATAAGTTCTTTTTGCGATTCTCGCTGTATATCCGGGGGAACTACCAAAGTTGAAATTCCGAATCAGCACCCCAAAATATTTAGAATGATACAGAAAAAACTTCTATAGTTTTTTCCTTAAACTAATTTATATTTCTTACATCTTTCGTAGACATTGCTTGGAACATGGACTGCGCTGTGATTACCGTTAACAGGTATATTATAAAAGTGTTCATTTGGAATTAATGGTAGTGTCCTTTTCGATTCTGTGGGTGTTTTTTGGCTAGCCATTGGCCCAAGTTCTTCATCGGTTACCTAAAATAGAGAAACAATAACAAATTCTATTAACCTTCCAGCATCCCCAGGAACTTGTCTTGGGGCCATAATTTTAAATGATCTAAATTAATAAACCTACCAAAAATTTGTCTTCGTCCGGTTCTTGTTTATTTGTATCATCGTCACTCTCAGAATTCTCATCGTCAATGTTCATTTCTTGGTCTTGCTGATAGTCTGTGGAATCATCGGCATACCTCTTGTCTCTGAAGCCAAACTGCGACAAAAATAAAGTCAAATTAGGTCTTTTTCAAATTAGGTCTTTTCTTCCACTGTGCAACAACAACAAAAAATCAAAACATATAATTTACAATAGAACGGACATTTCTAATGTCATCTGACTGGTTGACGTGAAATCGCGAAATACTGACGTTAAATACTTCAATCAATTATACAAAATTAATCGTTCATTTTCTCCCGAATCCTTTTGATGGTAAATTTTGTCTGCTACAGTGTGGTATTTTTCGTTTTGCGATTAACTGAGTGAGATTCGAGGAATGGAGGATTAATGTCTGACAGGCACAATTTTTCATTGGCTTTTTGTTAATTAAAAATTTCCCTTTTAAAGAGGATTCTAAACATTTTAATATGTTACTATGATAACCATAAGCTATCAATCAGCAACTATTTCATCGACCTCATTTAAATTTACGAATCAAAATCTAGAATGACTGAACTAACATATGTGACCCTGCACGAGAAAATCGCCCTAACTGCCATCTCACATTTCAATAATATTTTTTCCTGTGTTTGAAGGTGCATAACTTTAGAACTACTCAACATAAAAAATTTAAATAAAGTGTCATATACTCCTGAATCATAAGTTCTACATAAGTTGCATGAATGTGAACATTTTTTGCCTCTCGGTGTAAACAAGAGCGCGAGAAAAATGCGAAAAGGTATCCGATTTTTGCACTTTTATATTAACGCTCGTCTTTCCAATTTTTTTCCGGATGCTTTTAGAGCCTCTACTATAGATTTGTGTGTTTGTTTTCTTCAGTTTTTGTGTAATAAAGGTTGCGAATAAGTTTTTTTTGGAAACGGATTTCTTAGTAACGAATAGTAGCAGGATAACGGGATATGCACGTAAACAATCGTCATATTTTAATAAATTAATGCAAGTGTAGAAAAAAATTCATAATAATTTTTTAGTATATTTTAAAGGGATTTATTATGAATGCTATAAATTTCTTGCAGCGCGCACTATCTCAATCGTAGTAGTGATAAATGGAAACATACCTGGGACAGTGGAAGATTATTGACCATTAGTACGATACGATCAGAACAATTTAATTTCAGAATTTTGAATAGTAGTGCGAGTAAAATCTAGATAAGGGGTTTAGATGTAGGTACAATTAATTATAATATTTTACTAAAACGGATTCAAACGGATTCACTGAAGGCGTCAAAACTTCGCTTCTCGTTCGACTGCCTTGCACCAAAAACGACAAGCGAGGGAAGCCTAACTGCGCAAAATATTGTTCATGTTTATTACGATCTTTAAACTTAACAAATAGTCGGAATGCTATTAAATTCAAGGGATGTGATTCGCAGTAAATAAGGATTATTTGCATGCTAACTGCGTTATCCCATTCGTTACTGAGATATCGGCTTCCATCAAAATCTTGTGGGCAACCATTGTTACATAAAAACTGAAGAAAACAAAAACGCCAATCTATAGAAGAGACTAAATGCAACCTGAAGAAAGAAAGCAGATGTGGCCAGGCACATGATTTTATCACACAATATATAAAATTAATAGTTTAGCTGCATAAGAATCTATTTGATTGAGATCAGTCGTGTCTGCATTAAAATAAAACTAGTTAGCCAGGATTTAACAGAAATAAATAATTAAATAAATAAATAATTCCTTTATTAACATAAAACAATATTAAATGCAACAAAATAATTTTTATATTTAGGGCGGAGATCAGCATACTTGTTTCCAAATTGCCTTGCTCTTCCACTCAACCTCTTACGCAAACTAGAACTAAGACATAATTGTACCAATAATATAACAATAATTCCGAGGACTTATCAAAACAAAAACAAACAAAAAAATTACTCTAGAGTCTAATTGCACATAATTGCAGCAAAGCCAACTCAACAAAATATTGAAAAAACTAAAACAGCCTCCGATGTGCGATCAATGCCTAAAGTCCCCCTGTTGAGCAAACAGACAACACTTCACCCTTCCCCCAAAACTCTTTGACGATAATTTTTTCATATCTTCCCTGAGACATGAGACATGACTGACCTGGTAAGAGAAAGGCCGTTTGCACAGCTCAGCGCGATGGGCAGGTGGAGCAAACAAACCCCTGAATCTTAAATTAAGGTTATGGACATCCGTTCTACAGCGTATCTTCCGCATGAGGTATTGTGGAATCCTCGTAGATAGCAACTTATGATATAACACCTTAGTGTTATCCATGTTCAACCACCCCAAGTCGCCCAGCCTATTCGATACATGATCATACTTCCTCAAACCAAAAACAAACAGAACACATGCATTTTGGACACGCTGAACACGCTGCCTAAATTTCTGGCTCATTATATAGTATTATATCAATGCAGATGCGACCGATCTCGATCAAATGGAATTTGCTCTTGCACCTAAACTATTAATTTTACCAAAAAATTTCATAGGCATAAATTATTCAGAATTACCTCTACTTTAATTTATTATTTAACTATTTTGAGGAAATTACAGAAATTGCGGCTCATTTGTAAAATCCTTGAAAAATGCTTAGAGGAAACGTCCAGTTCCTTTGGTACCTTTTGAACCAAAAGCTTTTCAGCTCTAAGTTTAGTCATGAAACTGCTAAATATGAAGTTTCGTCCCGATACCTTCCAGTAGTTTTTCCGGAATCGTCTCCACAAAAATCGAGTACACACATACACACACAAATACACACACACACACACACACGCACATACACACACACATACACACACATATACATACACACACACATACACACACAGACATTTTTGTGTGACATTTTTGATCAGGGGACCCAAAAAGACTAATTTCGGCTAAAATCTCAAAAAAAAAAAATCTGATGTGGCCAGGCACATGACTTTATCATACAATATATAAAATTAATAGTTTAGCTGCATGAGAATCTATTTTATTGAGATAAATCGTAGGTATTGTCAAAGCATCAGCCCTTGACACTACCTACACTACGTCATTAGAATAATAGTTATTTATGTCACAAGTGCAGAAAGTACGGAATAGCGCGGCGAGCGGTGATGCGGCGCGTCACCGAAGGCGAAGCGTCGCCGTCGCATGTGAGCGAGTCGCGCTATGTAGTTTTCGGCAGGAGTGACATCAACGTTCTTTGTGTTGCTTTTTGAGAAATACGTACTTACAAAAAATTAAAAATGGTTATATTTCTGGATAGGAAATGTTAAGTTGATACCACTTCTACGAAACGTCAAGTTTAAAAAGCTAAATCAAATTCTGACAGATTTATATTCGTTCATGACACTGTAGATGTCACATCCGTACCAACATACTAAAACGTAACTATACTCATCGCTATACTGTATTTACAATTTTCTCAATTATCGTTTTTACAATTAGATAACAACGGGTTGATATTTCTTATCAACAAACAATCAAATTGGCGATCTTATTTTATTTGAATTTTGTATTTTCTACTTTGCCGCAGTAGAGCGGCAAGTGGCGGCAACGTTCCATAGCGGTTCTCCAACCTCTGATGAAATCAGCTGTTTTCGAGTGTGACAGCCATAGACATTTCTGTGGTGACAGCACAAGAAAATATTTGTCAAATCCAGGCTACTTTGAAGTTTCATATCAATGCAGATGCGACCGATCTCGATCAAATAGAATTTGCTCTTAAAGCTAAACTATTAATTTTACCAAAAAATATCATAGGCATAAATTATTCAAAATTTCCTCTACTTTAATTTATTATTTAACTATTTTGTCGAAATTACAGAAATGGCGGCTCATTTGCAAAATCTTTCAAAACGGCTTAGAATAAACTACCAGTTCCTTTGGACCCCTTTCAACCAAAAGCTTTTCAGCTTTAAGTTTGGTAACAAAACTTCTAAATATGTTCGTTGTTTCGTTCCGATACCTTTAGTAGTTTCTCCGGAATCGTCGCCACAAAAATCGTTTACACACAGACATACATACGCACAGACACACACACACACACACAGACATTTTTTTGTACCTTGGTCAAAAATGTTCAGGGGACCCAAAAAGACCTATTTCCGCTAAAATCTCAATTTTTTTTTTTCGGCATGATTACAATACTTTAGCATACTGCGTATGATAAAGTAAAAATTCGGCACGGTTACAATACTTCATCATACTGCGTATAATAAAGTAAAAAATCGGAAAGACGAACGTTAATTTAATACTGAAATAATCTGGTACTTTTTTCAGTTTTCTCACGCTCATGTTTACACCGAGAGGCAAACAATTTTGACAGTCATTCAACTTATGTAGAATAGATTTAGGAGTATGGCATACTTTACTATTTTTCTGTTCACTAGTTTTAGAGTTATGAGCCTTCAAAGACAGGAGTCGACGCTACCGAAACGAGAGATGGCAGTTAGAGCATTTCTCTCGTTCGGGGTTACATATTTCATCATGAGCTCATATATTTTTGCAACTGGTGTCATATATTTTTTATGCAGAAATGCAAAAATACATCATAAGAGTTTTGAAAAATGTTGGCCTGAATTATAGGGCTTAGATAATATAACAGAAATAAAATAAATGATATAAGACAAGTAAATGCTTACGTCTTGGTATTTTTGGTCGTCCATAGAAGCATTCTGTGCTGAGTTGGTGACATTCTTCGCCGAGTTTGTTAAGTTCTTTGCGTTGTAAAAGTCAAACGCTGCATCCACGTGGTCTTTTTGTACAATTGCTCTTTGTTCAGAAGTTTCAACAATTCTCTAAAAAGTAAAATACATTTATTTAACACAAAAGAGTGAAAGGACAAACACAATAGAAAATACCTCAACTGCTTCAACTTTCTTGTATAGAAATTTCGAAAGAACCTCGGCAATATCTTTCAAGAGAGATTCACCATTTTCCTTTACTAACGGTATCTTCTTGTAGCTCTAAAAATATAAATCAATTAGAGTTTTTTAAAGTTTCAATGAGAACTGTATTACATCCTCAGCTTGTCTCCGACGCGTCACTAATTCTCCAAAATGAAAAAGCTCGGAACCAACTCTGTTTGCCCAGTAGCCAACCCTAAAACAAAACAAAAATATATGGAATATGCTTTGCAACAGGGTTTTACACGACGACCTGCCATTAGAAGTATATGGAGAACCAAATGGAGCGTAGGTATGAAAATTTGTGGAGTAATGTCGTTGGATGCAATATTTTTAACTTAAAATATTTTCAGATTTTGGTTACTTCACCAAATGAAATCATATAATTTTACGTTTGGTTATTTGCGTGGTGGCAGTATAAATTATTAAAATTAAACTGCGCTTGGGCTATCCGAAATTCCCATGCAAGAAGAAAAGCAATTTTCCGAATATCTTTTGTTTTAATATGAGAAACCAGAACTATAGAGTCCGAGTCGGAGTTGAGACAAATTTCAGAGGGTCGGAGACGGAAAAAATAAACCGACTCCGAGACCAGGGTTAATTATTATTGAAAAAGAAAAACATGCGAGATCGACGTTGCCTCAGCAGACAGTAAACAAATAAAACTAAATATTCTATTAGGTCTTTGACAAAGTACCTACCTACATATGTATGTAAATAATCAAAATACAAAACACACTTTTTAAAGGAAAGTGAAGACGATTAACAAAAGTAATCCAGCAGAAATTTAAAAACTGAAATTTGATCGAAAGATTTTACATGAGATTGAGAAGTAGGGCCGTAGTTCAATCTAGAAATAATCATTTATCCAGATTACCTGTTGCAACCATAGTTATGAATATTTTCAGCTTTTCAGCTAAGAAAATAATTAAAAATTATGTAAGAGTATCCTTGCAGGGGTATTTGGTTGGAACCTCACAACAATTTTGTAATGAATTTTATTTTGTATTATACACTGTCCTATGGGTGATTTTTTTATTATTAGAAATATAAAGTCGGTTAAATGGACAAAGTAGTGCCGATTTGTATGTTCTCTAGAGAAAGCAGTTAAATACTAATGATGTCAGAGATATTTTGAATAAACAAATTACAGAAAGAAATTAAAGTTTATAATTATGTGGTCATAACTATTTTATTTGTGGTCCGATCCTTTTAGATATCTTAAGGATATCTTAAGGGCGTTTTTATTTCCAATTAATTGTCAGTTTAAATATGTTTGCCTACAAATTCGCTGGACACAAATAAAACTTGTATTTTGCTTATGGTTTCAGCATTTGTTTGTAAGTAATTTGATGTGCACAACCCATATGTTTAATACAATCAGATACTACAATACTAGACAAGAAATTATATTTATTAAGTTTTTTTATTTTTTCCTGGTAGTGATTTTATTTTCTTAACAAATTTAATGTTGCTTGGTTATATTATTCTGCGTCAAATTTGTGGACGGTAGTAGATTAGATGGCGGGTATAACTGAGGGATGGCGGGCTAAATACCGAAGTTATCTCGTATTGCAAAGAAGCTGATTGCCGCCTAAGCTACCAAAGTAGCTGGAAAATCAACGCTGAACTAGTTTTTCAACTTATAAAAGTATTGCGCCTAAAAGAAGACCAAAACAATATGATTACGAATAGAATGATGAAATTTTATTAAGTCCCAAAATTATTATCAATTAACTTAATTTCATTAAAAAATAGTTTTGAAGAACTGCAAATGCTTTGATGTCTGTGTTTTTTTTATATAATAGGTTATTTAATTACACCAAATTTGCAACTCAAACTCAAACTCCTTGCAAAGATTTGCAACTCAAACTAACAGATGTTTCAAGTAATCAGGCTGCAGACATTTGACAGCACCGAATTGTATAATTAAATTCATGCATTAAAGTAGCATTTTAGAGATAATCGTCCTAGTGGTCCATACAATACGTCGCAGTATTGGTAGTATCTTTTCAAAAATGATTTGATTGCTACCTTTCCAAACACATCAATAGTTATTGCTACTATTCCGCAAACAGAGAAATGGTTGTGTAGTCTTAAGAAAAAGACATTCATAACATAATTTGTTTGTTTTAAGACAACTCACATTTGTAATAGACGTTTGCATTAAGAAAACGATTCTTTTGATTTAAGAAATTCGTTGTTGTAAAAATAATGTAAAGAATCCGATAGATGGAGCTTTAGTTTCTCGTCGTAAGAGGTATATCCTTGAGGGTATATAACCGCACCTATGTCTATTCGGCACCAGTGATTGTGATATTATACCGCCAATAATATATAAATGTCAACAGCTCTAGTATTAATGTAAAAGAGACTAACAGGGGACCCTGGGTGCCTTCTCCAGTTGGAAGATAACAATATTTTTGTTTGGTGACGTTAATTGTATTCAATGTATAATATTTTTCAAGATTTTTAAGATGTCCGTCCTGACAGACGGTCGTGAGATTGATAGTTTAGAAAACGAAGATCTAAAGTGTAAATACTGTAGAAAGCTCGTTCGAGAGAGTGTAAAATGCGTAAAATGCAAGGAGTCATTTCATCCAAGCTGCCTAATTGCATCCGCTCAAGTGAAAAACCCCAGATGCGCACATGTAGCTGAAAGTGAGGTTATGTCGATCGTAACTGGAACCAACGCCACAACCGATACACACGTATTGAATATGGAAATGGGCTATCTCAAGAGAATAATAGAAGAATTAAACCACAAGAACCAGCTACTGGTCGAAAATAATAATTTACTAAAAGAAAAAATAACATATCTGCAATCACAACAACAGAAGGGTATGGATTTCAAGAGGGCATTAGAGACACCATCTATAAATGGTAAGGCCTCTAATACAATAGCTAAGCATAACCAAGCTACAACAACAACAACAACCGTTACACGAGAATAATGCCAGCATCCTGTGTATCTCCGAGCACTGGCTCAACTCAAAGAACCAGCACTGCTATAACATTGAATGTTTCACACAAGGGAGCTGTTTTACTAGAAAACAGTATATACATGGAGGTGTATGCATTTATGTACGTGATGACATACAGTTTCATGAAATATCTCTAATTGCAGATCAATCAATAGAAAAAAGCTGCGAAATTTGTGGTATTTATCTCAAAAAGCATAATATGATTGTAATTTCCAGCTATCGATCACCTGATAGCGATCTAGAAGTGTTCTGTGAAGTCGTGTCAAGAGTGCTGAATGAGGTACTACAAAAATATAACTCGGCTGTTCAAATAATCATTGCCCGAGACTTTAATGTCGATATTTCAAAACAAACAAAAAACTCAAGGGAATTAATCAACACATTTACGAGTTTTGGACTGAAACACGCAATCACAGATTACACTAGAATACAAGGATCCTCCATGACAGCAATCGATAATATATTCACCAACGTTATTAATCATGAGGCATACACTCTTAAAACAAACATATCTGATCATTATGGAATCGCCATATCATTAAATTGTGATTCTCACCAACAAAATACATACACAAAAACTAGAATATTTTCACAGCAAAATGTCACAGTATTTGAAGATCTACTCCGAGATCAGACCTGGACAAATGTATTACAAGCAGAGGATGCCGAAACTAAATATAACGTGTTTCTCTCCAAACTTATGGCATGTATCGATACTGCTTTTCCAATAAAAGCGAAGGCAAATCGAGCAAATAAACCAAACAGACCAACATCACCAAGTGAGGAACTCAGGCAAATCAAGGAAACCCTCACACTTATCCAGGAATCGTACGCTAAACTGGGAGGACTACAACTGAAGAATATTCTTACCAGTTATAAGGATTTTTACCTTAAAAAGCCAGGGAAGAAAAGCAAAACAACAATATGCGTTTGATATATGGCTCGGGAAATATACAAAAGGAAATCTGGAATGTCATTAGAAAAGAAACCACAAACACGAACAAAAACTTCAATAGCCCATCTGCCGAAAATCTAAATACATTTTTCTGCAACATAACCAACACTATCATAAATAACATGCCAAGCGATAACGATAAACAAGCAAGACTAATACAAAATATTAATGCTGGCAGCTGTTCCTGCTTCTTGTCGCCAGTGACGGTAGTGGAGGTAGAACAAATAATAAACAGAATCAAACCAAAGAGGTCAATGGATATAGATGGTATAAATGTCGCCAGTGACGGTAGTGGAGGTAGAACAAATAATAAACAGAATCAAACCAAAGAGGTCAATGGATATAGATGGTATAAATACAAGTCTCCTCAAAACATGTCCAAAAGCAGTTGCAGTTCCAATAACCAACATAATAAATGCATGTTTTGAGCAAAGGACAGTTCCTGTGGGCATGAAGAAAGCCAAAGTCATTCCAATCCTTAAGAAAGGCGACCCCACTGAAGTGAACAACTATAGGCCAATTTCTATACTTCCTGGCACCTCAAAAGTTCTTGAGGCGGCCTTGCTGAGTCGGTTCGTATCATTCTTCAACAAAAACAAGGTTTTGTGCACTAATCAAATTGGTTTCCGAACTGGGAAAACAACGGTTGATGCAATATTGTCAATTCTTAATTTCATTTGGGATGCCATGGAGGAGGGTGAACAGTGTGTAGCGGCGTTGTGTGATCTTTCCAAGGCTTTCGACTGCATGCAGCACCAGATACTAATTCAAAAAGCGGAACGTTATGGTGTCAGAGGCCAAGCCCTAAAAATCCTGCAATCATACTTTGTTGATCGGAGCCAGGCAGTTTATGTGAACGGAACATTGAGCAAACTTCAGAGCCTTGAACATGGTGTTCCACAAGGATCCCTTGTCGGTCCTTTGCTGTTCTGCTTATACATGAACGACTTACCACATAATGTTTCTACGCATATAGCTCTATATGCCGATGATACCACGATTATCTGTCGAGGGGCTAACGAAAACAAGAACTACAGCAAAAAATAGAAACGGCTGCAAATGAAGCAAATGCTTGGTTCATAGCAAACAGGCTCAGTCTAAATAACGAAAAGACTGCAAATATCTTTTTCACGTCCAAACGGAATCACAACACGGTATTGAAGGGATCTGCGAAATTGCTAGGAGTAACTCTTGACACAAGATTGACTTGGGGCGATCATATCAGCGATCTCTCAACTAGGTTGTCATCAGCTCTTTATGCCGTTAGGAGAATCAGAGATATAGCAGATAAACACACAGCGATAACTGCCTACCATGCACTTTTTCACTCAAGATTGAGCTATGGCATCCAACTATGGGGAGAATCAGCCCATGCAGATAACATCTTTGTTCTGCAGAAAAGGGCAATAAGGGCCATCAACAAAGTGGACCAAAGAACACACTGCAAACAGACTTTTTATAAAACTTAAAATAATGACGTTGGCATCGGTGTATATATACAAACAGTTGATGAGGGCGCATGGTGAACAGTCACAAGTGAAGAGAAAAGGGACTAATATGTATCTTGATTTAAGATCATATTATCAGATGAACATAGCTCCCCACAGGATAAACACTACTGCAGCTCAACATCGCCACTTAACACTTCTCAACCAAATGCCGTCAGAGTGGATGACAAAGACTCAGCCAGAGTTTAGGAAGATCATTAAATCTTTATTGCTAGAAAACGGCTTTTACAACGTTTCCGACTTTATCGACTACATGAAGGAACTGAGAAGATCCAAGTAATCAACCCATACAGATGAATACGATATATTTTGTTTTGATTATTAATTAAATTAAATTTTGTTTGACTTTACCTCTGTATCTTCTGATAGACTGGTACAATAAAGATATTATTATTATTATTATTATTATTGTTTTAAAAGAACAAATTCATATTTAAAAGGAGTAAGTGAATGTTTAATCCAAGAATGTGAGCTGATTAAACTACCCAACCGTTTGATTTAAAAGAACAAATTCTTAAGTCAAATAAGTATAGCATGCATTTAAAATTGTATCATCTTAAAGTAAGATAAACGTTCAAAACAACGGTTTTCTTCAATGAACGATATATATATTCTAGCGTATATATAAAACAACCGTTGTTATGGATTAAACAGGTTGCTTTGAATTGAGACGTTTCGTTGTGTGCGGTTTCGGTGGCGTCTAGTGGAAGATCGTTTACCAAGTTGTACATCAAAAAATTATTTACGTCCACCTATAGTTTATAGCATATATGCACCAGGATAGGCTTAATAACGTATCCATTGTTTCTATAGAACATGAAATGTTGGATAGTTTGGACACATCAGAATTTATAGCAGATTTCGCAAGTATAAAATCAAGGAATGTGCAGTTCCTATAGACCAGGGATGCACAGACCGCGGCCCGCGGGCCGCATGCGGCCCTCCGTTGATATACTGGTGGCCCGCCTCACTCACAGCAGCTGACTGCCAAACTTATTGTGGCTTTATTTGCCACTAGTGTTCGGCAATATCTGCAATGTCATACCACAGTATAAAGATATATTATAGTATGGACACATTAGCCTCGATGCAAACTCAGCTAAAGGCAAGAAATTACGTTCATTTTCCCAATTACAATAAAATTGCTGAAAAGTTTAATGTCAACTTCAACACCTCGTAAGTCCAGTCGATGGAACATTTGATATCAGCGTTCAAGAGCCGTTTTCATGATTTAAAAAAGATAAAACTTTTACTACATTTATTTAGCAACCCTTTTGTTATTTTACCGGAAAATGCAGCCGAATCAATGCAGCCGGAACTAATCGACCTGCAAAACGACGAGAACTTACGACAGATATTTAATGAAGGAAATAAACTTCTATCGCTGCTTAAAAATAATTATAAATCGTCGTTAGACAAGGGACTAAAATGCGCAAGCCTTTTTGGATTCACATATATCTGCGAGCAAACTTTTTCACTCATGAATATTAATAAATAAAAAAATACAAACCGCTTGACCAATGACTATTTAGACGCAATTTTGCACATAGGCACTACCAAAATTGAACCAAATATTACAAAAATGGTTAAGACAATGCAATGTCACGCATAATAACATCTTGTTTTTAAATTACTTATCCAGATAAGTAATATCTACCTATTATTGTGCAATACTCGATAAATATGAAAATACAAAAATATATATACTTATAACAACGAACAATATGATTTTTCCTTGCGGCCCTTCCATTAGACTAACTTAATTGATGTGGCCCTTGGTACCAACAAGTCTGTGCATCCCTGCTATAGACAGTGATGTTTTGTTTTTTGTGTTCCTATATAGGTACATATTTATTTATATATTGATAAGTTCAGTCATTCTGTAGTGAAGATGATAAAATGATTTTGATAATTATTTGTGGCATTTTTCGATTTTGTGATCTTACAGTTTTGTACTCAAGGTTATTTGCCGCATTTCATTTTGTGTGTCCTATTACGTTTTTACGAAAATTATATGGGGTTTTTAAGAAATTTAACTGTCTCGTTTGGCTTGATAATTTCGTAACTGACAAAACATGTCACAAACTTAATAGTTATTTAACCAACAAGTATATTAAAAAGAGCGATTAACGATCGAGACTGTTTAACGCGCGAGCGAAGCGAGCGCGTTAATTGTCGAGATCATTAATCGCTGGGGACGTTTATGACCCGAGGGCGACCGTCTCGGGCCTATCGGCCCTCGAGCTTTTTAAGTCGTCCGAGGGTATAAACATCAAGTAATGCCCGAGGTGCATACAAAATTTTATGTCCTACAATGGTTGTGTTCCTCCATTTGAATAATAATATTAATAAATATTTTGACGTTATCAAGTGACATGCGTATCTACGGAGTTTAATAACAATACAAACAATTCGGGGTTAGTGAATGTGGGAGTTACAATACAGACAATTAATTGTCAAACTTATAACCTTAATCGACAATAATTGACAATGCCGAGTGACAGTACAGGCAATTAATTGTTAAACTATAAACTTAATCGCCAATAATTGACAATGATGACTTAAAATTTACAATTTGAATGAGAAATATTTGATATATTTGACATATAACCATGACAACCTTTAATGCCCGCGCGGGCGTTAAGAAGCAGTTTTTGCCCTGGTATCCAAGATGTAAAATGTCACTTTATGATCATGTAGGACATAAATACATTTTTCTTTCATGAACAGCGAAGAACACCTTGTTTCTTTTACATATTTTGATTTAATGTTTATTTTGTTATATCAATAAGGGACAAAATTGCATTTAAATTTTGGGATAAAAAATAAAGATCTACATACTTTTACATTATTATGTGTATATTTACAATGTCAATTAGATATTATTAGATATTATCTAAATATGTTATTCTGCATGAAGAATAAATTTAAAATATTCCTATTCGCATACGTTTTATCGTTGAATTACTGTATTTAAGCGTAGTTTAGACCAGAGCAACATACGGCGACAGCAACAACCAACAACATCGGACTATATACATCCGACTTTTACTATTTTTATCGAGTTCAACTTTAATCTTATAATTTGAACACGCTGTATAACTTTTCGAAAAACTCTGCCGATATGTCGATAATATGTTATCTGCACAATAATTTTGGCAACAAATTTTTTCCAACGGTCACAGCGGATAATTAATAACTAATTTAAGGCAACCTTGCAGCTGTAATTTTCTATTGAAAAAATTGAATATTTCAAAAATTACACATCTTAGGTATAGGGTATGTAACATACAATTGACCTAAAATTAAACGAAGATTTCAAAAATGCTATAAAATACAAGATGTTCTATTTGAAACACGAAACTAGACATCATTTCCGGTATAACCGGATCGACTGGTTCGGTCCTGATTCTAAGTTGTTAAATATATAGAAATAGTGGAACGTCAAAAACGTCTAATAGAACAGCTCCCGTAGTTTTGTTAGTTCTTCATATTTCTGTGTAATAAACAGAAGTTTATTTATGTTTGGAACGTCAAAATTTATTTATGTTTAAACTTCTAAACACCATCAGATGACCTCCGGGCATTGTGTTTTATTATCAACACATGTGAGTTCCAATTTTATTTATAATATTCCTTTTCGAGCAACATAATATACAAAACATCGTTCCTCTAAA
Source organism: Melinopterus prodromus (assembly GCA_964023965.1). NCBI lineage: Eukaryota > Metazoa > Arthropoda > Insecta > Coleoptera > Scarabaeidae > Melinopterus > Melinopterus prodromus. The sequence continues at coordinate 47,135,004 of OZ030395.1, forward strand.
ACTATACGAAACGTGGACTTACAGCTCAAGTGGTGGGCCTAATTGTGACGGAGGTTTAGGGTCTTGTCCTTCAGCATATTGATAATCCACTAGCACACAATATAAACACAGAATTGTTCGCAATAACACCATGTTTCGTTTCAAATTTGTTTTTGCGTTATAGTAAAGTAAAATCACTATGGAACATAAGGATTGACACCGAACGCAGTACAGCTATATGCGACAACTGGTGAAAAACGATCGATAACTGTGCTGCTGGGTGCCCGGAAAATGGAAAGCGCACGCGTGAAAAATTTTCCAGCATCACACAGTGGTCAAAAATGCACTTTAAGCTGAACAATATTTATTTTTAAGTGAAGTTCATATACTCGGTAGATCGCACAGTGGGGTATTTGACCTGAAAACCTGGCCAAAATTATTTTTTCACCTAAAAAGGCTTTAGATGTGTTGTTTTATCTATGTATAACATTTTAACCTTCATACTAAGAATTTTAAGGAGGTTAATAACTTAATAAACACAATAAAACAGTACAAAATAAGAAAAAGCAAACTGTATTAAAAAAATTCTTCACTGCACTACACCTATTGTAAATTAAAAACTGCTACAACATTTGTCATCAATATTTTGTTGTGTTTTTATTTCTATTATGTTTTACCGTGTCAAATTCATAAAATAATATATGGCATGTCCAGTTTAAATACGCAGCATATACGGATTTAAAATTGAACAATACATGTCGTTTTTGAGTTATATGAGATAACATGTTTGGGTCTGTTATGTTGCGGGAAAATTCTGAAAAAATGTTTATTTTTAAAGACCAGTCGTAGAGGAAGAAAATGAAAGTTTACACCAGTCGATATTGTGTATTGAAACGGTACATATGCTATTCATGCTGCTTTCTGTTCGATGCATTCCTTTTAAGACGTGATAGTAGAGGCAATTAAGAACCTATTTTACCATTTTTATCACTAAAAAATCTATTATTTTTAGTATTATCTCAAAATTGTCGAATATTTATACTTACTGTGTATGACCCTAACATGCATGTATTGAACCCGCATTCGCATTCCGCATAAACAGTTTTATCGAAAACGCCTAACCAGTTTCTATTCACAAACTTGCTATTGTCTCTCCTCAACAAGAATCCAATTTAAACCAGTGAACTGTGTATGCGAGTAGGTGCTTTCGAAGTATTTTCTTGCCTTGAATATGAATCCGATTTGCTTCAAGCAATCAATTTCCAAGAAATGCATATACAAGTACAAAGTTTAAGGTTTTTTTTCGGATGATTTTTAAGAGTCTAGGTCATCAGGGTTGTTTGCTATACATGATCCAAAACGAAAAAATATACGTACATAACGCCATTTACAACATACAAGATGCATTGAACATAAACTTGTCAATATCTCGATAACCGTAACCATTTGTATATAGCTAAATATGGTTGAATATGTTCTAAATTACCTCTACTATCACGGTATCAAGAAATTGCACCAAACTACATATAAGCCGGTACATAAATTTTTGGATTTTCCTTTACAAAATATTAGAAGTAAAATCACAAAAACCGCATCCGCACCTATCCGCACCAGATTTTCCAGTAGTTGTAATGTCAAATATGTATACTATAATTTGATCATTTCAAAAGCTTAACAAAGCTAAACACTAAACTAAAACACTCAAGTTCTGCATAGAACTGTTTTTTTATAACTGCGAATGTTCTCGGTCCTGCAATAAACAAAATTGTGGGTAAATTTTAATAAAAATAATGTCGAATGAAAGTTCATACTTGGTTCTAAAGAACGTATAACAAAAAAAGTCACAGTTATCGTTAAAATACAAAATTGCAGCCATTTTTAAGAGCGTCAACTTATGTGCATCTATGTTCAGCCACAGTAAAATATAACTTTAGGCCTGACAAGGACACGTGGCTCAGGGCTCAGGTGAAAAAATATTGCCACCTTTTAATACATCGGTCTTTTACCTATCCCAGAAACTGGTTTACTTTTTGGAATTTAACAATTTAGAAATTTGATTTATGGCCAGCTTTTAGGGTCTAATACCCCAATGTGAATCGATCGAAAAATAGCGAACATAATCTCAGGCATATAGGGGATGTTTAAAGGGGGTTGAAACATGTTTTTGACGTGAAAATTCTAAAATCTTGTGAGTATAATAATTTTATATCTGCAAATACAGAAAATATGGTAAAAAAATCTAGCACTTATGGGGTGGGTTTTGGGGGTGGTTTAGATACAAATTTAGTTTTAAAGTTCTGAAACCTACTGGGTATACTACACCTGTGAATATTCGAAAAATAGTTCAAATAATCTCAGTAGCAATGGGGTTGCTTTTGACAGGTTTGAAATTGAAACAAAAACGTTAAAAAGTTAAAATTCCAAAACCATGTGCATATGATAATATTACATCAGCAACTGCATATAATGGTGTTATCATGGTTTAGGAACATTTAAATACCAATGGGATCGTATAATGTTATTATATCTGCAAATATAACCAATTGTATACAGGGTGTCCCAGGCTAGGAACAAAGTACATTAATGGCCTGAAGCAATCGAAATGCACGTTTTTTCCATATATAAAAGTTGTAGATAATTGATATTAGACTGATTTGAAATTAAACTGATATGCTATTGCCAACTGTTTCAGAGATATTGTGAAATCAATGTAAAAACGAGCAATTTTAAAAAAATCATTTTGAGATAACTAAGATGAAGAAACGAGAAAACTCATTTTCGACAGTAAAAATATCACTTCTTGAGAGTTATGGTTTTTTGCAGATTATAATATGAATTATATAAAATAAACCTATCTATTATAACACCATTATAAAGTTCGATAGCCAAGCTTTGTAAAAATTCCAAATTTATTAGGTCTGCGATCAACAGATAAAAAGTTAGCAACCCACAAGTTTTCAATATTGAATAAGTAGGCTCTAACGATATTGCTTAACGAAACACCCAAGAAGAAACGCAAAAGTCGGGAAATTCAAAATGTATTAAATTCTAATAATTAATCAAACAGTTAACAAACACCGCAGCCATTGTGTATTAATTAATGATGACCACTGGTTTAAAGTTGGCTCATGCAAATGTGAGATCACTAGTTGCGGTTTATAATTTTATTATTAAGTTCGCCACAGTCTCCAAAATATTGTCATTATTACTAATAAATTAAAAAATCCAAATGATCTGAACGACTTTTCTGCTAGTTCTGGCTCTGGCTTGACGTGCGATGCGGGTTTGCTTGAGTTCTATAGCAGAAATACACGCTTTCCACAGATTGACCATTTTAAGTTTGCTCATCTCGATTTGATTTTAATTGATAACATCATTCAGGGCATACACTCGAATGCTACTGGAATTGATAATATAAACATTGCTTTCATTAGGATGTGCTGTCCTGCTACACACATAAAAATACGGAGTTGGATTTAACACCGATTCAACACCGCTATGCGGATCTCCCTAGCGACCGTTTGCGCATGTAGTTAAATCAGACGGAGTTGAATTTTTACAGAGCTCATTCACTCTTTTTATAGTTATTATTTTTTGTAACGGAGTTGAAAATATATGTTTAGGGAAATGCAGGTTTACTCCTTTATAGACATAAAATAATCTCCCCGCGTGTCAAACTTCCGCGTTTCGGAGTGCAAAAGTTCTTCTGTAGTAGTGAAATACATCCGTGGAGATGTTACGTAACTCCTTTATTAGTGTTAAAATTACCCTGTTGCGAGGTGCTTTTCTTTTATTGGCGAAATTATTCTTTCCCTAAAAGAGTTGTTTGTGTACGTAATGAAGTTAAATATGTACCAAATAGAGTTGTTTTTTTTTTCAGAGCGGTTTTTATCTTTATTAGGAATATGACGGGGACCAGTAAAAATCAAAAATACATTTTAACAATTTATTTTTCGAAAAAACAAGTAAATGAATATACATGTTTGCACAATACTCAATAAATAAAATACAGTTTATCCTAAATATAACAATAATATCCGTATAAATATTAATCATAATAAATTAATAACTAATATCAAATATAACAGACTACATAAAGTCTAGAGTACTTTCATTAATAACTAAGTACATATAATATAATTCGTAACAATATACCTACATATCATTCGCCTTATTATAAGGAATGTGTATAAGGATTTGTATTACCAAAGTAATTCCTTGTTGACTGTGCCATATGAAGTCTACGAATAACTCCTTGTCGATTTCATAACTTGCGTCATCATAATACTTAATATCTTGATATTTTGTGTCTGCTCTTTGAATAGCTTGCCAACTGTACATACAAAAAGAAATATGTGCAGAATTGTTGTATTTTTGTATGTTTTAAGGCAAATAGAAAAAATAAAAAAAAAAAAACGCATTGCCGGACAAAGGAATACACACTACTTTATAAAAAAACACAAAAATCGACATGCATTTTTATAAACTACACAATTATAAAAGCATGTGAGCACAACGAATAAGTAATGTACACGCATACATATGTTTTCGTACATACATACATATGTAGTAATATAAGTACCTAACTTACCTGTAGTATTGTGTCGAAATTTAGTACATCGTTGATAATTTTGACCCATTTTTTTTATTTGTCCGTATTTAACTCGTATGAAAATACACTGCTCCATTTGAAATAATAATGTACTTACATATAAAATATTAAAAGTAATGGAAATGAAACTCACTCTCAACTGCACCCCGCAAACTTAGGAGTATAAGTGACGACCACAACACACTGTGAAGCAAACTGCAAACCGTCTTGGTGGCGACATGTTGACGCCTGTTGTTGTCAAACCGTAAGTTTTTGCCTTTACAGTATAAATCTTATTTTTTTGGAGATTATTCACTCCAAAACGGAGTTAGAAATCAATATTACACAGGGAATTAATGTTTACTTTTAGGAGTTTTATCACTCCGTCACAATGTTCAGTCATATCAACTCCAAAAAGTGTACTTTCTCTCATTTTGTCAGTTATTTCAACACCCTGCATGGTGTTAATTTTCATTTCACAGCTCCAGTGAAAATTTTCACCATTTCGGATATAAACTACATATTTGCAACTCCGTGCTGTGTAGTTAAATTAACTCCGATATTACGTATATCAATAATTTTTAGCACACAATCAACTGATTTTCGGAGAAAAAATCACTCTTTTTTGTGTACAACTAACTACGTGCAAATTCTCTCCGTAAAATTTTTATGTGTGTAGTAAGGCTTTTGATCGTGTCAATCATCAAATGTTGTTAGCAATTCTCAATTATTTATCTTTCTCGACTAACTCAATTGCACTTATTGCGAGCTATCTCCTGAACAGGTGTCAGATGGTCTCAGTTGATGGACAGTTGTCTGGTGCTCTGCCGATTGATTGTGGGCTCCCACAGGGGTCAATTTTGGGTCCAATGTTGTTCTCTCTGTATGCATCTCAAATTCCTAGTTGCGTGACGTACACCTCAATCCACATTTATGCGGACGACACACAACTTTACATTTCGTTTAAACCCGCTGACATCGCGTCGGTGTGCGACAAAATAAACTCCGATTTGGAATCGCTTTTTGAATATTCCTGTAGGTTGTCGCTCACGCTAAATTCAAAGAAATCTAAGGTGCTCGCGTTTGGTCCTCTTAATGATGACGAGGTGGTAATTATGCTGAATGGCGAAAAACTTGGCTTGTCATCGGAAGCAAAAAATCTTGGATTAATAATGGATACTTCTCTCCGTTTTGAGAGCCACATCAGTGAGTGTATTAGGAAGACTTATGGTGCGTTGAGGTGTATCTACCCTCATCGCCATTACTTAGACATGGGAATGAAAAAATTGTTGTGCGAGTCATTGGTATTGTCCTGTTTTAATTACGCTGATCAGGTTTATGGGCACTGTCTCACTCGGGCAGCGTTCAATCGCATACAGCGTGTGCAAAATAGCTGCTTAAGGTTGATACATGGGGTCCGCAAGTATGACAGAGTATCACATACATTAAAGCTCTCAAATTGGCTGAATATGAGAAATAGGAGAGATTTGCATTTTTTGTGTCTTAATAATAATAATAATCCACGCCTTAACATCCCCCAACAGCTTTCGCCACTACGGGGGCATCGGCAGACCCGAATTATCATTACTATGGCCCGCATCTGTGGCACGTCTTAACTTGTTTTGCTTTCAGCATTCGCCGTGGAGTAAAGGAAAACCACAGAAAAACCTTTACTCTGAAAGCAGGGCGTGCGATTCGAACCGTGTCTTGCCCATAAGGTTATTGTTTCGAGGACGCCTCCATACCTGTATAATAAAATATCTTTCCGCACTGACGTACACCATTTAAATCTTCGGTACAAAAATTCAATAACAGTTCCGGGTCACTCCACAGCGTTTTTAAGAGATGCTTCTCAGGATATGAAAAGCATAGACGCGGGCCATAATAATGATAATTCGGGCCTGCCGATGCCCCCGTAGTGGCGAAAGCTGTTGGGGGATGTTAAGCCGTGGATTCTTATTATTATTATAATGTTGCGTCAATGTAGAATCCGGAGCGTGGGCTCCGTGATATTATGCAAACTTCTCAAAATATAGGCTACTCATAAGACTCGGTGTGTGCATCTGTATAGTGCTTGGTGGGATTTGTGTGCGTGCAATTATTATTAATAGTAATTTTATTGTTTTGCTGCTTTTAAGTGATTTGGTGGTTTTATTTCTCAGATCATCTTGGGCCAGAATGTTATTTTGTTTATTTTCTTTGTGTTTCTGCTTTATATCATTTGTAGGGATCTTTATTTATATATTCGTGAATCGTAGTTTTAGTTTTCTAGGTTAAGTGGAACAGTTGGCACTATAGTGTCTAACTGAACTTCGCCTGTTGCGAAGAGACATTTGATTTATTTCTTATTATTTGGGTGAGCAAATTGTTGTACGTATAATCTCTCTTCTCAATAAAGAAATATTATTATTATTATTTATTGAAAATCTCTGATACATCTCATTAAATATTTGAAACCTAGATAATATAATTTAGATACAACATATAAATACTAAAATTACACTAATAATTTTGAAAAGTAATAAAGAGGATCAGGGCAAATTGGTAGTACCGAGCTTCGCTGAAGCCTAGGGTACTCCCTTTGCGGGTATCACTGCAGCTCTACCCAATTTGGAAAAACACAAGGCCATTTATGCGTTGCAAAGAAAAATTTCATTTTTCTTTGCAAAGCAAAGGAAAACTGCAGAAAACCCTTGCAGCCTTGTGCAAAGGTCATTAAAAACACACACACACATACATACACACACACACACACACACACACACACACACACACACACACACACACACACACACACACACACACACACACACACACACACACACACACACACAGACACACATTTATTAATAGACAATATACATTAAAAGAAGGTAAAGATGAAATATTAAGCAGTAAATTTAGGGTTCTTTATGATAAAACTCTCCTCAAAATATTCGCGCTTCCCAAAACCGCAATTTCTTGAATTTCCCAGGGCGAAATTTTGCACGGCAACTCTTTAACATGCTTACTATAATTTAGACTAACTGCTCCCAATGCACCTACAATCACCGGAACAATGTTCACTTTCATTCCCCACATACGTTATTATTATTATTATTATTAAATAAATGCAACACAATTATAAATTAAAGAAAATAAACAAAAACGAAAGTAAAGAGGCAGGTAAGTATTCCACTACAAATGTTCAAATATCTGGCCTGCTTGTTGAATGCATTTTTGAAGTCTTGTTTCAAAGTCCCTCTGAACATTTTCTATTGTTTCCACTGAAATATTGTGAAAACTTTGCCTTATCGTCTTAATGTCTTCTTTAGTGGTTCACACCAACGACGTTCAAACATATTATTTAAATAGTTTTGGACTAGAGTAGTGTGGTGCAGCCGCGTCTAACTGCAGTATCATTTCTTGTCTTGTCCTTAAATCAACTTCTTCCAACAATATCGGCAAATTATGTCCCAAAAATGGTTCGAGATGCTGTCCGTTGAGAACGCCATAAAAAATTGAAAAAAAATGGGAAAAGATTAATAATTCCTCCCCAGACATTCAGTGACCACGCATTTTGATTGTTAATTTGTCTTACCCATCGGGGATTTTCGGTGGCATAATAATGCATATTATGCCGGTTTACCAAACCATTAGTTTTAAAAGTACCTTCATCCGAAAAAAATGATTTTTGAAACATAATTTGGTTGTTCATCAATTTTTTGTAATTTGCTTTTACAGAAAGCTATCCTGTCTCCAATATAATTCCCATGTAGTTCTTGGTGTAAACTTAAGTGGTATCGGTAAAATTTATGAAGTTTTAATATTCTATGGACCGAGCTTTTCCTGATCTGGAGTTCTCTACTGAGTTCTCGTATACTGACATGCGGATTTTCCTATGCGCTCAATAAAACATTAAACTGGGTATTTTCATCTCCAACTACATAACTATTATATATACTGTAATGTCTTCTATCTCGTATATTACTTACTGCTTTCACTTGCTAATACTTCACTATTAAAACACGGCATGTAAACTTGAGTGGCTCTTTATTAATGGTCTCACAGCATTGTACATGATGATTTATATACCTACAATGAACATGCACACAGAAATAAGAAAAACTAGACATTATATTTTCGTTCCAAAACGACACATACACAACACCTCTCTTCTTAAAACCAAAATACATACAACATAAATATACCAGTATACAACTCATAATTTAAACAATTAAGTAATTTGTAACCGATTCGGTTCTTGACGTTTTCTTTCCGATCTACGAATGGTTGGTTCGGTCATATCATCATTTACAATATTATTTCTAACTTCCGGTTCGGTATTGGAGTTGGATACAACCGGCAACGCTGAACTTCTATTTTGAGGAATTTTAATAATTTGATTAGCTTGCCGTCGCCATATTACATCCAATTCCAACACCCTTACATTATACATACATTCACCTATTCGATTGACAATAACTCCATTCAGAAAATTCTGCTTGTTAATGTTTCGATAATCCTTAACTAAAACTTCTTCATTCACTTCAAATTTTCTATTAACTTTACCCTTAAAATAATATTTTTGTTTCGTCTGCATCCTTGCTACTCGGCGCTCCACACTCCTATCCCTTCTATCCGTTATCCTTTCCTCCCTGAATAAGCTGAATCTTGTCCTGAGTTGTCGCCCGAATAACAAGAATGCAGGCGATTTCCCTGTCGTACAGTGTGGCGTAATTCTATAATCAAACAAGAAATTAGCTAAGAAAAACAGCCGTTTGGCTGTTTAGTAAAGATTTCTTTAAAACATTTTTAATTTGTTTAACGGCATTTTCGGCTGCTCCATTAGACTGCGGATGAAAAGGTGCAGTAGTGATATGTTTAATGCCATTCTTATTTAGAAAAAGTTTCATGTGGCCAGATACCAATTGTGTACCATTATCCGATACCAATACATTTGGTAAACCATACCTAGCAAAAGTCAATCTTAATGCTTTAATTGTAAATTCAGTATTAATAGTATTCGTAGGAAAAACCTCTATCCATTTTGAAAAGGCATCTAAAATAATTAAGTAGTATTTACCTTTCATTGGTCCCATAAAATCAATATGGATTCTATGCCAAGGTTGTTTAGGCCATTCCCACAACTTAATAGTACTTTTTGCGGGATTATCTCTATAATATTTGCATGACTCACAATTAGAAGCCATTATTTCAATTTGTTTATTCATATTGGGCCACCAAATATATGAACGAGCAAGACTTTTCATCTTAACAATACCCAAATGACTTTTATGCAATTCTCCTAAAATATGATTTCTAAGTTTTAGTGGAATACAAATTTTATTGTTCCACAATAAACAATTATTTTCAATAGAAAATTCGCTTTTAAAATTGTAAAATGGTTCTACATCTACCGGTAATTTGTTTAACTTTGGCCAGCCAAGTTTTGTAAAATGAATAACTTGGTTTAAAATCTTATCACTTTTTGTTTCTTCTTGTATCAGCTTATGATCAATTTTTATATCATCATTATTAAAATAATTCACAAAATTTACATTCTCATTATCCAATTCGGCCTGTGATAATGTATCATTACTCAAAGGTAATCGTGATAAAAAATCAGCTTTGTTGTCATTTGATTTTACATATTGGATTGAATATTGACAATTTGATAGAATTAGTGCCCAGCGGCGCAGCCTATTGGCTGAAAATTGTGGTATTCCCTTTTTGGGATGAAAAATACTCACTACTGGCTTGTGATCAGTAACCAAAATAAAATGTCGTGCATATACATATTGGTTATACTTATTTAAAGCGTATATAATTGCGAGCCCCTCTTTTTCAATTTGAGAATATTTTTTTTCTGTGTCCGTTAAGGTACGAGATGCAAATAAAATAAAAAAATCTGATGTGGCCAGGCACATGACTTTATCATACAAAATATAAAATTAATAGTTTAGCTGCATGAGAATCTATTTGATTCAGATAAATCGTGTCTACATTAAAATTAAATTAATTAGCCAGGATTTGACAGATAGTTTGATAGTCAATACTATCAATAGTAGGTATTGTCAAAGCATCAACATTTGACACTACCTACTGTCACCAGAATAATAGTTATTTATCTCACAAGTGCCGAAAGTACGGAATAGCGCGACGAGCGGTGATGCGGCGCGTCACCGATGACGGAGCGTCGCCGTCGCATGTGAGCGAGTCGCGCTATGTAGTTTTCGGCAGGAGTGACATCAACGTTTTATGTGTTGCTCTTTGAGAAATACGTATTTAAAAAAAATTCAAAATGGTTATATTTCTGGATAGGAAATGTTAGGTTGATACCACTTCTACGAAATGTCAAGTTTAAAAAGCTAATTCAAATTCTGACAGATTTATATTCGTTCATGACACTGTAGATGTCACATCCGTACCAACATACTAAAACGTAACTATACTCATCGCTATACTTTATTTACAATTTTCTCAATTTATCGTTTTTACAATTAGATAACAACGGGTTGATATTTCTTATCAACAAACAATCAAATTGGCGATCTTATTTTATTTGAATTTTGTATTTTCTACTTTGCCGCACTATAGCGGCAACGTTCCATAGCGGTTCTCCAACCTCTGATGAAATCAGCTGTTTTCGAGTGTGACAGCCATAGACATTTCTGTGGTGACAGCATAAAAATATATTTGTCAAATCCAGGCTACTTTGAAGTTTCATATCAATGCAGATGCGACCGATCTCGATCAAATAGAATTTGCTCTTAAAGCTAAACTATTAATTTTACCAAAAAATATCATAGGTATAAATTATTCAAAATTTCCTCTACTTTAATTTATTATTTAACTATTTTGACGAAATTACAGAAATAGCAGCTCATTTGCAAAATTCTTGAAAAATGCTTAGAGGAAACTGCCAGTTCCTTTGGACCCTTTTGAACCAAAAGCTTTTCAGCTCTAAGTTTAGTCATAAAACTTCTAAATATGAAATTTCGTCTCGATACCTTTAGTAGTTTCTCCGGAATCGTCGCCACAAAAATCGAGTACACACATACGCACACACACACACACATACACACACACACACACACACACAGACATTTTTTTGTACCTTGGTCAAAAATGTTCAGGGGACCCAAAAAGACCTATTTCCGCTAAAATCTCAATTTTTTTTTTCGGCACGATTACAATACTTCATCATACTGCGTATGATAAAGTAAAAATGAAATAGGCTGTTCGCTTTTATCTGGCATAATGTGAGAAAGCATAACACCCAGTCCATAATCTGAGGCATCGCACGTCAATCTAAGTTCCTTATTAGGGTCAAAATGTACCAAAATAGGAGCTGATGACATGACCTTTTTACTTTATCATACGCAGTATGTAAAGTATTGTAATCGTGCCGAAAAAAAAAATTGGGATTTTAGCGGAAATAGGTCTTTTTGGGTCCCCTGAACATTTTTGACCAAGGTACAAAAAAATGTCTGTGTGTGTGTGTGTGTGTATGTGTGTGTGTGTGTGTGTACTCAATTTTTGTGAATCCGATTCCGGAGAAACTACTAAAGGTATCGGCACGGAACTTCATATTTAGAAGTTTCATGACCAAACTTAGAGTTGAAAAGCTTTTGGTTCAAAAGGGTCCAAAGGAACTGGGTGTTTACTCCAAGCCTTTTTCAAGGATTTTAGAAATCAGCCGCCATTTCTGTAATTTCGTCAAAATAGTTAAATAATAAATTAAAGCAGAGGAAATTTTGAATAATTTATGCCTATGACACTTTTTGGTAAAATTACTAGTTTAGCTTTTTAGTTTATTCTAAGCCTTTTTCAAGGATTTTGGAAATGAGCCGCCATTTCTGTAATTTCGACAAAATAGTTAATTAATAAATTAAAGTAGAGGAAATTTTGAATAATTTATGCCTATAACATTTTTTGGTAAAATTAATAGTTTACCTTCAAGAGCAAATTCTATTTGATCGAGATCGGTCGCATCTGCATTGATATGAAATTACATAGTAGCCAGGATTTTGACAAATATTTTTTTGTGTTGTCACATTCGAAAACAGCTGATCTCATCAGAGGTTGGAGAACCACTATGGAACGTGTCGCTGTAGTGCGCAAAATTATAAAATACAAATTTCAAATAAAATAAGATCACCAATTTGATTGTTTGTTGATAAGAAATATCAACCCGTCTTTATATCTAATTCTAAAAATGATACATTGAGAAAATTATAAATAAAGTATAGCGGTGAGTGTAGTTTTATTTTAGTATGTTGGTAGGTATGTGTCATGAACAAATATAAATCTGTCAGAATTTGAATTACCTTTTTAAGGTGCGTTTTCATTAGTGATAATGGCAGTGGTAGCAGACGCCGTTATAGTATTTCCAATAGAAAATTGCTAGTGACTCATGTTTATGTACATGCAAACTAATATGTGTCATTATCACGAAATGTAAGAAATACTATAATTTCGTATTCTACCACCGCCATTAGCTACCATTACCTACCAATCGGAACGCAGCTTTAAACTTGACGTTTCGTCAAACTGGTACCAACCTAGCATTTACTATACAGAAATTTTTTATTTATTTTTTTTAAATACGTATTTCTTAAGGCAACACAATAAACGTTGATGTCGCTCCTGCCAAAACTAGATAGCGCGACTAGCTCACATGAACGGCGACAGTCCGCCTTCGGTGACGCGCCGCATCACCGGTCGTCGCGCTATTCCGTACTTTCGGCATTTGTGACATAAATAACTATTATTGACGTAGTGTAGGTAGTATCAAATGCTGATGCTTTGACAATACCTACGATTTATCTCAATAGAATAGATTCTCATGCAGCTAAACTATTAATTTTATATATTGTATGATAAAGTCATGTGCCTGGCCACATCAGATTTTTTATTCTAGTAAAAGCCCTCTCACAATCTTGAGACCACACCCATTTGACATCTTTTTTTAACAAATTATACAATGGTTGCAAAATTGTGGAAAGATCCTTTACAAATTTTCCGTAATAATTTATCAGCCCTAAAGTAGATTTTAATTGTGTTACTGTAGAGGGGCTAGGAGCATTTAAAATTGCACTAATTTTATCAGGACAAGTATGCAGCCCATGTTCATCAATAGAATATCCAAGATAATTAACTCTATCTTGAAAAAATAAACATTTTTCTTTGCCTACCTTTAAACCCGAACCTTGCAAAATTTCTAAAACTTTTGTTAAACGATTTAAATGTTGTTTTCGGGTTTGACCAGTTATCAATATATCATCCAGAAAACAAATTACTCCTTCCAAACCCTGTAATAAACCTTCCATTACTTTTTGAAACTTGCTAGGAGCACATGCGACTCCAAATGGTAACCTATTGTATTTGTATAACCCTTTATGCGTGGAAATAGTCACTAACTGCTTTGACTCTTCCGTCAATAATAATTGTTGATATGCATTTGATAAATCTAATTTTGTGAATTGTTTACCTCCTTGTAATTTAATAAATAAATCTTCGATCCTCGGTAAAGGATGTTTATCAATTTGTAATTTATCGTTTAGTGTGACCTTGAAATCCCCACAAATACGGATGCTACCGTCTTTTTTTATAACTGGGACAATAGGTGTTCCCCATTCGGAATAATCCACTGGTTCTAAAATATTTAATTTTAGCAACTTATTCAACTCTAGCTCTACTTTAGCTTGTAATGCAAATGGCAAAGGTCGTGGCCTAACAAACTTTGGACTTACATTATCCTTCAAAATTAAATTAACTTTTCCTTTATTAAAAGTGCCCAAACCTGTAGAAAATACTTTTGAAAATCTGTTAATTATAGATCCAATATCCTCTGGTACATTAAAAAAATTAATCTCACTAATTCCTAAACTAAATAAACATAAAAAATCTCTACCTAAAATAGGCGGGCCACCATTTTTGATAACGTATAAATCAACAAAATTCGATAAATTCTTATAAATAATATTCACTCTAAAATAACCTAAACTAAAAATTTTATTTCCATTATATACATAAATATCTGTTTCTGAAAACTTTAAATTAAAATTTGAAAAATTATTTCGCCAAAAATCTTCTGAAATAACTGAAATACTACTGCCAGTATCAATATGAAAATTAAAATTAATTCTGTTAATTTGAACAGTAATAATTATTGGTGCTGAATTTACCTTACATTTAGAAATACAAAACAATTCAGATTCAGATGAAAAAAAATTATTATGTTCCTTCTTATTACACATGGGAGCCAGATGACCGGGTTTATGACAATTATGGCACGAATACAGTTTATACCTGCACATGTCGGACGAGTGATTTTTTCTACCGCAAACCTTGCACACCTCCCGCTGTTGGAACTCGTACGATGGTCGGTGCTCCTGCGGTGGACGTGAACGGCTAGAATTGTAGTCCGACATCTTACGAGTTTGGCTGCTACCTCGCTGATTTTGCTCCCCCGATGAGCGAATGTGGTGGATTGGTTCCATTTTCACGTTTCCGGTTTGCACCAGCAAACTAGTTTGAGCTGCCATTTTTGTGCTTGCCAATGATGCGGCTTCGGTAAACGTAACTTCCTTTTTTTCTTCGAACAGACGATCTCTTACGGGCCCAGCGTTAAATCCAGTAACGAATTTATCGCGCAAAATATTGTCGATCTGTTCCGCTTGAAAATCACATTGAACTGCCAATCCTCGAATTCGAGCACACCATTCAGGAACAGCTTCCTCCTCCATCTTGACGGCGTTGTAAAATTTAAACCGATTTGCAAAAACTGGTACTTGCAGTTGAAAATGCTTGTCGAAAATGGATACCAGGTCATCGTAGGTCTTATCTTCCGGTTTTACGGGCATCGATAGATCGTAGATTAATTTGTAAGCCTCTTCGCTGAATGTATTTAATAAAATTGCACGCTTACGTTCAGTCCTTACTTCATTGGCCTCGAAATAATTTTGTAAACGGGCTTTGAAAATTGACCAGTCCGTGGACAGCGAGAATTCTCGGAGTTGTCCGACGACTGGAACTGCACGTGGTGCCACAGCTGGATTTGGTGGTTCGTTGTTGGACATTTTTCCAATTTAACTTCGTCGCCACTGTAATGTCTTCTATCTCGTATATTACTTACTGCTTTCACTTGCTAATACTTCACTATTAAAACACGGCATGTAAACTTGAGTGGCTCTTTATTAATGGTCTCACAGCATTGTACATGATGATTTATATACCTACAATGAACATGCGCACAGAAATAAGAAAAACTAGACATTATATTTTCGTTCCAAAACGACACATACACAACATATACGTTTCAAGGTAGCAGTACTTCCAGTATTTTGAAACCTAACCAATAAATTTTCGAGGAATAGCCTACTCGGGATTCGGACATTTGGGTACCTTTCGCCATATACTCTTTGAGCGAGTAGAGTATTCCTTTGATATTCTCCTAATATGAAAGCCATGTTTACAAGTTCTGCATTATTAAAATTCATTATTGCGGGTAAAAGTTGTTACAAGCTACGAATAGACGAATAGTCAAACCGCTAAATTTTGACATCTGTGCGTTTGTCGAATTTTATCATGGCAACTAGATATTTTGTATTAATTTAAGAATTCTTGCGTAGGTAATAAATTTTAAATTCGATACTTAATAACTTTTTATCTGTTGATGATAGATCTACTAAACTTAGCATTTTTAGAAAGCTTGGCTATCGAATTTTATAATGGTGTTCAAATATACAGGGTGTTCCATTTAAAATTCTTAAGTTATTTGACATTTAACATATCATTCTTTATTTTATATAATTCATATTATAATCTCAAATAAACCATATCTCTCAAAAAAGAGGGACATTTTTACTGTCTAGAATGAGTTTTCTCGTTCATTCATCTTAATTAGTTACCTCCCTCAAAGGTTACCTCAGAATGAGTTTTAGAAAAATGCACGATATTGACATTGATTTCACAACATCTCGGAAACAGTTGACAATAGCCTAATATAAGTTGATGTTAACATGGTTACCATAAAAATGTTTATCCAAAACTGCAATAATATAAATAATTTAAAAAAACAATTTGTGTTGGTACGTTGTTGTGGGACACCCTGTACGCATGAAAATATTTTCTGGCTGTAGAGCCAATGTTTATCTACAACTTTTATATATCAAATATCTGGGCATTTTTTTGTTAAAATTTAAATGTACATTTATATCTTCCGTTCTTGAACAGCACGTTAACACCTTCTTTAAACACCGTCAAGAACATTTTAAACCTAAAATTAGGTTAGAAATTATTAAATTTTACTTCTAAACAACATCTTCAAGTAATGTTTATCGAAAATAATGAAGTCATACCAGATACCATAGCCTCTTGCCTTTAGTTCAGTAGTTATTTTGGTTTATAAAGGTGATGTTTGTTCAGTTTTTGTATGTTATGTGCTGTTGATTTACTGCGTTGGTTGTGAGAAGTGTCGATTACCGCTTGCAACGCTGGTAAACTTGCTTCCTTACTTTCGGCAACATATTTTTACTGGTGTTTCTTAAAGAGTTTTTTAACAGCTCCCATCCGTTTGAATTTTCTGATTATCCCAGTATGGGTAATTTGGTTGTCCGGGATGGATAACTACTATTATAAACATATCCAGTGATTAATATTAATTGAATTAAAGGTAAGTCACGCTCGTGTATTAATTAATGTATGAACTATTATCATCTACAGGGTGAAATACCAACTTTGCACCAAGAAAACGAGTATTTTTGCGCTAGTTCTAAAGAAACATTAGTTACCATACCAAAATAATCAAAAATGTAAAAAAATTATTCAAATTTGTAAAACATAGATTAAAACGACCCTTTTAGTATCATTGGCATTGACTAATATGTCATAAAAGTAAGAATAAAAAAAAACAAAATCTAGATAGGTGGCTGTGACTTCATATTTGATTATAATTTTTACTTCTCAACAACATTTCCAAATAAAGTTTATCGAGAATAATGAAAATAAAGATACTTTACTCTTCTCACAAATTCATATATTTTGAATCGCTCGGTATATGGTACCGAAATTTACATATTTGACTGTTGCCGTATCGGTTTCATACAAGCTGCCAACTTTTATAAAAAAAAGCAATTTTCTGAGAAAGGGATAATAAAAAAAATTGCATACTATAACGTGGACTTTATTGGATATGTATATGTTATTTGGGGTGCTGAATATGAATTTCAATTTTGTTACTTCCCACAGATATGACTTTTCAACGAAAATTGCAAATAGCCTCAAAATTTTCGACTTATCTTTAGTTTTTTTTTGCCAAAAGTCATAAAACTATGCACTTTTCGACGTAGACCACGATATACAAAAATAAAGTACAGTTAATTACGTAAATATGTACCTATAGATAGCAGCTTCAAGTGCATTTTTTGGTTAAATGGTTTGGCCGCTAGAGCGCGCTAAAAAAGGTAAAATTTTCCTACTTTTATGTAATGTGTGTGTAATTACAAAAAAAAGCTTAGATTCTAATAAATCTACATTAAATTCCAAAACAAATTGTATTAGGTTTGCATAATTTTGGGAAATATGACTAACTTTTTCCAGGACGAACTAATTGACATGGTGTGGGTCGTGTGGGTTTTTGGCGAATGCAACCAAAATGCTCTATTGGCAAGTAGATTTGACAGATACCACTGACAGATGCCTTAATAACTTCTTTAGCTCAGCTTTTCGCAGCCTAGAAGGTATAAGTAAAATTTTATTTCAAATTATAATATTAAATTGCAGATTTGATAAATTGTTTTATTTTAATAAAAAAAGATGAAATCATGCGAGACAACAGTACTTTAGCTTAATACTTAACTGGATTAATTGGTAATATAGGTGTAGAAGCACTTATTGATAGAAAAACCGATTTTTTTACTAACAAGACTAGTTATCTCAGCAATGGTTTATTTTAGCACTAGTGTGTACTGGAACATTTTTGTGCAGAACGATGCGTACAATCCAAAAAAAAAAAAAAAGATACAGGCCGTTCCATTTCAAAAAAATTACTTTCTTAGGAAAAACTGTTTGCTTTATTTTGCTGCAGATTATGACCTTCCTGTACACAATTTGGATATGGTAGGTAATAATGATAATAGAACGCTTCTTACTTAATCATAATCTAAGCGTGCGAGAAAAAATTAAAAACAGTTAATGAGATACATTTTTGTTAGACTACTGTGTTTCCATAAAAATGTCAATAAATTAAAAAGTATAAAGTTTAGTAGTGTAGGTAATGTTATGTTTTATTGGCGTAAAATTTAGCGAGGAATTCAAAATTGTGCCGACTGTGTATATGAGCGAATTCAGATTTAAACTATCTTCATAAACAGAGGTACAATCTTCCGAGTTCGCACTGTTGAGACAGCCAGTAGTATTTACTATTTAGGCGGCGACGCGCCGGTTGGCAACGCGGCATTGTAAAATTCTAAAGCAGTGGTTCTTAACCTTTTTGAAGTCAGGGAGCACTTTTGATCATACGAAAAATTCGCGGAGCACCAAAAACATTGACATAACTTTTACTCAAAATTAAAACGATTATTAAATAACAGTTAAAAAATACCATTAATTAGAAAAAATATAAATATATTAATAATTGTTCAGCAGAATTAATTTTTAGAAATCAAATGTCGTTCTGAGTATAATGTTTTATATGGTCTTATATGTTTTTTTTTTCTATTCCTTAAGAAGTTACAACCGTTTGAAATGTTAACAAACAAAGAAAAATACAAAATAAAATCAGTGGCGTAGCTACCATGGGTGGCACCCGGTGCGGATATCGTAGTGTCACCCTAATAATGAAAAGTGAAAACCGTTAAAATTGAACAAAAATTCGATAATCATAAAGTTTATAAACATAAGTTTATTTAATTAATACAAATGAGTGTTATTAATAACTAAGTTACAATAGGTTCGTTCGAGCAGTCGTCAAAACCAGTCGAAACAATTGGGGATTCTTGTACGCATACGCAATGCAGGCTTTTGCAGGGCAAAACCGACATTTGGCATGCGCAGGAGAAAGAATGTGCTTTATGCACTTATTGTTCTGCTGCTCGAACAAACCTAATATTATGATAATAATAGTACTAATGATTATAGGTACTTATAGGTACACAGTGATCTAAAATGATTGAGGACAGGTTGAATTTCCCGCCAAATTGTATAATTGTGAGTTTGGCAATGGTTGCACTGTTACTTTGTTATTTTGGTCCAGTGGCGCAGGGTATTAAACATCTTCAGTGCTTTATAATAAAATGAATTTTGTGTGCTGCTTTTTGTATATTTTGGTAATCTGAAGTGGTCCTTTTGTCGAGTATTGTATTCATGCTGCTGACTATTGTATGTTAAATAATTAGTCATATAATTTGGGAGTTTATTATTTATGCATTTATATACCAACGTGAGTGCCTGATATGCCGTTCCTTGTTTAACATTAAAAAAATTTAATTTACTCAGCATGGACTCGACACTGGTTAACCTGGAGCTTTGTAATAAAATTCTGAGTGCTCGATTTTGTTGTACTTGAATCTTTTTAATGTCTTTGTCTGTACACAAAAATATTATACTGCTGCAATAGTAAAAATATGGTTCTATAATCGTATGGTACAAAGATATTCTAACTTTTAATGTAAGTTTATTAGATATTCTTCCCAAGTAGCTAATCTTTCGACTCACCTTTTTAACTATATATTCCATATTACTCGTAAATTTCAAACTATTATCTAAAATGACACCTAGATATTTAAATTCGACCACTATCACAACAACTGTGTTATCGATAACTATGTCTGGTGTAGGGTTTACCGAATTTCTATTTCCCAATACCATAGCTTTTGTTTTCAATACATTCAAACATAATTTATTTTCTTTATACCAATTTGATATCGATACTAGTTCGGAGTTTAATGTCGCGATTACATCAGGTAAGTTATCTCCTGCAATTGATATTAGTGTATCGTCTGCAAATAGGTGCATATCACAAGCTTTTACTTGTGAAGCAACATCGTTTATGTACAAATTAAATAAAACCGGTCCAAGAACAGAACCTTGTGGTACCCCTAAGCTGTTTATTAAATCACTTGACTCATTTTCTCCAATCCTAACCTTCTGTCTCCTGTTTGTTAAATAGTTTTCAAACCATTTCAATTCTTTTCCTCTGATTCCGTAAGTTTCCAATTTTTGTAGTAGCTTTCGACGACAAATTGTCTCGAAGGCTCTTTTCAAGTCTACAAAAACAGCAACTATCGTTTTACCGTCTTCTAATTCTCCTTTCCTATTTGCCAATACCAAATTTAGGGCCGTCTCGCATGAATGCTGAGCACGAAAACCTGACTGTTGGTCAGTAATAAATTGATTTTCATCCAAGTACTCACTGAGCTGTTGTTTAACAATAATTTCCAGTATTTGTTCTAGTTTTGGTAACATGTTAATAGGCCGAAAATCTTCGAATTTGGTGGTGTTCACAATTGTTTGTATTGGTTTTGAACATTCATATTTTGTGGTGCCTGGTGTTTTATTGTTAATATGCCAAGATTTTTAAGTCTAATTTGTGTCATTGTTGCCCGTAAATAATTTTTAATTAATTTTAATTTGCTCAAACACCTTTCACACGAAGCAACTGATTGAGAACAAATTGTCATAAATAACTTTAGTGCGATCGCTACATTCGGATGAGCTTCTATAAAATCATCCCATTCCACGATGATATTCAAGTCTAGAGACGCACACTTAAAAACTGTAACTGGCCGCTTTTAAATATCTTCTCAACCTTTTGGTATCTCTAAGAGGAGTTGTGTTTCTGATACCTCATCATAAACACCGTAAATTTGGATACAGCTAACTTCAACTTTTCAGTGTTCGCCAAAAAGTGTTGGGCTGCACAACCTCGAACAATGAAGCTACGGTCAAAACATTCCAACATATTCTTTTCAAGTTCAGATCTCTGTGAAAGTCCTGCATCGGTGGTCAAATCACCGGCCATTCGTTTTTTACGACTCATTCGTCGATTTGTTGGAATGTCGTAGACCTCCGATTTTTCCACAGCAAAATCTATTGCCTCTTCTACAATATCACTTTTCTTCAATATAATTATACGAAGTGTCTCTATTTTTATAGCTAACTGATCACCACTCAAGCCTTTACTTTGCACTGCTATCTGAACACACTTTATTGCCCCTTGGATTTCCGTCTGGTGTCTAAATTTTCGTGATGATCACACACTTTCTAAATTGCAGCCACAATTCCATCAAAATTTTCAGCAAATACTTTTACTGCAGCATAATGAGCACTCCAACGCGTTGTTGGGAGTCTTTCAACAGATGCTTTGCTGTGATTAAGAAACACTTCCAAGCTGCTAGTAGAAGCAAAAAATTTAAATGTGGTCTTTATCATTCCGAAAAATGTTACACAAGATACATTTTGTGCATATGTGTTTTGGCCACAAAAATTAATTGAATGATCTATAAATCCAACAATAAATTGCTTTGTGGTAAACAAAAAAATAGATGACAAATAAATCATAACCATATGTAGACAGCAGTACTGCCACAAATTCGCAAAACTGTAGTGATTGCATAACTGCCACTTGTAAACATTTTAATCTGCTGTAATTATTTATTAAATAATTACAAGCATTTATAAATTATCACAATTGATAACTAAATCTTTTATTATGGATAACTGGTTAAAATGGCTTCAGGTCTAAAGTGATTTATAGTTGAAAAACATAATGATGGTTTTTATAAGTTTTTCTTTCACGGTCGGGTGTCACCCCAAAAAGGGTGGCACTCGGTGCAGGCCGCCCCCGCCGCCCCCTAGCTACGCCACTGCTATATGTGTCAGAGATACCATATAGAACACAACCAAAAGTTAAAATTGTTAATTTATGTCTCAAATAAATTATCAAAAAATAACAAATAGTATTAAAAAGCTGTACGGAAGTCATTTTTTTTTTTTTAGGGGATGTTGCCATGTGCGCAAAGCCATTGGCTTGTCTGTGCGGCAATCGGGGAGACGGAGTATTTGAAAAATCCTCTGCCTAACCTGGACTTGAACCCTGGACTTCTGAGTGGAAGGCATTCGCCTTATCCACTCGGCCACCTCCGCTCCTAATCAGTTGTTAAACTTTATTTCTTCGCGAATTCCACAAAATCAATGACAGGCTTCGATCTAATTTGTCATAAATATCTACATTTGTCACGAACAGAAATAAAATAGTAGTTACGAAATGGTCCACCCTACCCATATTTTGATGTAGAGGAATAACACGTCTGGTGATATGGAATTGTGTTTCTTTATTGTGAAACTATACACTGTGGGCAAAAAAAAAAAAAACGGTACAAATGCTCAATTACTCATGTTTCCAAAGATTTTAAGTAAATTCAAGTAAACATTTCTTTGAAAAACTAATTGCGTATGTTGTGAGGATTGAAAACAAACCATATTCGCAATTCCACTTCTTTTATGAGTAAAAACAGCAAAAAACGACTGTTGTCTAAATCGTGTGGACTGTATAAATTGTAATAGAAAAACCCACGATGTGTGTCAAACGAGTAGAATTGTCTATTTTTTATTATATTGTCATTTTTTACAAAAATACAACTTCTCTTAGCAACAACAAAAATTGATTACTTGATTAAACACAACTCAAAATTGGTAACATTCCGCCCGCCTTGAACTACGTTCGAAATTATAAATTACAAGGTCATATACGATTAAAGTTACAACCACACCAGAGCGATTTTCGCGTCGCGTAGCGTTTGCGAAATTCGCGCGAAACCAAATTACATTGCAGCATATGGATGTGACCAAACCAGAGCGTCAAATTTCGCAGAATGCAGCGTTTATTTCGCTCAACCGCATGGCTTTTTTGTTAACGTTCCGAGGCCAAAACCAGTTCTGAGCGTATATCGTAAGACGCGCGAATCGCCTGCGAAACATTTTAACTAGGAGGGATAGCATATCGCAGCGGCAAATTTGCAATTCGCAGCCTGCTCGATTTTTTCGCTTTTCGCGCGGCGTTTTACTACAAAATTATTAATCGTAAAATGGTAAACACTAAATAACTAATTGAAATTGTAAAAAATATCCAATATTGTTTGATGTAGGGCATAAAAATATAAAAATATAGTATAACAAATTATGTATTATTACATAATTATTGTATCTGGTAAAAAAACGGATCAAGCCATTACGTAGTTTCGTCCGATTGATGTGAAAGAAAAAGCTTGTTTTATAATATACAGTAGAGCATCGATAATCCGAACTAATAGGGACCGACGGTGATTCGGATTATGAAATATTGCAGCTAAACAGTAGAAAATATGAGTATTGGATTCAAAATAGAAAACAAAAGCAACATTTTTCTGTTTAAAAATTCAAATGGCACATCGATTAACTTTAATATATTGTAGTAATATGTTTTTCAATATAAAATCGTTATTTTTCCAGGTCACAGAAAAAAATATATACACACGGAAAAAATGTTAGATTTTCGCTCTCTATTTTTTGTCTCCCTCCACTTCGCGTTGGGAGGCAACACAACCTCGAGCTAAAATCTAATACTTTTTCCCTTGTATAATAAATAACTATTATTATTATTTCGTTTTGGGCGTTCGGATTAGCGAACGTTCGGATTATCGAGGTTCGGATTATCGACACTCTACTGAATACCTGTTTGGTTTTAAATGGGATGGTATTTTTTTCAAGCATTTGCTATAGGATTGTTTTTCACAATTCAATGATTTTAATACAATAGTGGCTTTATGTACATACACAAACAGCATTTTTTTGGAGAAAATAAAACAATTGAAAATTGTAAAAAAAAATATTTGTTTATGTCTTCGGGAAATATGTCTGCGGTGACCAACAATCCGGATTCAAAAGCTTCCTATCACGTAAGGTTTCGAAAATGATGTAGACAAAATATCAAATATTGTGATTATGAAAATTTGTATGAATTTATAGCAGCCGAAGTCCTAAACGTAGCCATAAACAAACTTCCAGGATATCAGGTAAAAGTACAATACTTCATGTCTGCTTTGGGATTGCATTGGGTTCAGTTGCCATAAATTCACAAAAATTGACAGTCGCAATGTTTTACATCACGCCTTAACTTTTTAGAAAACCTTATGTGATAGGAAGCTTTTTTAGTAGACAATGGTATTCTAGACAAAGGAATCTATCTAAAAAGCCTATCTTGATTCCATTAAAAAAATCTACCATCCCCAGAGTTCTCAATATTGTACAATTATCAATTGTCTTTTTCTAGAATGTGCTTTTTATGTGAGACTACACAGTTTGAATTTAATTGACTTCCGAAATAAGCCATCTACTAAATTGTTCGAAAACAATATAGATCTCATTTGAGAAAAAAACTGACATATTAAGTAATAGAGTAATTAGTAATTAATGACATATTTGCTTAGTAATTAATGACATTACTAAGCCACAAAATATAACCAAAAATTTAAAGTAAAATCAATTTCTGAATGGATATGTAATAATATGTCAAATACTCTCTAATAAAATAAAAGGAAATAAGGAAATACCAGTATAATAAAACCTTTCAAATGATAAAAATACCACGTAATATTTTTAAAACTCAAATTAATTTGGGAGGGAAATACTGAAACTGATACAAATAACAAAAAAAGGTCGCCAAGTGCAGGCAACATCCAATTGTAGTAAGTTACTAGAAAACCACCATAAAATAAACGTTGCCAAGATGAGTTGGTTTTAATGTCTGCAGAAAAGAGCATTAAGAATAATTTAGTTAAAACTTATTCCAAGTAGTCCAAGTAGTGCCTTTAAATAAAAGAAAACAGTCTATACGTTTCTCTCAATTATGTACGACAATATACTATACAGCGTCATTTTTAATGATTGAACGTCACGTGACTGGCTATTTATTTTTGGGCAGTAAGTTTGTTTATCCGGCGTTGGCAACACTTGCGCGCGCTTAGTGAAATTTACTGAAACACGTCACATATTTCCAGTGACGCGCGGTTTGTTTTTCTTCATTTGAGTGTAAGCTGTGTCGTTTGGATCTTAGTGAAAAGGCTGAAAATAATCAAGGTGATTCGTGAATCAAGGTGTGTTTAAAAAAATAGTTCTTTTTAGGGCTCTTTATTCGTTGGGAAGGATAAGAACCGTAAGTTTATTCAAAATTTAAGGTTATGTTTATCTAATGCTAACATTTTTAGATGGTTTTTACTCCCGAACAAGATGCTTTCATGCTGAAAGCGCACTATCGCAGTGCCACCCGCAATGCAGATGGAACGTGGAGTTATTCGATACCTTTGTGTGTCGAACAGTTTGCTGAAAAATATCCGAATGAAGTTGTAGATTATGACGTTTTTGCACAACATGTACGACGAGTTACTGCCAGATTTGAGGGAAAAAATTGTATTTGTAAGGGAAAATCAACAGGTAGACCAACAATTTTAACGGAAGATGTTGTTGACAATATTCGACAACGTATGGATCGAAGCCCAAACAAATCCTTGCAACAGCTTTCTCAGCAAGCAGGTACGGTAGAAACACCGTTATAATTTGTCTATTTATTTATTAACACATTGTTCCTCTTCTGTTTAGGTATGTCTGCATCAACCTGTCGTAAAGCTTTACGAAAAAAACCTGCATAGGTACCCGTACAGAGTCAGCGTACTTCAAGAACTACACCCACACGACAATGAACTGCGACTACGATATTGTAGATGGTTTAATGAGCACTTAAACAATAACGATAATCTCGATTTAACGTTCTTCACCGATGAGGCCTGGGTTCATTTGTCAGGATATGTGAATAGCCAAAATTATAGAACATGGGCTACAGAAAACCCTCACAACTTTATTGAAACACCCCTACATCCACTGAAAACTGGCATTTGGGTGGCTATATCGAGAAGAAGAATTATAGGGCCAATTTTCTTTAATGAGACTGTTACTGGAGAACGATATCGAACCAATATTTTGACACCATTTTTGGAACAACTGCATGATGATGAACTGGTATTAGGCAATTTTCAGCAAGATGGAGCCCCTGCGCATACAGCTGGTGAGACACTGCGATTCCTTGAAGAGTTTTATGACGACCGCATTATAAGTAGAGGATTATGGCCACCTCGTTCACCGGATCTCACACCACCAGACTTCTACTTTTTCGGAAAAATAAAAGATAATATCTTTAAAACAAGGATGCACGACATAAACGAACTACAAGAGGCAATAGTGCGTGAAACAGAGAGTGTAACGGTTAATGAACTACAACATGTATTTGAAAATATGAAGAGACGGGTTAATTTGTGTATTGAAAATGACGGGGGGCATTTTCAAAATATGCTGTAATTTTTAATGATCAGTAAAGGTACTTTCTTTTTGTTGTGTTGAATTTCTGTTTGTTTTAAAATCACGTTCAGACCGTAATGTAACATAATTTCTTTGTTTGTATGTACGGTGAAGTGCTACGTAATACTTGTTACGTAATTGTATTGGACCACTTGTCTGTGCTACGTATCAACAAATTGAAGAAGAAAATTAATTAAAAGCTAGTAAGTAAAAGTCAGTATTTTACAATATTTTGTTACTGATTGAACAAACAAATGTGTTCAACACAACTATGGTAGAAAAAAAAAAACAACATAACCTCTATGTACGCGGTAATTTTTAAAGAAATCATCATTTAATGGTTTGACCATATCCCCATAATAAAAATAATATGATACGCCACTGCCTTATTTACAGAACTGAATTCATTGCTGCCAATATGTGTATATTTGGTTGCCTACATCGGTAGTCACGTGACATTCAAACATTAAAAATGACCCTGTATGTAAACAGAAATAAAACCAGCCGGTCGAGCGGGAGACCTAACGCGACCGATGCGATAGCCTGTTACACTCCCAAATGTTGGAGTGAAACAGGCTATCCGGCGAAACCGCTTTGGTTTGAACTCTATCGCGATTTCGCGTTTCGCAAGCGGTGCGAAAGATTCGCGGCGTCTAACGGGGCGGCGGATTCGCTCTGGTGTGGTCGTAACTTTACAGTGAACACCGTTCATGTCATGTCAAATTTTGGCAATAAACAAATTTTCGTTATCGCGCGTTTAAAAACACTGTCTTTTGTGCGAACAGTAACAATCCGCACGAAACCGTCGTCACCTGGATGCAGCTCGATGATTCGTCCCATCGTCCAACGCAGAGGTGGTAAATTGTCTTCAACTAATAGGACTAAATCGCCTATACTGGGATTATCGTTGGTAACATTCCACTTGGACCTGGTTTGCAACTGGTGTAAATATTCTCTCTGCCAACGCTGCCAAAAGTGCTGACGGACCCTTTGAAGATGTTGCCAACGCTTCAATAAGTTTACTGGTCTTTCCAATAAATTGTACTCCAATGGAAGCATAGGTGTGTCTCCAATTAGGAAATGGGATGGAGTAAGAGCGGACATATCATTTGGATCGTCTGAAATTCTGATAAGGGGTCTAGAATTCAAACAAACTTCAATTTCAGCTAATAGAGTACTACATTCTTCGAACGTTAATAGAAGACCTTGGGTAACCTTATAAAAATGGCGTTTAAAACATTTGACCGCGGCCTCATGCAATCCTCCAAAATGAGGTGATCGAGGTGGTATAAATTTCCAATTAATTTGATGAGTAGTTGCATCAGTTATGATCGCATCCTTGTGTACGTATAGAAAATCGTATATTTGCTTTAGTTCGTTATTTGCGCCAACAAAATTGGTTCCGTTATCAGAGCAAATAATTGAACATAGTCCCCTCCGTGCCGTAAATCTTCTTAGAGCAGCCAAAAATGCTTTAGTTGATAATTCGGTAACACACTCTAAATGGACAGCCCTAGTTACAAAGACATACAAAAACTGCTATGTACGCTTTACTAGTTATTGCCCTGCCTCTTCTCTTACTCTCTTTTATATTAATTGGACCGGCAAAGTCAACTCCAGTGTGTAAAAATGGTCTGTCTGTTGGTTCTATTCTAAAGTATGGCAGATTTCCCATTAATTGGTCTAAAGATTGCGGACGAATTCGATAGCATTTTAAGCATGACTTAATAATTCTTTTAGTAAAACTCCGTCCTCCAATTGGCCAAAACCTTGTTCGTACGCTTGCTAATATTACATCCACTCCGGCATGACGTAATTGGATGTGGTATTCTGAAAGAATCAACAAACTTATTCTGTGCTTTGGTAGAATAATAGGATGCTTATGATCGTCCGGAATTGTCGCTTTTACAATTCTCCCTCCCACGCGAAGAAAACCTTCTTCATCTAGAAATGGATTCAAATTCAATAATTTACTTTTCTTGTTTATATGTTTTCCTTCCTGTAAATCTTTAATTTCGTTGAAAAATATTTGCCTCTGAACCAATTGGATAATAATTTTAGATGCATTCTGGATTTCTTCTATGGTAAGTGCGCCAACTTGTCGATTAGAATTATTTTTACAATTGTGATAAAATCTAAATGTATAAGCAATAACCGTTTTCAGCTTCAAATATTTCGAAAATCTTTCTACCAAAACAGAAATTATGTTATTTTCAGTTACCATCAGGGTAATATTTTTTCTCTCCAATATATCTGGAAATTTCAAATCTTGCTTAACTATTTCATCCTGAAACTGGTTACTGTTTAAAAATTGCGGACCGTCCCACCACAGTTTATCATCAATTAACTTTGTGGCTAAACATCCCCTTGATAACAAATCTGCAGGATTCATTTTAGATGGAACATGATACCAATCGGTTGCTTTAGTGATTCGTTGAATAGCGGCAACTCTATTAGCAACATAAGTTTTTAATACATTTGGTTCAGTTCTAATCCATGCTAAAACAATCATTGAATCTGTAAAACAATAGATATTCCTAATTCTTGAACCCAAAGCTCTTTGAACATTCTTTAATAATTTACACAATAAATGAGCACCATTAAGTTCAAGTCTTGGCAATGACAAAGTTTTCAATGGTGCTACCTTGGATTTCGAGCAAAGTAATCTTGCCGAATCTTCAGGAGCACTGTTAATATTTTTAACGTAAAAACAAGTTCCAAAAACCTTTTCCGACGCATCACAAAATGCCAAGATATCAAATGCATCTTCTATTTTTCCAAAATGAATTCTTCTCGGTATCTTCAGATTATCAATTGCATCTAAATGTTTATAATAATCAATCCATAACTTTCCTAAATTGTCACAAATCGGTTCATCCCAACTCAATTTTTCTAACCTTAGCTTCTGCATAAATATTTTCGCTGTTACTACAACAGGTCCAAGTAATCCTAATGGGTCGAAAATCTTCGCAATTTTTCTTAATATTAATCGTTTCGTTATGTGATCATCATTTTCTAACTTTACTGAAAACTGCAAATTGTCCTGTTTTGCATTCCAATATAATCCTAACGTTTTTCTTGTCGTTTCCTTGTCCAAAATCAATAGTGGGTCTTGCTCTTCATTTTCAATATCTAAAGTACAATTTGATCTCCATTTTCTTAACTTAAATTTTCCTTTTTCCAGCAATTCTGTTAGTTGTTTTGTCATCAAGCTGGCTTCCTCTGCATTATTTACTCCTGTCAGCAAGTCATCCATATAAAAGTCATTTTTTAACATACGAGCTGCTTCCTTATAGTTATTTTCCTCGTCCATAGCCAATTGTTTAAGACACCTTGTCGCCAAAAACGGTGCACTGGCCGTCCCATATGTGACAGTAGTTAACTCATATGTTATTACATCTTGATTTTCATCTCTCCATAAAATTCTTTGATACCTTCGATCCTCTTCTTTTATATTAATCTGTCTGTACATCATAGTAATGTCTGCTGACAACACAATCGGGTAAAATCGAAATCTCAAGACCATATCAAACAAATCACTCTGAATTTTAGGCCCTATCATCAAAATATCATTAAGTAATAACCCTGACGAAGTTTTTGCCGAGGCGTCAAAGACTACCCTTAGCTTCGTGGTCAAGCTATCTGATCTAACCACTGGATGGTGAGGTAAATAATAAAAACAACCTTTTAAAACATTGTCGTCAAAATATTCATCAATCTTCTTCGTATGTTCTAAGGATTCATAATCTTCCAAAAACAATTCATACCCCTTCTTCAAATTAGGTTCCTTTTCAAATCTTTTTTGTAAATACAGTAATCGCTTGTATGCTAAATTCTTGGAATTTCCTAATTTGCTAGCCTCATTTTTAACTGGTAGTGCTACTTTATACCTTCCATCTGGTTCACTTTCAACATTTCTTGCAAAATGTTCTTCACAATCTCGTTCTTCCTTTGAATAAATTTGCTCATTATGAATTTCTTCTGTTTCCCAAAATCGCTGTAATTCATAGTCTAGTTGTGAGAACCCATTAAAATTACTTTTATTTCTGTTTTCAAACAAATTGTACGTTTTTCCTGACGCTACCCAACCTAACTTCGTTTGTTGAAGAATAATTCCTGTATCGCCTAATCTTTGTTGACCTTCACCCAATAATTCCCAAAATAATTCAGCGCCAATAAGCAAATCAATTGATTTCGGTTTCCAAAAGTTTATATCAGCAAGTTCAATTCCTTTTGGTATTTGCTGTGTTCAGTAAGGGTTGGAAATAATACGCAGATTTGCACAACACACTTTACTTAAACTTCTCTATATCACAGGTGTACATGCGTCTGATACATATGATAATATAATATAATAGTTTATTCTAGCATACAACAAAATAATACCTAAGAGGGGGATGTGGCTGCGCACGCATCCAAACGTTATTTATTTCCTCGTACACTACACACCTCCCTTCTCAAATTACAACTAAATAAGAAAATCAAAATTCATTTCAAAATCGCAAACGATCAGGACACTTTCGGATTCGCTGTGGCCTGGCATTAGAAGTTACAAGTTCGTTAGATACACAATCTGAAGTAGATGCGGTCGCTTCACAAACATCCGCTTCCACCTCAGAGCAGTCAACATTATTTTTTTTCTGCAGTATATCCTTTATTTCATCCACGAAATCATTTACATCAAAATCATTACATTCGACAATTTGGTTGATGTGACGTTTCCAAAACAGTTTACTATCCTTCACTTTTATTAAATATACATTTTTTCCCAATATTTTTTCAACTTTTCCATCAATCCATTTTATTAATTTTTGTCTAAAATCTTTAACACGTACATTTTGCCCAACAGCCAATCTCCTTCTTTCTCTTCCTCGAAAATGAGAAAAGCTCTTATTTTGTCCTTTAATTAAATTAGTTTTTACTGACTTGTTATCAACATTTGATCTACAATCAAAATTTGGATTCAATAAATCCAATCTAGTTTTAATCTTTCTTCCAAACATAATTTCAGCTGGAGATTCGCCGGTGGCGCAATGTTTCGTAACCCTGTAATTAATTAAAAATCTACATAGCAATGTATGAAAATTACAATTCTGATTGTTATACAATTCCTTATATAAAAAAGATTTTACAGTTTTTACACTATTTTCTGCTTGACCATTAGACTGTGGATTATACGGTGGCGATGTTACGTGACTTATACCATTGTTATGTAAAAATTCTTCAAATTCAGAAGATACCAATTGAGGACCATTGTCCGAAACGAGAGTTTTTGGAATGCCAAAACGTGCAAAAATATCCCTTAACTTTGAAATTGTATTCGCAGTTGTGATTGAATTCATTATGAAAATCTCCATCCACTTAGACAATGCATCTATGACAATCAAAAAATACTTATTATTTATTGGACCACAGAAGTCGATATGAATTCGTTCCCATACTCCTGTTGGTACTGGCCATGATTTTAAAGTGTCTTTGGTCGGAGTGGTTCTGTTTACCTGACAAATTTCACAAGTTTTACATAGATTTTCTAAATCTTCATTTAAAGAAGGCCACCATACATACGATCTAGCTAATGATTTACTTTTTACAATTCCCATGTGTGCTCTATGTAATTCCAACAGTATTTTATCTCTTAACCTGGTTGGTATTATAACTCTTTGTCCCCAAATTAAAATCTCATTTTCAAAATTGATTTGATCTTTCCGTTTCCAGTAAGGTTTCAATACATCGTCTGTTATCTTTTCTGGCCAACCATTTAAAACAAAATCCCGTATCTTTTTTAATATTTCATCATTTAGCAATTCCTCTTGAATATTTTGATAATTTATTGGTACCATCGTTTGCTTACAAATATAATTAATAAATCTGTTATCTTCTGTGTCTTCAACACTTACATTCTCTACATTATTTAATGGCATACGTGATAGAAAATCTGCTCTATTATTCTCTGACTTAATGTATGTAATATCGAAATCATAACCCAATAGCGATAAAGCGTATCTTTGAAGCCGGTTGCTGGCCATTAACGGAACAGACTGTTTGGGACCAAAAATGGATACCAATGGCTTATGATCGGTATTTATGACAAAATGTTTCCCGTATAAGTATTGATGAAACTTCTTTATGCCAAAAACAATAGCTAATGCCTCCTTATCTATCTGAGAATATTTTGTTTCTGTACTAGAAAGTGTTCTGGAACTAAACGCTATTGGTCTTTCATCCCCAGATGAATAAACATGTGTCAAAATTGCCCCTAATCCATAGGATGATGCATCCACTGTTAATTTTACATCGACATTAGGGTCGTAATGAGCTAAAAATTGTGGTGAGATTAGCATTTCTTTAATTTTGTAAAACGCCTCAGAACATTCTTTTGTCCAAATCCAAGTACTTTCTTTCTTTATCAATTCATACAACGGATGCAATACGTCCGGAATATTTGGCAAAAATTTGTGATAATAATTGACGGAACCCAAAAATGATTTTAATTGCGTTACATTTTGTGGAATTGGAATATTCTTTATTGCTTCAACTTTCTTTGGACATTTATGCAGCCCCGCTTTATTAATTACATATCCCAAATATGAAACAGAGTCCGTAAAGAATAAACATTTCTCTTTCCTTACTGTAAGACCATTATTTCGTAAACAATTCAACACCCGATTCAATCTTTGCATGTGCTGGTCGTAATTGCAGCCAGTAATTAATATATCATCTAGAAAGCAACAAACCCCATCAATCGATCCTAAAAGTTGCTCCATGATACGTTGAAACTTTGACGGAGCGCATGAAATTCCAAAAGGTAGTCTATTGTAAGAAAACAAACCCCTGTGTGTTGATATTGTAGTCATTTCACGGGATGTTTCATCCAATAACAATTGCTGATATGCATGACTTAAATCAATTTTTGTGAACTGCTGTCCCCCATTCAATTTACTAAACAAATCCTCTATTCGGGGTAGTGGATACTTGTCCATCTCTAAATAAGGATTCAAAGTAATCTTATAATCACCACAAATACGAACAGTGTTATCTACCTTTAAAATAGGCACTATTGGTGTTCCCCAGTTACTACACTCAATCGGTTTTAAAATTCCCTCATTTACTAATCTATTTAATTCATCATCAACTAAACCTTTTATTGCATAAGGAAGAGGCCTTGCCTTAAAAAATCTTGGCACAGCCTGCTCCTTCAATTTTAAAACAACTTTACCTTTATTAAAAGTTCCCAACTTGTTACTAAAGACTTCTGGAAATTTGGAATACAAATAATCCTCAAATGATTCTCCTTTCCCCATATAGTTTAACTCCTTAAATCCCATGTTAAATGTTGCAATAAAGTTTCGTCCCAATAAAGTTGGACCACCTTTATCTATCACATAGAATTTCATATCATGTTCCTTATTGCCAAATGATACTTTTAATTTAAGATACCCAATTGGAATTATTTTATGACCTGTATAATTAAATAAATTCATATCGTTTTTCAACAAACTGCAATACCTAAAATTGGCTAACCAAAAACTCTTTGACATCACGGACGTAGCAGCGCCTGAGTCCAACTCTAACTTAAAATAATTCTTATTTATGTAAACATCTATCAAAATTGGCTTGCAAGCAAAGTTACTTATTGAATATAATGGCGCGTCAACTAACATATTAACATTTCTTCTATTTTTGCAAACTTTATTTAAATGGCCTTTTTTATGGCATGCGTTGCACACGTACTCACGAAAACGACATTTGTCCGCTGTATGGTTGTTTCCTCCACATCGAAAACAGGTCTGGCGATGATGCTGTCCTTGTCTATCATACGCTCGGGTAGCGCTTGTCTCGGACCTTCGGTGGATGGTACCACGTGCTCCTGCAGTACGATCTGGACCCGATCGAATGCGAAGAATGTCACCTGGCTCGTCTCTGGCTCCTCCTCGAACATTATTTGACCCATGTGCCATTACCTCCACGCTTTCCGCAATTTGGATAGCTGCTCCAAACGTTAATTGGTCGTCCTCTCTCAGCAATCGGTCTAATAACTTCCCCTGATTCAGGCCTGTGACAAATTTATCACGTAATGCGGGTTCTAAAAAAGGTCCAAACTTACAGTGGCTTGCCAGACTCCGCACACGGACTGCCCATTGTTGCACCGATTCATTTTCGGACTTGCTGGCACGGTAGAAGTTACTTCTTTCCAGGAAGATGAACTTCTTTGGCTCAAAATGCGTGTTCAGCGTGCTAATAATGGCTTCATAATCCACATCTTCAGGCATGCGCGGAACCAATAGATTTTGCTGCAGTAAATACGCTTCCTCGGATAAGCTGTTTAATGTAACTGCCCTTTTTACCTCATTAAGGCTTACTCCATTAGCTATGAAATACTGCTCCAGTCTTCTACGGTGAATTGACCAGTCGTTCACTTTTGAGCTAAACTGATGCATAAAACTCGTTCGGACCACGTGCTGGACGTCTACGGCTGGTTTTTCTTCCTTGACCGGTGGCTTTTCCTTTTCATCGTTCTCTCCCATTTTCAATTCCGATTATCCTCGTCGCCAATGCTGTGTTCAGTAAGGGTTGGAAATAATACGCAGATTTGCACAACACACTTTACTTAAACTTCTCTATATCACAGGTGTACATGCGTCTGATACATATGATAATATAATATAATAGTTTATTCTAGCATACAACAAAATAATACCTAAGAGGGGGATGTGGCTGCGCACGCATCCAAACGTTATTTATTTCCTCGTACACTACAGTATTGGTAATGTACCAAAGTTTAACGTCATTTGTGGCAAACCTTCTGTTATTTTAGGTACCACTAAACAATCAAAGGTAATTTCAAAATTATTAATTCTTGATATCATATTCACATTAGCTTTCTCAGTAACTCTCGAACTATTTTGATTGATTCCGCTAATGCTAACATCAATTCCTGTTTTTACTAGTTGCAATCGTTTGCATAAATCGTAGGTTATAAAACTAATTTGTGACCCTGGATCCAAAAGACAAGTGTATGGCCCTTGAACCTTTCCTGTAGCATCTCTAATTCCCACACATGCCGTAGCTAAAAGTACATACGACGTTGTCCCTTCAGCAAAATTTGAAATTGCTGACAATTGTTCACGTGGTTCACTCCCGCTTGAATCAGTAAAATCCCTGAAGTTTATATGCAAAAAAGAATTGTGGTATTTTTTGCAAATTCTACAGGGTGCTAGTTTACATTTTTTCGTTAAGTGCCCGGTTCGTAGACAATTAAAACATAGTCTTAATTTCTTTGCTTCTTCCAACCTTTTTTCAATACTTAAGTTAAGAAAATCCTTGCACTTATATATCATGTGATTTGTATTTTTACAATAGTTGCATGAATGAGCTTCTGTGGTAACATTTGCTACCTTCTTGAGAGTACCAAAATCTCTCCTAGGTTGAGAAGGTTTATTTTTTTCCAACATTTCTAACATTCTGCATTTGTTATTTAAAAGTTTCAAAAAATCATCCATGGTTGGCATAAATTCCCCATTCTTCTGACTTAATTCAGTTTCCCACTCTTTTCTAGAAAAATAGTCTAGTTTGCTGGTAAACAAGTAAATTAACATAGTATCCCATTGATCAATAGGCAGCTTCCAGGCCTCCAAAGCTCGTAATTGTGTTTGAATTGTGTCTACAAATTGTCGTAGACTCATTTGATTTTCCTTCGCAACATTTTGAAGTTCTAATAACAACTTAAGATGTGATTGAATAATCAATCTTTTATTTTGAAATCTTTCCACCAATAGATTCCAAGCAGTTTTGTAGTTCTGATTACTAGTTTCTAAATTTCCGATAAGTGCCAAAGCTTCCCCTTTTAGACATCCGCGCAAATACTGCAATTTCTGAACATCGCCCAACCGATCATCAATGTCCACTGCCGAAATAAATGTATCCTTAAAAGTTAACCACTTTTCATATTCCCCAGCAAAAGTTGGTAATGTTAAAGATGGCAACTTCAAACGAGATACAGCTTTACTACTGTTGGTTACAATAACTTCATTATTCAGTACATTAGTTTTTGATGAATATGCGCTATGTTTGGTAATTAGCATGCGTGCAGCAGAAAAAACTGCATAATAGGTTTCCTCAAAATCTTGCAAATCAGGTTCTGTATCGTCTTCCAATATTACATTAATTTTTAATTGTATATCTTCGAAATTGTCCAACAATTGCTCATTACGATCTACTCTAATTTGCAATTGATCAATATTATCCTCATCGCGGCATGTTTCGACAAATGCTTTAAATCTTGTAAGTTTGGCCTTTAAGTGTTCCCTTTTTTGTTTTAATATTTTAAGTTCCTGTTTTAATTCTTCAGACAAATCTTCTAGTGCTGGCATAATTAACTAGAATGGTTTAAAATAGAAGGTAAATTGACAACCAAGTGAAATCAAAATAGAAACAATACCATAAGAATACCAGCGAAATAGGTTTGAGCAGAATAAGGGTGCAAACAAGAATAAGGCAAAATAAGTAGAATTTAGTCAATATACAATAGAGGTTTTGACTGACCTAAATCCCAATAGAGACACACCTAGTAACTTCTCCGTCACTCCGTACTCCGTCTGAAGATTATCTCTGCGTACTCCGCTTGATGTTCTAGTATCGTTGATGCAAAGTTGTCCTCGCTGATGTAAATTTGACGCGTAGCGTTTATAATGCCCAGTTGGGGTTTTCTCCTCTCGTAAATAGAAATCACACACACCGAATCCGTCTCGACTGGACCAAAATGTTGACTAAATCGTGTGGACTGTATAAATTGTAATAGAAAAACCCACGATGTGTGTCAAACGAGTAGAATTGTCTATTTTTATTATATTGTCATTTTTTACAAAAATACAACTTCTCTTAGCAACAACAAAAATTGATTACTTGATTAAACACAACTCAAAATTGGTAACATTGACGGTTCAAAATTTCACCCGGTATACTAAAAATCACCCTGTATAGTATGCCATAAAATCTTTACTGTCCCTTTTCGCCAAAAGAAAACAAATGTCATTACCTACTAATTTTATTACACCTTTCATTTCACATTAAGTTGGTCCGATGTTATCAGAAATGTTACATAGCCAAACATAAAGCAACATAACTTTGGATTGAAACGTTCTGTTATTGTGAATATGGTATGGTTTCAATCTTCACACTACTAGCAATTTGTTTTTAAAAGAAATATTTGAATTGACTAAATATTATTGGAAATACCAGTGATTAAAAATTTGCACCGTTTTTTTTTTTTTTGCCCACGGTGTATATATTTTATTCCTCAATGTCGTTTCTCAATGTCTCCGGAGCTCAAACTTTGTTAATTATTCTTGCTCGCTAATTGTTTGAATCTCGACCGGGCAAAACTAGCATAACTCGTTGCAACCCAAAGCTATCGATTGGTGCATAATTTGTTTAAATCGGATCACAGGAAGTGCTTAAAAAACTTGCTTTTCTTCATCGTTGCACCCGACTCGGTCCTTTCTCGATGTTTCCGGAGCACAAATTTTGTTAATTTTCTTGCCGCTAATTCTTTGAATCTTAACCGGGCAAAACTAGCATAACTCGTTGCCACCCAACGCTATCAATTGGTGCATAAGCGATTTGGAAGTACCCTGTGTGCATAGGCACACGATCCAGAGTACTTTCAGCTCCTAATGAAATGGATTCACTACCAAAACAGCAGCAGGCCTCGAGTAATTCTAAGGATATGGAGGAAGTCAAGGCTATGTTAATACGTGTTTTAACAGTTAAAGTAACGAATATGGAGGATATGCAGTCAGAGATACTGGACCTGACTAAGACTGTTGAGTTTATTTCTGCCCAGTACGATGAAATATTAAAGGAGAAGAAGAGTCAGGAAGTTTTGATCAGGGATCTAACTGATCGAGTCAGTATTCTGAACCAACAAACATATGAAAAGGATGTGAGACTTGAAGAATTGCAGCTGCATGTATCTAGGACCGACCAATATAACAGAAATAGAAATCTGGAGGTACATGGGGTTAAGCAGCGACCCGGTGAGTATTGTCGGATTGTGGTCGTCGAGGTGGCCAAGGCCCTGGGTGTGAATTTAGCAGTGGATGCAGTCGATGTAGCTCACCGCCTTCCCAGCAGGAATAAA
Organism: Melinopterus prodromus; assembly: GCA_964023965.1. Classification (NCBI taxonomy): domain Eukaryota; kingdom Metazoa; phylum Arthropoda; class Insecta; order Coleoptera; family Scarabaeidae; genus Melinopterus; species Melinopterus prodromus. The sequence goes on from OZ030395.1 coordinate 47,174,087, forward strand.
GAAAAACCAGCACCGATCATCGCTCAATTTTGTGCGAGACATGTGCGAGATGTTTTAGTGAACAAAAGGTACCCTGTAATCGCAAATAATGTTATTCAGGGCACGTCTGTTGGTGATTGTGTGTATGTGAACGAGAATCTGACTCCATACTACAGGAACCTATTACATCTGGCCAAAGTACAAGCCAAGAAAACTGGCTACAGATTTGTATGGTTCAGAAATTCACGCCTATATGTGAAAAAAGACGAAGATATGCCTGTGATTACAATCGGATGTGAACGAGAAATATATAAAAGAATGAAACGGGAGGGTGAGACAGGGAGCCCATCGCGTGAGTAATAACTAATTGTTTTAAATTGTTCTAATTTTTTATTTTTATTTCTTCCAATGAATAACAACTATACAGATCAATTAGATAGATTATCTGTGGACACTGTGACTGCGGATTACGTCAGCTCTCATAATTTGAGGGTTGCGCAATTTTACAATGGTTTAACGGTCAAAATTTTTCACTCGAATATAAGAAGTTTGCCTGCGCACTATGATGAGCTCACTGTCTTACTGGATACCCTCTCTTGTACTTACGATATAATTGTATTAACTGAAACATTCAATGATTTATTTGACGTGGAATACTTCTCACTACCGGGATAGAAGACTTACTCAAATGGCAGTTGTTATAATCGTAATGACGGTGTTGTTGTTTATGTGAAGTCGGTTATAAAACATGTTGTAGATATCTGTACTTATGGAGAAATTAAGTTTTTAAGAATAGTGTGCAGCATTGCAAATGAAAAAATAGCCGTAACTGCTGTGTATAGAAGACCTTGCTATGACATTTTTCGATTTCTGGAGCATTTGCATGATTACTTTGGTGCTCGCCCTCATTGTCGGACCGAGTTGTTCTGTGGCGATATGAGCATTGACATACTTGATCCACAAAAGCGGGAGACTCATGAATACCTCAATATATTACCCGGGGGAAGTTAGCAATAAGAGTTAGCAATAACTTTTTTTTCACCCGATTTTAGTGAATGATACCTCAATGGAAAGCTCATGACGTCACCATTCTGCAGTAGTTTTGCCCGATCGATAAAATCATAATTAGTGCTTGAACAATTAAAATGAAAGTTGTTTTCGTGGAAAATTTGTCAAAATTCCAGATATAATAACTCAGTTATTGTTTAACCGATTGCAACAAGCCTAACACGAATCGAAAGAACAAGTCTTCATGTACACCCAGTAGTTTTGCCCGATCGAAATTGTAATAAATAGCGGCATAAGAAATTAACAAAGTTTGGGCGCTCTGGCCTCATACCATGCGGGCTGCTTCATAAAAGAGCCAGCAATAAGTACTTTTTCACATTAGATTTTCAAAATGTATGTACCAATCGATAGCCTAGGGCTTCCTTTATCTGCATGAGTTTTGCCCGATCGAAATTATAACAATTAGCGCTGTAGGAAATTAGCAAAGTTTGCGCGTCCTGGAGCACTAATAACTGCCACGCCAAGAGCGCCATTCTATAAAAAAGCCAGCAATAAGTACTTTTTATCATTCGATTTTGAAAATTTATACACCAGTCGATAGCCTAGAGTCTCCTTTATCTACATGAGTTTTGCCCGATCGAAATTATAACAATTAGCGCTGTAGGAAATTAACAAAGTTTGCGCGTTCTGGAGCTCTAATAGCGGCTATCCCAGGTGCACCGTTCGATAAAATAGCCAGCAATAAGTACTTTTTATCATTCGATTTTGAAAATTTATATACCAGTTGATAGCCTAGAGTCTTCTTTATCTGCATTAGTTTTGCCGGATCGAAACTATAACAATTAGCGCTGTAGGAAATTAACAAAGTTTGTGCGTTCTGGAGCACTAATAACTGCCATATCAGGAACGCCGTTCTGTAAAAAAGCCAGCAATAAGCTCCTTTTCTCATTAGATTTTGAAAATGTATGTACCAATCGATAGCCTTGGGCTCCCTTTATCTGCGTGAGTTTTGTCCGATCGAAATTATAACAATTAGCGCTGTAAGAAATACCGAGGGGAAGTTATCAATAAAAGTTATCCATAAAATTTTTTTTCATCCTATTTTAATGAATGACACATTTTTGGAAAGCCCTTAAGGTACTGAGTCTACAGTAGTTATTGCAGAGAACGCAATTAATAATTGCTACCTAAAAAGTTAAAAGAAAGTCATTTTTTGCTTCAATTGGCGCATTTGTACAGACTCATATCTCCGTTAAGCCTTTACCAATTACAACATCTTTACAGCAATCAAATATAGCCCATACTTCCACAGTTATTGCAGTCCAAGTTTCCAGTATTTAGTGGTCTAAAAAAATAGATGAACTTTGACTATTTTTATACCGGGATGCGCGTATAGAAACGTTCACCGTTTCAGCAGAACAATGAGCATAACCCCTTTTTATTATCCGATTGTAACAAACAATACACTAAACGGAAGAGGAAGCCACTTATGCTAGTTATTGCAGTCCAAGTTTCCGAGTTATTGCAGGTCTTGTTTCCGATAAAAAGTGGTCTAAAAATGATGAACTTTACTTATTTTTAGTTCAGACATATGAATGGTTAACGTCTTACAGCGATAGATAACTCAAGTTACATAAGTCATGTTTTCATCAATTCGTAACAAAATGTACATAAGAACCGAATCCATATACGATAGTTATTGAAGTCCGAGAATACGCCAATTATTTATTGCATAAAAAAATAACGACTTTGAACATTTTTACGGTCAGATGGACTGACTTATAAAGCAAATCGTTAATTAGAAAAATGTAACTAATCTGACATAAAATTAAATTTATTCACAAAAATATGATTGAAAAAATTGTAACAAAATTAATTAAATTAATTTATTAAACAATGATAATCACTTAAAAGTTAACCGTAAGTTAGACAGGTCGGCATCGTTTGAAAACAACATCGTATCCAAAGAGTTCTAGTGCTCAAAGCCGACAAAGGGACCGCTGCTTTTTGCTGGCGGCAAATATCTCAGACACGCGTCTTTGTCGGTATGGTAGTGGCGCCATTTCCGTATCGGAACTGAAAGCCCGACGTTAGGCATAAAAGTGATCCATAATTTTTTTTTACAACCGATTTTAATAAATGATGCGTTTTTGGAAAGCCCGCAAGCGCTGAGTACACTGTAGTTATTGCAGAGGAATCAAATCATAATTACTATCTAAAAAATAAAAGAATGCTATTATGTGCTAAATTGGTACATCTTCAAACTTTGCGATGTTTTTACCACTAATTAGCGGAAACTTGGACTGCAATAACTAGCATAAGTGGAGACAAGCTTCCTCTTTCGTTTAGTGTATTGTTTGTTACAATCGGATAATAAAAAGGGGTTATGCTCATTGTTCTGCTGAAACGGTGTATGGTTCTATACGCGCATATCCGACAGAAAAATTATTCAAAGTTCAGGAATTTTTTTAGACCATTAATTAGCGGAAACTTGGACTGCAATAACTATTGAAGTATGGGCTATATTTGTACTTTTGATTGCTGTAAGAGATTGTAATTGGTAAAGGATTAACGGAGATATGAGTTTGAAGCAAAAAATTACTTTCTTTTTAACTTTTTAGGTAGCAATTATTAATTGCGCCCTCTGCAGTAACTACTGTAGACTCAGTACGTTAAGGGCTTTCCAAAAATGTGTGATTCATTAAAATAGGATGAAAAAAATTTTATGGATAACGTTTATTGCTAACTTCCCCCCGGTATTTCCTACAGCGCTAATTATTATAATTTCGATCGGGCAAAACTCATGCAGGTAAAGGAGGCTCGAGGCTATCGACTGGTGTATAAATTTTCAAAATCGAATGAGAAAAAGTACTTATTGCTGGCTTTTTTATAGATGGCGCTCTTGGCGTGGCTGTTATTAGAGTCCAGAACGCGCAAACTTTGTTAATTTCCTACAGCGCTAATTGTTATAATTTCGATCGGGCAAAACTCATGCAGATAAAGGAAGCCCTAGGCTATCGATTGGTACATACATTTTCAAAATCTAATGAGAAAAGGTACTTATTGCTGGCTTTTTTATAGAACGGCGTTCTTGATATGGCAGTTATTAGTGCTCCAGAACGCGCAAACTTTGTTAATTTCCTACAGCGCTAATTGTTATAGTTTCGATCGGGCAAAACTAATGCAGGTAAAGAAGACTCTAGGCTATCAACTGGTATATACATTTTCAAAATTGAATGATAAAAAGTACTTATTGCTGGCTATTTTATCGAACGGTGCACCTGGGATAGCCGCTATTAGAGCTCCAGAACGCGCAAACTTTGTTAATTTCCTACAGCGCTAATTGTTATAATTTCGATCGGGCAAAACTCATGCAGATAAAGGAAGCCCTAGGCTATCGATTGGTACATACATTTTCAAAATCTAATGAGAAAAGGTACTTATTGCTGGCTTTTTTATAGAACGGCGTTCTTGATATGGCAGTTATTAGTGCTCCAGAACGCGCAAACTTTGTTAATTTCCTACAGCGCTAATTGTTATAGTTTCGATCGGGCAAAACTAATGCAGGTAAAGAAGACTCTAGGCTATCAACTGGTATATACATTTTCAAAATTGAATGATAAAAAGTACTTATTGCTGGCTATTTTATCGAACGGTGCACCTGGGATAGCCGCTATTAGAGCTCCAGAACGCGCAAACTTTGTTAATTTCCTACAGCGCTAATTGTTATAATTTCGATCGGGCAAAACTCATGCAGATAAAGGAAGCCCTAGGCTATCGATTGGTACATACATTTTCAAAATCTAATGAGAAAAGGTACTTATTGCTGGCTTTTTTATAGAACGGCGTTCTTGATATGGCAGTTATTAGTGCTCCAGAACGCGCAAACTTTGTTAATTTCCTACAGCGCTAATTGTTATAGTTTCGATCGGGCAAAACTAATGCAGGTAAAGAAGACTCTAGGCTATCAACTGGTATATACATTTTCAAAATTGAATGATAAAAAGTACTTATTGCTGGCTATTTTATCGAACGGTGCACCTGGGATAGCCGCTATTAGAGCTCCAGAACGCGCAAACTTTGTTAATTTCCTACAGCGCTAATTGTTATAATTTCGATCGGGCAAAACTCATGCAGATAAAGGAAGCCCTAGGCTATCGATTGGTACATACATTTTCAAAATCTAATGAGAAAAGGTACTTATTGCTGGCTTTTTTATAGAACGGCGTTCTTGATATGGCAGTTATTAGTGCTCCAGAACGCGCAAACTTTGTTAATTTCCTACAGCGCTAATTGTTATAGTTTCGATCGGGCAAAACTAATGCAGGTAAAGAAGACTCTAGGCTATCAACTGGTATATACATTTTCAAAATTGAATGATAAAAAGTACTTATTGCTGGCTATTTTATCGAACGGTGCACCTGGGATAGCCGCTATTAGAGCTCCAGAACGCGCAAACTTTGTTAATTTCCTACAGCGCTAATTGTTATAATTTCGATCGGGCAAAACTCATGCAGATAAAGGAAGCCCTAGGCTATCGATTGGTACATACATTTTCAAAATCTAATGAGAAAAGGTACTTATTGCTGGCTTTTTTATAGAACGGCGTTCTTGATATGGCAGTTATTAGTGCTCCAGAACGCGCAAACTTTGTTAATTTCCTACAGCGCTAATTGTTATAGTTTCGATCGGGCAAAACTAATGCAGGTAAAGAAGACTCTAGGCTATCAACTGGTATATACATTTTCAAAATTGAATGATAAAAAGTACTTATTGCTGGCTATTTTATCGAACGGTGCACCTGGGATAGCCGCTATTAGAGCTCCAGAACGCGCAAACTTTGTTAATTTCCTACAGCGCTAATTGTTATAATTTCGATCGGGCAACACTCATGCAGATAAAGGAAGCCCTAGGCTATCGATTGGTACATACATTTTCAAAATCTAATGAGAAAAGGTACTTATTGCTGGCTTTTTTATAGAACGGCGTTCTTGATATGGCAGTTATTAGTGCTCCAGAACGCGCAAACTTTGTTAATTTCCTACAGCGCTAATTGTTATAGTTTCGATCGGGCAAAACTAATGCAGGTAAAGAAGACTCTAGGCTATCAACTGGTATATAAATTTTCAAAATCGAATGAGAAAAAGTACTTATTGCTGGCTTTTTTATAGAATGGCGCTCTTGGCGTGGCAGTTATTAGTGCTCCAGAACGCGCAAACTATGTTAATTTCCTACAGCGCTAATTGTTATAATTTCGATCGGGCAAAACTCATGCAGATAAAGGAAGCCCTAGGCTATCGATTGGTACATACATTTTTAAAATCTAATTAGAAAAAGTACTTATTGCTGGCTCTTTTATGAAGCAGCCCGCATGGTATGAGGCCAGAGCGCCCAAACTTTGTTAATTTCTTATGCCGCTATTTATTACAATTTCGATCGGGCAAAACTACTGGGTGTACATGAAGATTTGTACTTTCGACTCGTGTAAGGCTTGTTGCAATCGGTTAAACACTAACTGAGTTATGATATCTGCAATTTTGACAAATTTTCCACGAAAGCAACTTTCATTTTAATTTTTCAAGCACTAATTATGATTTTATCGATCGGGCAAAACTACTGCAGAATGGTGACGTCATGAGCTTTCCATTGATGTATCATTCATTAAAATCGGTTGAAAATAAAAGTTATTGCTAACTCTTATTGCTAACTTCCCCCGGGTTGTTACAATCGCACGATAAAAAGGGATACTCATTGTTCTGTTGAAACGGTATATGTTTCTATACTCGCATGTCCGGCAGTAAAAATATTCAAAGTTCATCAATTTTTTTAGCCCACTAATTAGCGGAAACTTGGACTGCAATAACTAGCATAAGTGGAGACAAGCTTCCTCTTTCGTTTGGTGTATTGTTTGTTACAATCGGATGATAAAAAGGCGTTATGCTCATTGTTCTGCTGAAACGGTGTATGGTTCCATACTCGCATCCCGAAATAAAAATGGTCAAAGTTCATTAATTTTTTTAGACCATTAATTACTGGAAACTTGGACTGCAATAACTATGGAAGTATGGGCTATATTTGTACTTTTGATTGCTGTCAGTATTGTTGTAATTGGTAAAGGATTAACAGAGATATGAGATTGTAAAAATGTGCCAATTTAAGCAAAAAAATACTTTCTTTTTAACTTTTTAGGTAGTAATTATGAATTGCGCCCTCTGCAATAACTACTGTAGACTCAGCACGTTAAGGGCTTTCCAAAAACGTGTCATTTATTAAAATCGGATGAAAAAAAAATTTATTGCTAACTTTTATTGCTAACTTCCCCCCGGTAAAAATTATTAAAAAAGACTGTCTTCATTTATGGAAGACAAATTGTCGAATTCGCAGTTCGGTTTTCGCTCTGGACGCTCCGCCGGCCGACGCGGTCGCGAGCTTGACTGGGAAGATTGTTCTTTCATTGGATGGCTCTGAGTCACCGGCTGCTGTCTTTCTTGACTTGAGAAAAGCATTCGATACTGTTAACCACAACTTATTATTAACTAAATTAGAACGCTATGGAGTACGGGGAACTAGTCTGAATATGTTTAAGAGTTATTTATCAAATCGAAAACAGTCGGTACTCATAGATGGAACAACTAGTGGCTGCAGAATCGTCGAATGCGGTGTCCCACAGGGCACGGTTTTGGGACCGCTTCTTTTTATAATTTACATAAACGATCTGCTAAATCTAAAACTAAATGGCGAAATAATTTCATATGCTGATGATACAGCTCTATACATTCAGGGTGATAGTTGGTCTCGGGTTAGAGAGATGGCGGCGGGGGACTTACGTAAAATATATTCTTGGCTCAATACTAATAAGCTTAGTCTTAACTATGATAAATCAAATCTCATAACTTTTTCAATCTATCAAAACACACAACCTCAATTTGACAATATTGTTATACATTCTAATTCTTGTGCAGGATGTAATTACATCTGCGACCAGGTTATAAAAAGAACTTCGGCTGTAAAATATCTGGGTGTTACGATAGACTGCTTTCTTCGGTGGGACGTCCATATCGCGTTTGTTTGTACTCGGTTGAGGAGAACATTATACATTTTTAGAAAACTGCGGGACATTTTTCCTTTTAAGACCCTCAAGACATTTTATTTTGGGCTGGTACACTATAATAAACTACAGCCTTTTAAGTTGGGGAGGTGCAGCTGCAAATCATATAATAATAATAATAATAATAATAATAATAATAATAATAATAATAATAATAAAGTTGGTGTGCAGTTATTACCTGGCGAAAAGTTAATTGGTCATTCATTTTATATGGATGACTTGAAACTTTATGCCAAAAATGATGTGCAGTTGAAGAGGAGCCTCAGTGTTGTTAAACAATTCTCTGATGATATTGGGATGCAATTTGGCTTAGAGAAGTGTGCTAAAATTAGTATTGTCAAAGGCAAAATTGAGAAAACCGCTGACATATGCCTGAATGATCATTCTAGTATTAATGACCTAACAGATAATACTAGATATAAGTATCTGGGAATGGATGAAGCCTTTGGTATTGATGATGAAGGCATGAAGCTGAAGGTTATAGGGGAATACATTAAGCGTGTGAGGAAAATTTTAAAATCTGGTTTAAATGGAAAGTATAAAATGCAAGCGATAAATGCATATGCTATTCCTATATTTCGATACAGTGTTGGAGTTTTAAACTGGACGAAGAAGGAAATACGCGATTTGGACATTAAAACTAGAAAACAGTTAACATTAAATTTTATGTTTCATCCTAGGTCCGATGTCTGCAGGCTATACCTGCATCGTTTAGATGGAGGTCGTGGTTTGCAGCAATTGGAAAATATTTATGATTTGGAAATGTTAAATTTAGGAAATTTTATAAAGGCCAACAAGGAGGATAAAGTTATTAAACAATTAATTAGGGATACTTCTGGTAAGTCAATAATTAGTAAACATAAACTAATTTTAGAAAAATTTCAGGTCGAAGAACTAGAAAATTACGGAAATAAAACTTCGGTGGCGAGTTTAAAGCGGGAGATTAAGTTAAGGATGAATCGGAAAATGAGGGAGGATTATGTTAGTAAGCCAATGCATGGTCAATTTTTAAGAATTGTGGAGGGTGATGGCATTTCAAAGTCTGGGTCTTTATCTTGGCTTTGTCATGGGAACATTAAGGCTGAAACGGAATCCTCTATTGTTGCGGCGCAAGATCAGGCAATTCGTACCAGATATCATGAACAGAAGATTATGAAAGTTGCTCATGATGGGAGTTGTAGATTGTGTCATCAGGCTCCGGAACATGTCTACCTCTTGTTGGCGGCTTGTCCAGTCTTAGCTGAGTCGCATTACATTGCTAGGCATGATAGGGTGGGAACATATATACATTATAATTTATGTTCCCAACTAGGTTTAGCAATGGATGTGTCTCGGTGGTATGACCGCATCCCATCTCCTGTTGTGAGTAATGATCATATTACCGTATTATGGAACATGCCTGTTGTCACTGATAGAATGCTTGATGCTAATAAGCCAGATATCGTGGTAAAGGATTTCCAGAGGAAGGTGTGCACGTTCATAGAAATCTCGGTACCTGCTGATGCGAATGTTGTAAGGAAGGAGCATGAAAAACAACTTAAATATAAGGATCTCGCAATAGAAGTTGGACGTATGTGGGGAATGAAAGTCAACATTGTTCCGGTGATTGTAGGTGCATTGGGAGCAGTTAGTCTAAATTATAGTAAACATGTTAAAGAGTTGCCGTGCAAAATTTCGCCCTGGGAAATTCAAGAAATTGCGGTTTTGGGAAGCGCGAATATTTTGAGGAGAGTTTTATCATAAAGAACCCCAAATTTGCTGCTTAATATTTCATCTTTACCTTCTTTTAATGTATATTGTCTATTAATAAATATGTGTGTGTGTGTGTGTGTGTGTATGTGTGTGTGTTTTTAATGACCTTTGCACAAGGCTGCAAGGGTTTTCTGCAGTTTTCCTTTGCTTTGCAAAGAAAAATGAAATTTTTCTTTGCAAAGCATAAATGGCCTTGTGTTTTTCCAAATTGGGTAGATCTGCAGTGATACCCGCAAAGGGAGTACCCTAGGCTTCAGCGAAGCTCGGTACTACCAATTTGCCCTGATCCTCTTTATTACTTTTCAAAATTATTAGTGTAATTTTAGTATTTATATGTTGTATCTAAATTATATTATCTAGGTTTCCAATATTTAATGAGATGTATCAGAGATTTTCAATAAATAATAATAATAATACGTACCAGATATCATGAACAGAAGATTATGAAAGTTGCTCATGATGGGAGTTGTAGACTGTGTCATCAGGCTCCGGAACATGTCTACCACTTATTGGCGGCTTGTCCAGTCTTAGCTGAGTCGCATTACATTGCTAGGCATGATAGGGTGGGAACATATATACATTATAATTTATGTTCCCAATTAGGTTTAGCAATGGATGTGTCTCGGTGGTATGACCACATCCCATCTCCTGTTGTGAGTAATGATCATATTACCATATTATGGAACATGCCTGTTGTCACTGATAGAATGCTTGATGCTAATAAGCCAGATATCGTGGTAAAGGATTTCCAGAGGAAGGTGTGCACGTTCATAGAAATCTCGGTACCTGCTGATGCGAATGTTGTAAGGAAGGAGCTTGAAAAACAACTTAAATATAAGGATCTCGCAATAGAAGTTGGACGTATGTGGGGAATGAAAGTGAACATTGTTCCGGTGATTGTAGGTTCATTGGGAGCAGTTAGTCTAAATTATAGTAAACATGTTAAAGAGTTGCCGTGCAAAATTTCGCCCTGGGAAATTCAAGAAATTGCGGTTTTGGGAAGCGCGAATATTTTGAGGAGAGTTTTATCATAAAGAACCCTAAATTTTCTGCTTAATATTTCATCTTTACCTTCTTTTAATGTATATTGTCTATTAATAAATAAGGTGTGTGTGTGTGTGTGTGTGTGTGAGTGTTTTTAATGACCTTTGCACAAGGCTGCAAGGGTTTTCTGCAGTTTTCCTTTGCTTTGCAAAGAAAAATGAAATTTTTCTTTGCATAGCATAAATGGCCTTGTGTTTTTCCAAATTGGGTAGAGCTGCAGTGATACCCGCAAAGGGAGTACCCTAGGCTTCAGCGAAGCTCGGTACTACCAATTTGCCCTGATCCTCTTTATTACTTTTCAAAATTATTAGTGTAATTTTAGTATTTATATGTTGTATCTAAATTATATTATCTAGGTTTCCAATATTTAATGAGATGTATCAGAGATTTTCAATAAATAATATGCCTTTATTGCAGGGAAGTAAACATTACAAAAACGATGAAATTAACTACATTAAAGTACTCAATAAATCCCCCATGCAAGGGCGGAGTTCAGTTTGATACCGAAGCATCAACTGTTCTACTCAACCACTTAAAACTAAAATAAATTTAACTATAAGAAAAACCTATTACAAGTTTAGTTATTCCTTGTTCGAGCAAGCAGTAAGCAAACAGAAAACAGACTAAGACAATGGAAAAAAATAATAAATAAATAAATAAATAAATAAATAATAATAATATAATAAATATATATAAAAATATAATAAATAAATAAATAATAATAAAGTGTGTGTTCTTCAGAAACTTATTCTTAAAATAATTCTATTTGAGCCAAGATTGTATTCGTCAAATCAGCTTTTCTTGGACGCCGATGTCTTTTCTATAGATAAACTTTACATCGCACAGATTGTCAGGATGCTGGTGCGTGATGGGTCGCTGGTGGAGACTCCAGGGCATGTCTATGGAACTAAGCTATCGATTGGTGCATAATTTGTTAAAATCGGATAACAGGAAGTGCTTACTTTTCGCTTTTGTTGATCGGTATTCAAGGCATGCGGTTGCACTGTGTTGTCCAAATCGCCACGACGCTAGTATTTGTATTTTTTTTTAGGCTGTAATTGTTATAATTTCGATCGGGCAAAACTATGGGGAGTACATGAAGACCTGCGCGTTCGATTAATGTATTGCTCATTATGATCGGTTGAGTCATAGCGGAGATATGGTGCCGAAAACTTTACCAAATTGTCGAAAAAGTCAAATTTCATTTTAATTTTTAGCGCACTAATTATGATTTGATCGACCGGCAAAACTCATGGGGTATCAGGACGTTAAGAGCTTTAAAATGATGTATCATTTATTAAAATCGGTTAAAAAACAAACTTATTGCTAACTTCCCCCGGGTTATTTATAATTTAATTGATATATTGAATATATTTATATCTTACACACTAATGGGTGTGACGAAAGAGAAATAACAGCAATACTTCCGCCCATAATGGATGACGCGTGCACGATTTATAATAGACCATTAACCTAAATAGCATCCTTTTCATACGTGTGCTGTATAATTTAAATGGGCAAGACAAAAAAGTACGTCTGTTCTTAGAACCATAAGAACGGATGACAGCGGTAGCTACCTAACCTCCAATTATTATAATAACAAAGCGCGAACGTGTGATGTGAACAATATGTTTTCGTTGAAAGGAAAGCCCCTGATTACGAAATCGATGGTGGTCATGAGCGTATTAAATTATTTTCGTCGCACGTCTGAAAATGTAGGCGATACAACACGTATTAAAAACATAACCTCACATTTACAACTAACTACCACCGTTTTGTGAAATGCGTATCGTGAAATATTCAGAAATGAATTTCAAAACATATTTAATAATGTCTACACAAACAGAAAAGAAACTCCAAATTTAAGCACTCAGTCACAAAATGATTATTTCTGAGCTAGTTCCAACCGCACTAACACACTGTCTTAAATGGGGTGGTTGGTATACTTTCACTTTGCTTCTGTTAAACATGGTAATGATGGCCATATAAATAATCCCTCCGATTTGGAGGTATAGGCAATTTTATAATAGGGACTGGTGTGAAGCTGCCGTACGTAGTCAGGCTCTCAACAAGCCGCTTGGACAGGTGGGTGAAGTTGGCCCCCCATCAATGGAATTTTGGACTTTATATTACACCATCGTTTGACCATTTGTTTGACCATGTTTGACCATCTTTTTATTTTGTTCGACCACCCACCGTTTACGAGTTATTTACATTTTCAACATGGGGGGCCAACTTCACGGTAGCCCCCCATCATTGGAATTTTGAAGTTTTTATTACGCTATCGTTTGAGCATTTGTTTGACCATGTTTGACCATTTTCTTTTTTCGTTTGACCACCCTCCGTTTTGAAGGTATAGGCAATTTTATAATAGGGACTAGTGTGAAGCTGGCCCCCCATCATTGGAATTTTGAAGTTTTTATTACTCCATCGTTTGAGCATTTGTTTGACCATGTTTGACCATTTTCTTTTTTCGTTTGACCACCCTCCGTTTTGAAGGTATAGGCAATTTTATAATAGGGACTAGTGTGAAGTTGGCCCCCCATCATTGGAATTTTGAAGTTTTTATTACACCATCGTTTGAGCATTTGTTTGACCATGTTTGACCATCTTTTTTTTTCGTTTGCCCACCCTTCGTTTTGGGGATATAGGCAATTTTAAAATATGGACTAGTGTGAAGCTGCGCCCCCATCATTGGAATTTTGAAGTTTTTATTACACCATCGTTTGAGCATTTGTTTGACCATGTTTGACCATTTTCTTTTTTCGTTTGACCACCCTCCGTTTTGTAGGTATAGGCAATTTTATAATAGGGACTAGTGTGAAGTTGGCCCCCCATCATTGGAATTTTGAAGTTTTTATTACTCCATCGTTTGACCATTTGTTTGACCATGTTTGACCATTTTTTTTTTCGTTTGACCACCCTCTGTTTTTGAGATATTGACACCCCAAGTCTCCGCCCGTGCTTGGTTTTAATATCTCATTCGTGCTTGTAATACTTGATTTACCGCAGTTTTTACGTTTGACCATTTTCCGTAATGGAATTACCATGATTGGCCATAGCTTGGAATTTTTAAAATCGTTCACAATTTTGAATTACAGCCGACAAAGTATTTTTTCCGATGACTTTAATTAAAATATGTTCGCAATTGCGATTTATAATAGTAAATAGTTGAATATTCGCAATTTTAACGTTTGACCATTACATATATACATATATGTCCCTGTGCGTTTGTTTGGTGTACACTGGCAAAAATGCCTAAAAGGAAATTTGAATGTGCAGCAAAAAGTCGAAATAATACAATTAATTATTAATGGACAAAGCATTAGATCGATTGCTGCGCAATACGGCGCTGGAAAGTCTACGATTTCCGATATATATAAAAATAAAAGCAAACTTGTCAACTATGTTTAATAATCGTTTAAAATTAGTACCCAAGTGCATGAGTTCTGTGTTGCTGACCTTAGGTGGAATTACTTAACTACTTAACTGCATTCAACCACTGCGATAGAAATGGGCATTTGCGCAATTTAGTATAAATTCTAGTGATAATTACACCAAAAGTCGGCAACCCTGGTTCTATGCATGACTTAAAATTGATCAAAATGTCAGATAATGTTATTTAAGCAATTTTGAAGCAATATTCGGTAATCCGGACAAATCATTTATCCGGACACCCCCCTTGCATTTAATTGTCCGGAAAATCGAGGTTGCACTGTATTTTTAATAATTAAATATTATTCTTTAACGAACTACCTAGTAGCTAGTAGGCAACCTAATATACACCGCAATGGAATCCACGGGATACGTCGGACGTCGCTCACGAAAGACTCATTGCACGGCTCCATATCCCGGCAAGGCTATTCAGCCAAAAGGCAATAGTTAAAAACAAACTGAGAAATCGAATGATAAATACCACTCTAAAGAACGTTTTAAATATCACATCTAGACTGCGAAGACTGAAAAAAGACTGCTCAACATACAAATTCCTGAAAATGTTGTGCGGAAAATTGGCACCACTGAAAGCTATTCTTTTAAAAAAGGAGTTGATGAAGATATTACGACTATTATTATTTACGTTTAAAAGTCTGAAACTTAGCAATCGATCTCATTTTTTATTTAGAATTCAAATTTTATTTTTTTTATAGAAATTTATGTTATTTTTTTATTGGTTATTTGTTATTTACAATAATAAAGTATTTGTTTAATAATAAAGTTGTTAGTTTATTTTCAGTACGCAGGCAATTAGCCATTTCTAGCCTTTTTTGAAGGGTAATTGTGCCATTTTTCTGCCTAGCGAGTTGGCAATACGTATGTCGTATGGACGTATGTCCTTCCGTTTCCTAGAATTCCTAGTAACACCTGGAATCTCACTTGCAGTACGGCTATCAGGCTGTAAAGCACGTGGTTCGAATCGTCCCTGTTATCAGGACTAATCAATATCAGTTCTCTGTGCACGTACACAATCAATAGTAACGCTTCTGTAACAGGCATAAACAGTGAGTTATTTATCTTTCTTATTTTATAATTTCGAAGTGGCGCCGCCCGCCCAAAAGATCGTCAAACTTCCAATTTAGTTACGCAACGAGACGCAATGCAGGTAATACGTGTCCAAGTTGCCACGTTTAGTGAAGTTTGCATCGATTCAATGAAAGCAAATTAGGTGGTATGCAATCTTTATTAGAAAAAAAAAACGCGGACAAACAATTTTCTCGATTTTAATCATTAGAGCTTAGTAGACGTAGGTTTTATGTGTGAAATTCTAACATTTTGATGAGATACCACCATGGCCGAGTGTTGTAAGATGTTGACGTTTTGATTTTTCGAGAGGAATTATTACGAATCACATAATATATATTACATATATATTCCTTCTGTGAAGTCGTTCCTTTCGGTCCTGTTCCTTTAGAGGAACGAATCCAGCGGATTCGTTCCTTTGCACCTACCAGGCCGAACCGCTGAACCTACCGCGGTCCTCGTGGGTTCGCCGTACTGGGTGCCGTGCGCACCCACTGCGGACCGAACCTACTGAACCGAGAAACGCACCGCACCCAGTACGGACCGGACCCATGACCCAACCGCTGAACCTATTGCAAGTGCCGGGCCGAGAGACGCAGTAAAGTAAATAATACGTTGTTTGGTTGGCATCATCTGTGACAAAAGGTTCCCACTACCGATGTGATGAGTTGACTTAAATATGTTGGGCTAAGAAGGTACCAGATTATTTTTTAGGTGCAGATGTGGCACATTCTTATTAATAAATAAATAAGGGTTTACCGATGGGTATGTCTTTATCAGGTTTATTGGCTGACATATTTTTAGACCACATTGAGAAAGATCATATCATGAATTCGAAGAACCCATATCATACTCAAATACTCAAATGGTTCAGATACGTCGATGATGTTTTTGTGTTGCGGAGTGGACGGGAAGACGATATCAACAAGTTGCTTGCATATATTAATGGAATCCACCCAAAATTAAATTTTACTCTAGAAATGCAAAGGGACAACAGATTGAATTTTCTTGATGTCACTATAATTAATGGACATAAATTGGAGTTCGAAATATATAGAAAACCAACTACGACTTCAACCATCATCCTCTTTGATTCAAGCCATAACATAGGACAAAAACTTTCTGCCTTTGAGTACTATATTCGCAGAGCTATGACGTACCCTATAACGACCGATTCAAAATATAGAGAATTTCAGTTTGTTTTTCAACTTGCAAAAACCAACGGTTTTCCTGAGACATTGATAAGGAAATTAATGGACAGAACACGCAAAAGTCTCGACCCTCTGTTTACAAAAGCCATACGCAATGCTGAACCACTTTATAGAGTTTTCACATATAATGACATTAACATTCAACTACATAAGACCTTAAAAAAATATCAAATAATACCAGCCTATAGAAGTACCAATCAAATCTTGAAAAAGCTCACTAACTACAGGTACAAAGAAAGAGAGATTATTGATAGGAATGGAGTCTACTCTGTGAACTGTTCTAATTGCAAATCTATATATGTTGGCCAAACAGGCAGATGCTTAAAGAAACGACTACGCGAACATTCATCTCGGACTTCATCCAATATTTACCAACACACCTTAGAGACCGGTCACAAAATGAATTATACGGATGTAAGATTAATACATAAATGCGACAAAAGCTTTAAGATGGATATATTAGAACAACTGGAGATTCACAAGCAAAGAATAAACCCAGAAATAAAACTATTAAATGATCAATTAGATTTTCATATAAAGCCACTTTTTACATTTCTACAATTTCACCCGGGCTAGCTTGATGTTTTTTTAAGATCAATAATAACATTATCCCTGCCCATCCTCTTTTTGCCCTTTCCCTGTTCAACCGTTCCTTTCCTGCCTAATTTTTAGATTTTCTGTTTTTGAATTATGTGTATGTTGGGTTACCTGCCTTTTTGATTTATAAATTCCGCCTGGTTGGTTCCTTTGGTTTTTCTTCGGACGTGACCTCGTTTTCCGTCCCACGCCATAAATAAACCGAGTTTGCTCGTAAAAGTTCTATGTCTACTAGTTGTGTCTGTTGATTATCATCATCGATGTATTCTAATATGAGATTGTATTTTGACTGTGATTTCTTCACTCTGACAGTAAGTGTTGTTTTTGGAATATTTGTTTTAGGTTAGTTTTGTTATTTCGTACCTGACATTTTACATTTTGTTTATAGATTTAGGATTGAAAATGGTCTAATAAACCGAAACATGTCTCCTATATAAATATAATATTAAAGCAAGGATAAAGAGGATTCCCATTGTTTTATTACTGCTTAAATAAATAATAGTATTTAAAATAAATAATGTTTTAACAAATTGGATTCGAATTGTATGGTTTAAATAAATCTGACGTCAAGTGTCCAGAGTAACCGATAGTGGTTTAAATTTTGATCACCACAAATTTTACAGCGCTATAGATCTGGTTGACTGTGTGATTTACTATTTGTATATGTAAAAATAGCCATTAGTTAATAAAATAACCGAATATGTATGCAACAACTAATTTTAAAGATAATAACAAAAAAAATATATTCAATATAAATATTTTCATTAAACTTACTATTTACATGTATATAAACGACCACATGTAATAATATGTTACGAAGATTCTAATAAATTAGCATTCAAAAAGATAATATTTTCCACTTTATTATGTGGTTAATCTATTCATGCGTTCCGAAATAATTTCGGAACGCATGGAACTGACGTAGCTGTCACCCAAACGTAAACAATAATAATACGCAGCGAATTGGGTATCACACACGACGCAACCGAAAATGCGGATCGAATGCAACCGGTACTCTGCCACTGGGTCCACTCCACTCATTTTGCGACGAGGCCCTTTGAGAGACACATTGCACCGCGTCCGCACCCACCGTTCGGCCAGCCGAGCCGCTAGGTTAGTTGGGTAGGTTCGTGGTAGGTCCTTTTGAGTCCGGAGAGGGATTCGTTCCTTTGGAACGAGGATTCGTTCCTTTGGAACGAATCGTTCCGGACCGGCACATCACTATTACCTATTGCATTTCTGGTTCATCAAATGGGGGTGTTACTGAACATCCAGTTATAATTTCAAGTCAATCGGTCAAATGGTTTTTGGGATATCATGCCAACCGTTTGCGAAAAAACTGTTACGAGAAAAACGCGTTTAAATTTTCAATGGCAGTTTATAACGTGACATCGAGTACTTACAGTATTTTTCTGCTAATATGCTATACCACAGCCATACTTTATTCCTTCCTCCACTTCCTAGAATTTATTTTGACACATTTGCTCATTTCTACGCCTAGTTTGACCTTATTTTGCAACCTCGAACCACATTCGCAAATATCTTCGTTTCCGTGCCAATTGCGATTCTTGTTGTTGTCATCCTTTTAAGGACGACAAAAAAGCCATTATTATAAATGTCTCAAATTCATTAAATTCTATATGAAAAATTACTTATTAAGAGAATATACCCAATTCTTGAGAAAAATCAAACTATTCCATCACATCAATTCGGCTTTGAAGCTCGACATTCAACAATCGATCAGGTACACCGAATTACCGATGTTATAGAAAAGGCTCTTGAGGAAAAGAAAATTTGCTCAGCAATATTTTTAGACGTGGCTCAGGCTTTCGATAAGATGTGGCATGATGGACTCTTCGAGAAACTGGAACAGCAGCTTCCTAGTGAATATACAGAACTGTTAAAATCATATCTGAAAGATCGCCACTTCAGGGTGAAACAGGATGACGAATACTCCTCGCTACGCAATATCAATGCCGGAGTACCACAAGGACGTGTATTGGGACCACTTTTGTACCTACTATATACTTATGACATTCTTGTTCCGGGAGAAACCACAGTGGCAGCATTTGCAGACGACACGGCTATTTTGGCGATTAGTGACAGTGTCGAAGAAGCAACTGAAAAATTACAGATAGCTGCAAACAAAATCAACCTTTGGACAAAGAAATGGCGCATCAAACTAAACGAAGGAAAATCCACGCATGTAAACTACACCAATAAGAGAGCTAACTATATTCCAGTAACCATTAATGGGAACGATATTCCATACGCGGATACAGCAAAATACCTTGGCATGACACTGGATGCCAAGCTTAGATGGAAAGTACATGTCAAGAAAAAGCGGAACGAACTCGACCTAAAATTCCGCAAAATGTATTGGCTAATGGGACGGAGGTCAGCCCTGTCAGTGCAAAATAAGCTCCTACTATACAAGCAATTATTAAAGCCAGTATGGGTGTATGGAATACAGTTATGGGGATGCACTAAGCAGTCCAATATCAACCTCATTCAGAGGTTCCAAAATAAAGTACTAAGGGCTAAGGGC
The DNA here is from genome assembly GCA_964023965.1 of Melinopterus prodromus. Lineage (NCBI taxonomy): Eukaryota > Metazoa > Arthropoda > Insecta > Coleoptera > Scarabaeidae > Melinopterus > Melinopterus prodromus. The sequence goes on from OZ030395.1 coordinate 47,193,852, forward strand.
CATTGTTGGTGCGCCATAGTACATCAAAAACACCAGTCTTCATCGGGACCTCCGCATTATTTGATCAGTTTAGGTTAAGTGAAAATAACTTGTTAGTCATTGACTAGGTGTTATGCCACAAACACTCTGTGTTTGAACAAAATAAAAAAAAAAAATTATAAATGTCTGCTGCTGCCAAAGTCGCCATTTTGATAGGTTTTGAGTCACGGCGAAGATGTTTGGGTGCGAGGCGCCAGACAGTAGAATTGAAGCTGTAGTTGTTATTTTGACTATTACCATCTAAATAGCGTTTTAGCAATTTTGGCAATTTTTATCATGCAGTGTTTTCTCGGCCTTGGATTTTCTCGGCAACGGATGCGTATGTCGTCGGAATGCGCGTAGATTACTGCGCATGTCATTACTATCATTGTCGTATACCACTGCTCATTCCGACAACGACAAACATCAGGATTACGGCTTGATGTAGATAGAACTTTAAAGATTAGCAGCTCATTCATTTGCCGATGGATTTCTCGAGAGTTTATATTATTCTTCGTTTTTCATCTTGATGATAATCAGAATTTTCAGCCTGGATGCATTCCTAAACTGTCGCAGTGACCTTGACACAAAGAAGAGGTTCAGGAATGCATCCAGGTCGAAAATTCCGATTACCGTCACCGCTGATCCACCGGTAACTTACCGGTGTCTTACCGGTGCGCCTTCTGGACATGGCCAACAAAATTTAAGTAACTCTTATTGAATACACTACCAACTTCAGCTAAACAAATTCATGGCACCAATATTCTTTGGCAGTGCTCTGGCTTTTCTACTATATCGGGTGATTTAATTTCGAAGCTCGCCATGGGGATCTCGCTTATTAGTGGAGATAGAGCCTATATTTAAATTTGGCAATGTTTCGTATTTTTCTGTTGATCAATTATCTGAAAAGAAATTTAAGCTATCATTTTTCATTTTGAAGATATCCGCAAAAAACTGAAATAGTAAGACATCGTTTTTAATTTTTTATTCAAAACCAAGTAGCTAGACATTTGAAACAAAAACATTACAAAAACTACAGAATGCATGTCTACGATTTATCTATGGAATACGGAGAAGGGAGCGGATATCTCATACTCTGGATTGGGTGGGATGGTTGAATATGGCGCGGCGTAGGATTCTTCATTCTCTATGCTTATACCACAAAACTATTTTATATAAAAAACCTCCTTACCGTTACAACAAGATTAGGTTCAGAACGGACATACATAACATCAATGTCAGACATAGATATGCTTTAACTATACCTCGCCACAGACTGGAAATATTTAAGAGATCGTTTTCATACTGTTTGCCGAATTTATATAACGCTTCACCTGACTCTATTAAGAAATTAAAGGATCATTCATTCAAGACTGAGGTGAGGGCACGCTTGTTGTTGGAACAGGAGAACGCGTAGTATTTTGAGTGAATTATTTATTTATTTTAAGTGGATTATTTACTTATTGTGGCATATGGCAAGTATGTGACAAAACATTGCAGGATTGTACTCCTCTTTAATTCTTTAATTCTTTAATGTTATAATTTATGTGTATTCTAGGACCGATGAAAAACAGTAAGTCCAATAATTGTTTGGACTTCCTGACTCGGTTCTATTTGATTTAGTTTTTTCATTGCTTTCTTTTATAGTTATATTATGTGCGTATTTTGTTACTAAATCAATAAACATTATTATTATTATTATTATTATTATTTATTGAAAATCTCTGATACATCTCATTAAATATTTGAAACCTAGATAATATAATTTAGATACAACATATAAATACTAAACTTACACTAATAATTTTGAAAAGTAATAAAGAGGATCAGGGCAAATTGGTAGTACCGAGCTTCGCTGAAGCCTAGGGTACTCCCTTTGCGGGTATCACTGCAGCTCTACCCAATTTTGAAAAACACAAGGCCATTTATGCTTTGCAAAGAAAAAATTCATTTTTCTTTGCAAAGCAAAGGAAAACTGCAGAAAACCCTTGCAGCCTTGTGCAAAGGTCATTAAAAACACACACACACACACTCACACACACACACACACAGACACACATTTATTAATAGACAATATACATTAAAAGAAGGTAAAGATAATAATAATAATAATAAGATGAAATAAAAAAAAAAATAAATAAAAAGATGAAATATTAAGCAGCAAATTTAGGGTTCTTTATGATAAAACTCTTCTCAAACCTTTTCCATCTTCTCAAAATATTCGCGCTTCCCAAAACCGCAATTTCTTGAATTTCCCAGGGCGAAATTTTGCACGGCAACTCTTTAACATGTTTACTATAATTTAGACTAACTGCTCCCAATGCACCTACAATCACCGGAACAATGTTCACTTTCATTCCCCACATACGTCCAACTTCTATTGCGAGATCCTTATATTTAAGTTGTTTTTCATGCTCCTTCCTTACAACATTCGCATCAGCAGGTACCGAGATTTCTATGAACGTGCACACCTTCCTCTGGAAATCCTTTACCACGATATCTGGCTTATTAGCATCAAGCATTCTATCAGTGACAACAGGCATGTTCCATAATATGGTAATATGATCATTACTCACAACAGGAGATGGGATGTGGTCATACCACCGAGACACATCCATTGCTAAACCTAGTTGGGAACATAAATTATAATGTATATATGTTCCCACCCTATCATGCCTAGCAATGTAATGCGACTCAGCTAAGACTGGACAAGCCGCCAATAAGTGGTAGACATGTTCCGGAGCCTGATGACACAATCTACAGCTCCCATCATGAGCAACTTTCATAATCTTCTGTTCATGATATCTGGTACGAATTGCCTGATCTTGCGCCGCAACAATAGAGGATTCCGTTTCAGCCTTAATGTTCCCATGACAAAGCCAAGATAAAGACCCAGATTTTGAAATACCATCACCCTCCACAATTCTTAAAAATTGACCATGCATTGGCTTACTAACATAATCCTCCCTCATTTTCCGATTCATTCTTAACTTAATCTCCCGCTTTAAACTCGCCACCGAAGTTTTATTTCCGTAATTTTCTAGTTCTTCAACCTGAAATTTTTCTAATATTAGTTTATGTTTACTAATTATTGACTTACCAGAAGTATCCCTAATTAATTGTTTAATAACTTTATCTTCCTTGTTGGCCTTTATAAAATTTCCTAAATTTAACATTTCCAAATCATAAATATTTTCTAATTGCTGCAAACCACGACCTCCATCTAAACGATGCAGGTATAGCCTGCAAACATCGGACCTAGGGTGAAACATAAAATTTAATGTTAACTGTTTTCTAGTTTTAATGTCCAAATCGCGTATTTCCTTCTTCGTCCAATTTAAAACACCAACACTGTATCGAAATATAGGAATAGCATATGCATTTATCGCTTGCATTTTATACTTTCCATTTAAACCAGACTTTAAAATTTTCCTCACACGCTTAATGTATTCGCCTATAACCTTCACCTTCATGCCTTCATCATCAATACCAAAGGCTTCATCCATTCCCAGATACTTATATCTAGTATTATCTGTTAGGTCATTAATACTAGAATGATCATTCAGGCATATGTCAGCGGTTTTCTCAATTTTGCCTTTGACAATACTAATTTTGGCACACTTCTCTAAACCAAATTGCATCCCAATATCATCAGAGAATTGTTTAACAATACTGAGGCTCCTCTTCAACTGCTCATCATTTTTGGCATAAAGTTTCAAGTCATCCATATAAAATGAATGACCAATTAACTTTTCACCAGGTAATAAAGAATTGTTCTTTAACGTATGGATATTTTTCTCTATAACGTATATTTAAGTTTGTTTGTATGCTAACGTGTCACTGATTATTACAATTAAACAATACATTTGTGGTGTACTTTTTGAGGTTAAACAATTAATTATTGAATCTTTTTGCAGCTATTCAGTATGGAGCCCCCACCAGAAAGTGTTACTCCTAAAAAATCGCCAGTGTGCAGAAGGCTCTTTGCAACTCCATCAACTTCCAATGGAACTTCAGAGGGTGATGTGCAACCGTGGGTGGAGGAAGAATTGTCAAGATTTTTAGAGGAAGCTAAAGATCGCTATAATTTCGATTTCAAAATGTGCCTACCTTTAGAAGGGAAATTCGAATGGACACCAATTGTTCCCAATAGCAACGGAAATGTGCAATAATTACAATAATGGACTGCTTTCTGATATTTTTCTGGATCACATTGAACAACATCATTAATAATAATATATCATATCATGATCATATATCGAAAGCGATACTTAAGGAAATAAATAATCTGCAAAGGCTAAAGAGGTTTTTTTATTGTAATTATATGAAACTACACCTTTGAATATGGACTACTTCGAGAACATATTTATTAAGTTTATACTAATTTTTTACGTACTTATTTATAAACTAATATTTATTCTTTATTAATTGCAATATATACTTGTTATACACGGCTTATTGCTGAATAACTCACACGTTGTTTGTTGTGGACTGTATGTGTTTATTTTCCAAAATTACATGGATGTTCATTATGTTATCTTTCATGAGTGACTGACGACAGACTACTAAATATTTGTTTCTTTTATATTTTTATAACAACAGTAACTAACTAAAAGTAGAACGGTCACTAAGAAAAGATGTAATAATCTAAAAATGCCCCCCGCCTTGAAATATCTGTTCTAAAATATTTAAATAAATTGTAAATAACTAATTAGTCAAAGTAATTAATCATCTTCGTTATCCATTGGTAATGGACAAACTTTTCTCGCGGCTCTACGAATGATGCCACTTTGTGCTTTTATTGACACCACTCGCGTCACATTCTCCTTTCCTGGATGTATTTCAATGATCCTACCAAGAGCCTATCTCATTGGTGGAATATTTTCTTCAATTATGAGAACCATCGTGCTTCTCTCCAATAATTGTTGTGGATATTTCCTTTTAATGCGTTTCTGAAGTTCTGAAATATATTCTTTGTACCATCTCTTCCAGTTCTGTAACAGCGCTTGAATCTTTTGATACTTCGAAAGATTTGGCTGACGGATGTGAGTAACATCGGGGTCCGGAACACTAGTAATTGTCCGTCCAACCAGAAAATGCGCCGGAGTCAACGGGTTTAGATCATTAGGGTCATTTGATAAAGGATACAAAGGTCGTGAATTTAAAACTGCTTCTATTTGCACCAAAAGAGAATAAAACTCTTCAAAAGCAAGTACTGTATTGAGAATAACTCGCTTTAAATGATATTTAATGCTCTTTACGCCTGCTTCCCATAATCCGCCAAAGTTAGGGGAATATGCTGGAATAAAATGCCATTGCGTTCCGCCACTTGACATTTTGTTTATAATAGCACTTTCATTCTGTTGTCAAAAATTCCTCCAAATCATTCAATTCCTTACTTGCGCTTACAAAATTAGTGCCCATATCTGAATAAATATGACTTGGTTTACCTCTACGAGCAGAGAAGCGTCGTAGGGTCATTATAAATGCTTCCATAGACAAATCGGAAACAAGTTCAAGATGTACTACTGCCTTAGTTACGAAACATACGAATAAACAAATGTAACACTTAAACAATTTTGGTTTGCGGCCACGATCTTTTATTGTAAATGGACCGGAATAATCTACGCCAGTTACTTCAAATGGAAATGATTGTGTAAGTCTATTATTAGGTAAATTTCCCATAATTGGTTGATTTGCAGAAGGTTTAATTCGAAAACAATTTATGCATTTCCTAATAGTTTGTTTGGCTAGATTGCGCCCGCCGAGTGGCCAAAACTTCTCGCGAATATTACTTAATAAAAGTTGACACCCTGCATGTAATAATTTTATGTGTTCATTGCGAAATAACAACTTTATTAACTTATGTTTACATGACACAATTATAGGGTGTTTTTTATCAAACTTAAAGTATGAGTCTGTTAGTCTACCACCAACTCGCATAATTCCGTCGTTATCAATGAATGGGTTTAAATTGCTTATGCGCGATTTTTTTGGTAAACATCAATTTTGTTGTAGCTGTTGAATTTCTGATTTGAAACACCCTGCTTGTGATAGTCTGATTAACTATTTTAACGCTCTGTTCAATTCGTGAACTGTGATTGGACCATACTGTTTTTCTTGATTCTGCTTTAAGCAATTGTTCGAAAACCTCAAAATGTAACTTAATACTCGTTGAAGCATACTCAATGTTGAATATTTTTCACACATATCGTCGTTTAACGTTGTGCACAATGTAGTTTGTGCTCGTAATTCTGGTAAATCAATAATAGTATAATCAATATTTTTGTTGTTGATGGTAGATTCTTTAAGCCAAATTGGTCCATTCCACCACAATATTGATTTTTCCAACTCATTATATGTTAATCCTCTTGAAGCAATGTTTGCTGGATTTTCTTTTGTTGAGACGTGCTGCCAGTTGTTAATTGTAGTTAAACTTTGTATTTTTGCTACACGATTTGCCACATATGCCTTTAGTAGATTTGGAGATGTTCTTATCCATGCAAGGACTATTGTAGCATCTGTCCAAAAAAATATTTGTACGATTGATAATGTGAGGGGGGCGCGCTTCTTACTTGCAAATATTTAATTATTATGCTGCCACCATGCAGTACATTTCCTAACACCAATTCACCACTATATTCTATATCGACATGCATCATACACAATGTCCACCTCAAAAGCAACAAACAAATTCTTGGAATGCTACGCGCCATTCCCACATGGGCGCCTAAGCCAGCCCCTATACCGCTTTCTTTAAAGGGTCGTTTGCCTAACTTTGCTTTAACCATAGCCACAACAATGCATTCTTAAATTGCGTCACATATTTTTCTTATAAAATTCACAACAAATCAAACTGGAGTGCTTTCTTCACAATCTACTCGAATAATTACTTGAAATGTCTTAAATAATCCCAACCGCTAGCCAACAAATTGTGAGGGGGGCGCTCTTCTTACTTCTTATTACTTACTGACCCTACTGAACTGATAGGGACGCTTACCCGCCATTTCGAATATACTCTATTTTACTTTAATTCTTATGGTAGCGTGAATTACATATCTCTCTTCCGGAGGCTATAAAAACTATATATAGATTCTTTCTATGAGACTTTGTCAGAGAAAGATGAACCACAAATTACTCAAGCCAAAAATGCTTCTCCACAAAAAGGACTGATTTCAATTAGTTTACAATAAAAACGCAAATCCAACAAAACACTTAATGTCTATTAACAAATAAACCAACAAATGCAGAACCGCTTACAAAGGATATGAACGTTAACTCTAAAACAATAATAATATTCTTTTGGCACAGATGGTCACAATATAATACAGTAAATAACTTACGCATTAAAATAGCTGGGAGCGAGAAAACACAAGACAGCACAACTTCTATAAAAAAAAAAAATTAAAAAATAAAAAAAGGGCTCTCACGACACATGATTACATCATGGTGGCTAAAGGCAGAAGAAGGAAGCTTCTTTCGTTCAGCCCTTAATTCAAACTAGCTCAAGTCGACCGTCACGCCATCTACAAAAACCGTTACTCCGCCCGAGTCCGAACTAACTCCTAAGGCGCGAAAATGTGATTTGTTACATCCCTTCCACGTTAAGATAAACAATTATTTATCTCACAACAAAACCAAACAAATAAATTGCTAATTGTACCATCTCCCCTTACAAAACAATTCCCTTAATTGCTAATTACAATATCTGACGTAAACATTTTTCTTCTCGTACATTTTTTTGATTTCCTGAAATAAAAATACAGATCTGGCACAATAAAAACCCAAAAGAATTCGACCTTGGTCCTGAAGTCCGACGATGCTAATTCGGTTTCGAATCTTCCAAAGCCCCAAGCGAATGTCTCGTTCCTCTGGGCCATTGGTCACATGAAACAAAAGGAAAAACAACATTGAAGCAGTATCATAGCAGTCCGATTACAACATAACTTACATTATCTTTTATCCATCTTCAAATACAGCCCCTATCGTGAAATGACTTCCCTCGCTCCCCGCCTCGGTTTTTCCCTCCGTCCATTTTCCTCGCGTCATCGGTGGTCCTTAATCTCCAGCGGCGTCCGTCGTTCTTTCGAAAGCTATCGTTCTACCTCATAGATGACCTACACGACGTGTGGATGTTGTCCAGCGACACTGAGGCCCGGTCGTACATCTCTTTGCGTTGTCCATGTAGTCTTTTTTTTCCTAACACCTTCGACGCCAAAGTGCAGGAATTCTGTCATCTGCCAGTTTGTAATTTTTGACCATACGCCTCCCTTTGGGCGTTTTTCTGCGGTGACACCATTTTTTGAAGCACACAGGGCTTCGCTTCCTGTAGATTACAACCCTTTGTAAATCTACCGGCACTAATTTCGACGTCCAAACTTCAGTATATTTGCCTGAAACTTTGAAATTTTTCCTTGGCCTTTTGCGCCTCTCGCAGGCGAATTGCGACCAGTACATCTCTAGACGATTTCTTGCTTGAAACAGTAACGGGACGACCAGCTGTTTCCAGACTGACCACGCTGCATGACCTCCGGGACTTCTGGATGAAACTTCGAGTTCCTGACCTGTGAGCTGCACTTCCGACTACCTGGCTGGACAACTGGTACATCTGACCCTTCGAAAGATCTGCTTCATACCTGCTTCTTAGTTGTATGCCCTTACAACCCACAATTTACACAAAATAAAAAATAAAATGAATCAAACTACTTTGCAACTTGCCTATTAATTAATTCCCTCAATACTGCGTTATTTTAACTTACAAAATACAGTTGCAAAGTATACCCCTTAACTTTAATTAATTATTAATTAATTACCGCGTGTCTGTCTTGTGCTTCTCCCCTCAAAGCCGCCATTTTCAAAAATGCTTACATAAAAAAACTTCACGTGTTTCAAACTTCTAGTTCAATTTTAACTTCCTCAAAATTTACCAAACAAAGAACTTGCGCTTTGTTTCTATCCTATCCTTACTTTACTTTCACTAAATCGACCAGTGACGGTACGATTTTTTTTCTGTTTATTGTTTACTGTTGCCATCTCTACTATGGCATCCTTTCACCCAATAAAAAAAATTCTTCAGAATTTAGAACAAACTACCTGTTCTGCCTATCGCCATAAATCATTACTCAAGTCCTGTCTAAAACAATTCTCTTCAAACTTTCTGCAACGAACGGTCTCGAGAATTAAGACATTTCTTTCAAAAACAATTCCAACGCTCAAAAGAAATTATAGTGCAAATATTTAATTATTATGCTGCTACCATGCAGTACATTTCCTAACACCAATTCACGACTATATTCTATATCGACATGCATCATACACAATGTCCACCTCAAAAGCAACAAACAAATTCTTGGAATGCTACGCGCAATTCCCACATGGGCGCCTAAGCCAGCCCCTATACCGCTTTCTTTAAAGGGTCGTTTGCCTAACTTTGGTTTAACCATAGCCACAACAATGCATTCTTAAAATGCGTCACATATTTTTCTTATAAAATTCACAACAAATCCAACTGGAGTGCTTTCTTCACAATCTACTCGAATAATTACTTGAAATGTCCTAAATAATCCCAACCGCTAGCCAACAAATTGTGAGGGGGCGCTCTTCTTACTTCTTACTGACCCTACTGAACTGAAAGGGACGCTTGCCCGCCATTTTGAATATACTCTATTTTACTTTAATTCTTATGGTAGCGTGAATTACATATCTCTCTTCCGGAGGCTATAAAAACTATATAGGTCCTTTCTCTGAGACTTTGTCAGATAAAGATGAACCACAAATTACTCAAGCCAAAAATGCTTCTCCACAAAAAGGACTGATTTCAATTAGTCTACAATAAAAACGCAAATCCAACAAAACACTTAATGTCTATTAACAAATAAACCAACAAATGCAGAACCGCTTACAAAGGATATGAACGTTAACTCTAAAACAATAATAATATTCTTTTGGCACAATATGAGATGGTCACATTATAATATGTGGTATAATAATATATGGTATAATATAAATATAAAAATTATCAGTTTTTTACTTGAACGTGCAGTCCATCAGCAATAAAGTGGAAGAGCTGGAGGTTATGGCTGGGGATTACAATGTCGACATTTTTTGCTTTTCGGAGCACTGGTTAGGTGAATGTGAGCTTATAGAGTTCAAATTACAAAATTATGTTTTAGCAGCTAGCTTTAGCAGAAAACAAAGTATACATGGGGGCGATAAATTAGTGGAAAGAAAAGGGAAAATTTCGTGTACTTTCACTTTGACAGGAGCAGAGAGCGAATTGTCATGTAATTTTAGCCCACCAATAATTTTAAGTGACGAATATGATTACGAATTAGGTCTTATGAATTTTGAAACATTCAATTCATTGGCAAATGTTGAGGAAAGTAACAATTTGATACATTACGAAACCGGGAAGCAAGGTGATTGGTCAAGTATTGAAATACCTGTGGGAGTGTATGATATAGATGACATAGCAGAATATGTGTGGAAAGCAGGAAAGGAACGGGATGATGGTTTAGAAATAAGAATAATGGGAAATAGTATCACCCAAGAATGCGAAGTCAAGAGTACAGCTAGATTGAATTTTAATATGGAGAGGGGCATAGGCAGTTTGCTTGGATTTAAACAAAGAATTATAAATGCAAAAACCAGTGATACTTCAGATCACTTAATAAACATTCATCGAGTAAATGCTTTGCAAATATATTGCAACATAGTAACAGGGTCTTATACTAACGGCGTTCCCAGTACACGTTTTATATCATTTTTTCCAAATGCTCCAATCCGGATATAAAATAATAGAATCTCCACAGACACCTATATATTTACCTGTTAGTGGAAGATTGATCAGTAGCTTCGTGGTACGCATATTGGATCAAGACGGTAACTTGGTAAATTTTCGCGGGGAAACAATAACCGTTAGAGGTCACTTACGGTCAGTGGAATGAGTGTAGTGTATCAAAGAAACACACGCCGACAGATCGGAAAACAACGGAAAAGTAGAGGGCGGACAGGTACAAACATACTAAAAATGTATAAATATAGTGGGATTAATGTTGAAGGTAGCAGTGGTGAACATAAAGGTGCGCGGCTACCACGCACGAATCGAAAATTTTTATTAAAGCTGGGGTATCAGGTATTAATATAAAAGTTTGAAATGGATTTATTAAACGTTACCGATAGGGCAAAAGTAGACACTTCAATAACTAGATATGAATATCACACACATCAGCCATTTGGATCAGCTGGTTACGACAACAATGACGAAATTCGAATAACAGTTCCGGAAGTTGATAAATATACACTTCCATGCGAGAGTGTGTTATATGTGGAAGGTAGTTTGCGTGTAATTGACACTGATGGCAAGTTGACAAAAATGCTAGTAGTACAGCGAAGTTGATCAGTAATCCTGGAGCATTTATGTTCAGCGATATGAGGTATTTACTGAATGGAGTGGAAATAGATTCTGTACGGAACGTTGGACTGACATCATGTATGAAGGGGTATTTTTCGTATACGAGAAATGAATTAGTAAAGTTGGAGAACGCGGGTTGGTACGTAAACGAACGAAATAGTGAGAAGGATGAAAAAGATGACATATTTAAGAAAAACCCTGGAGTATCAAACGCCTTAGATAAAAAGGGAAATTTTGGAATTAGTGTAAACTATTTGGTGGGGAATGTAAACGGAGGTTAATAATTGGAAAGTCTGGTTCTGGAAAATCAAATATTTTATTATCTCTTTTACTTTCACCTAACTGTTTACGATTCTTAAACATATACCTATGTTCAAATTCATTATATCAAAAAAAAATACGAATTTCTTCGAAATTTACGGAAATCAATACCGGAATGTGGATACTTTGAGTGCTCTAATATAGAGACATTGGTTACACCATCAAATGTTAAGGAATATAGTGTTATCATATTCGATGATGTATGCTGCTCTGGACAAAACGGCATTAAAGAATATTTTTCTTATGGACGACACAAGAATGTTGATTGTTTTTATTTATGTCAGAGCTATACAACAATTCCTAAACAGTTAGTTAGAGATAATTACAATCTCCTGGTATTGTTCAAACAAGATTTAACTAAATTAAAACATATAACTAAGGCGAATATGTGAAAATTGTTGGCAAAATCCACACGGAGTATTAGTCATAGACTTGGACTGTAGCAAAGATAATGATCGTTATAGAAAGGGATTTGACGCATACATTCAACTTTAATACAACCTATTTGGGCGGTGCAAGATTTGCAGTGAATCAGAACAAAGAAGTCCACCCCTCCACGTCTTAGCGTTAGCGCAGAGGTTCTATATAAGCGGTCTTGTTCTCCAATAAAGTCAGTTCACAATTACCTGCGTACGGTGAGGGTTCTTATAAACACAGCCAGGCAGCCTACAAATATCAGTGCAATGTTTGAGTGTGAAATTTGTAACAAGTCATTTACAAGAAAAGATAATCTCCGTCGACATAAAACAACATCATGTTTAGGCAAAAGAAGAAAGGTAGATGATATTCGTTCCAGTTGCCAATATACCAAATGTGAAGCGTGCAATGAATTTGTAATTAAGCGAAATTATCCAACACATCAACGCAGCAACGCTCACAAGAACAATGCATTTGTCATCATGGACGATGGAATTGAACGACTTTCTGGAGCTTTTGGAGATAAATTAATAAGTCACCGAGTTAGTCATATAGAACCCATGATTGATATTAATGAGTTTGCATATGGAATCCGATCGAAATGTGTATCACTAATTCAAAACTTGATGGATTTACATAAAAGCGTTAAAGTTAATTTTGAATGTTTCGGACTATATTACCTCTCCAATAAGGAGGATATGGAAATAAAATCATTCAATACAAAGAACCAAATTCTGTTAGTTAGTACTAATCTATTTGAAATCTTTGATGACTTTATTCAACAAATATCGTCAAAGATGTCTGAATTTCAAGAACGCGATTCGGGTAAGTGGTCTAATGGGTTTAAATCTATTAACAACTAATACAATTTTCCATTTATTTGTAGGATGGACATCAGTTCGAATTTTAAACATGGAAATAAATATCAGCAAGTTCAATCCAATGAGAGCATCAAGTTATATTGACCTTCCCAAACCGATAAAATTCAAGCGTGCAGTCATCAATGTGCAGAATACGGATCAGGCTTGCTTCGCCTGGGCAATCACCTCAGCACTAAAAGTGCCGGAAGGGTTACCACAGCGTGTGACCTCGTATCCGCATTACTTGAAGACAGGTTTGGATTTTTCAAATATTGAATTCCCTGTAAAATTATGTGACATTCCCGTTTTCGAGAAACAAAATAACATTTCTGTCAATGTGTATGGTCTGAATTCATATTTCGAAATTGATAAAACGGTCCATGATGTTGTACCATATTATTTATGTAAAATTAGAAATGATCGTCATGTGAATATGTTACTAATAACGGATGATGATGGTAACAGCCATTATTGTTGGATTAAACATTTGTCCAGACTAGTTGCATCACAATCTTCAAATCACGGTCACGAGCAATATATCTGTGACGGTTGTTTACAGTTCTTTACAACTACTGATAATCTGTTTCGACATCAAAATGAAGATTGTAATCGTGTAAAAGTCACCCTACCAACCACGAATATGAAAATTAATAAATACGGTCATGAAGAAATGGAAAATATTTTGCAATTCGAAAATTTTGAAAAGCAGTTAAAATTACCGTTTGTTGTATATGCTGATTTTGAAGCCATTTTAAAACCACTGCAAAAAAATGTAGAAATTTTAGATGAACATAAATCGTATACTGAAAAATGCTTTGAGCACGAGCCTTAGGCTTTTGCATATTATATTAAATGTAGTTTTAATAATGATCTAGCAAAATTTCATATATATCGTGGAAATAATGCATCTCGACAATTCATGTCCGATCTAGAAGCAGACATTCTTAAAATTTATAAGGATCATTTAAGTATTGTTAAAGAAATGATTCCTCTAACAGAGGTCGAGCAGGAGCTATACAATGCTAGTACTGTTTGTCATATTTGTGAGAAAGTTCTTTGGGATGTCAGATAAAGTTCGCGATCACGACCACAATACGGGATTAATTCGCGGTGCTGCACATTCCATTTGTAATATTAATTATAAAATACCAAAATTTTTATCAGTATTTTTTCACAACCTATCAAATTATGATTGTCATATGTTTGTAAAAGATCTTGCTGCAAACGGAGAATCTGTACATGTAATAGCTCAAAATAAAGAAAGAAATGTTGGAAATATTATAGATTTCAGTGGTAAAATAAGGAAGTCATATTTGAAATTAAGGTTTATTGACTCCTTTCGATTTTTGACTTGTTCGCTTGAGAAATTAGGAGCTTTCTTAGATGATTCACAATGTGTAGATGTAAGAAAGTATTTTAAAGATGATCTGAAATTTGCATTGTTACGTAAAAAGGGTGTATTTCCGTACGGATTTGTTGACTCGTTTGATAAATTAAATTTTCCACGTTTGCCATCGCGAGAACATTTTTATGACTCTTTATCAGATCATCAAGTATCAGAAACAGATTATGTTCGATCCAAAACAGTTTGGTTCAATTTTAATTGTAAAACGCTAGGGGAATATAGTGATATATATCTAACTTCCGATGTACTTCTTCTGACTGATGTATTTGAGAATTTCATGAAAATTAGTCTCGAATATTATAAGTTAGATCCATGCCACTATTTTACTGCTCCAGGCTTTGGTTGGGATACACTTCTCAAAATGGTCGGTGTAAAATTGGAATTGTTAACCGACATCGATATGCTGCATTTCTTTATCATTTCTTATATATTGGTCAATACCACCAGAGTACAATATACAATTTTACACGTTGGTGTATTTTTTAATTTAGAGGTAGGTATGGTGCCAGCCAGTGTCTTATAGAAAGAGACCAAGTCAAAAAGGTATCATCATTTTTCTATGCAATGCTTACAACGTTGATCATTATTAGACTTTATTTGAAGACGCACACTTATGCCAAATCTTCTATGCTTATTTCAGAGGTGAGTAATGTCCAGAGTACCATCTCCGCTTAATGTAAGGATGATATTTTGACGTAAATGTTTCCGATGTTCTGGTCGTTTTAGTGGTTTGATAACATTATGCCTTTGTACATGTTTTCCAAACCTATCTAACGTCATAGTGGGTATTGGTCACCAAACTTGCTTAATGACATGTTATGCTCTCAACTGAACAAAGTCATTTAAAAATAAGAATCCGTGCTCTAGTATATGTACAAAATTTTGGCAATTGATTATAAGATTACATTTGCTTCTTTTAATTCTTCAATAATTGAAATGATTTCATTGTTGTGACCTGTATGGCCAGCTTTTTGTGAAGCCATTAATAATCGTAACCTATCAATGAGTTCATTAACGTTATCCCAATATTGATATTCAGTAACTTTTCCCGGTATAAGATGTTTGTCAAGTCCGCCAACGCCACCACCAACATTCCAATTTTTAGCCCACCATACATTAGGGTTTTGGTTTTGCAATAAAGGTTTAATAATATTAACGTATTTAAGTCCCCTATTCGCAGCAATTCCTCTAGAAGGGTCGTAATTAATTTTGTAGGAGTTTGATCGTTGTAGAATGTTCTTATATTCTTTCATATCTTGTTTGGTAAATTTGCCGGGATCCTTTTTGAATAAGAGTTCATATAAGCCAGGAGTTCCTTTGTACGTGAGACCATCGATCATGATATCTCCTTCATCAAATAATACCTCACTGTTACCTATGTATAAGCCTTGGTCAGTTTCGTATACGCCATATTTAGTATCAAAATCGTTTTCTACGTCAGTTTTCAGTCCAGTTAAGTAACTTCGTGGTAGTGGATGAAATTGCTACAAAACAGCTTGTACGGCTGATGTATCTAATTGTTCTTCTAGTATTTGTTTTTGTTCAGATAGTCTACCTTCTACATCACGCTGAGCGGATCGAATCAATTGTGAAGTATTATCTAAATCCTCAAACTGGTCATCAGAAGTTCCTTCTTGTGTAGGGGTTATTACGTCTCCACCAATACCTGAAAAATGGGACTGACTTTTACTGAAATCTTCCAGTGCAGATAAATCCTTGTAAATTGGTTTTCTTTCTGGTGTTGACGTCCGTTTTGGTTTTTTTGGTAGATTTAAAACATTAGGTAAACTTTGTAGAAGTGATATGCCGTGTAAAAATTTAGTTTTTATAGGCTTAGCAACTAAATTGGAAGAATCTAGTTTGCTAGAAATTTCTTTAAGTGGTCCCGTTATTGGACTGTATTCAACTTCTTGACGACGTTGTGACTCCTCAATGTCTCCGTTCAATGATCGATTTTTTTCACGTACCGCTGCACTTGTTTTCAGTACCTCCTCAGCTAATAATCGATCCATTTCTAAGTTGTAATCGCTCTGGTTGATTGTTGATGCTGTACTGATCAAACGTTAGTATGAAATTCTTTTTTATATCAATTGCAATTAGTAATTACATTAAAAGGAGAATAGTAAAACAATAAAACACTAAATTATTTAGTGTTTACTAAATTATTTATTTTTATTCACTTTTCATTATAATGTTAACATAAATGGTTAGACAAAATCATTCATATGATTTTAACTTAAATATTCATATATTTAAGTGGTTCCCCACTTTTCGAATTGAACTTTTTCCCCATTTCTCCACAGTCCAATCTGGCAACGACAGTTCATAAAATATTCAATATTATAAATCAAGCTTGTAGTCGAGGATGGTAGGACTACCGTACCAATTCCCAATTTAACAATTAATTGGTTTCCCTTTTTTCTAATATGAGACACTTGTTGTTGTACACCTTCTGGCACATCGCACAATTGTATCTTCGTCTTTGAAAGTTCAACAAGACATTGTCTTGTTTTTTCACGCTCTGCCCGTAAATCAGTAATTCGCACTGCTTCTTCTTGAAAAAATGGGTCATTTTTTGCTGCGGAAAGAATTAAATTTTCCGAACACTCAAACGTTCTCATCGTTTCGAAACTCATGCTGCTCATGTCACAATTCATACATACAACACTTCTATTTCTCCACATTGTAATATAACCACATTTACTTTTTTTTATTATAAAACTTCAAAATTTTAAAAACCTCCTCATTAACATTCACCCATTCTAGAACCTCAGCTTGCGGAGGCTTCCTACTCCTACTTCTTCCTACCACTTGGCCAGACTGTGGTCGAGTGGTAGCGCGCTTGGCTATCAGTCTGGGGGACGTTGGTTCGAATCCAACGCATTGCTTTCAGAGTAAAGGTTTTTCTGTGGTTTTCCTTTACTCCACGGCGAATGCTGAAAGCCAAACAACTTAAGACGTGCCACAGACGCGGGCCATAATAATGATAATTCGGGCCTGCCGATGCCCCCGTAGTGGCGAAAGCTGTTGGGGGGTGTTAAGGCGTGGATTAATATTATTATTATTATTATAACTACATTTTTCATTAACCTATTTTTTTGTATCATAAAACCTCCAAATTTAAAAACCTCCAAATTTAAAAAACCTCCAAATTTAAAAGACCTCCAAATTTAAAAAACCTCCAAATTTAAAAAACCTCTTCATCCAGATTCGCCGATTCTAGAACCGCCGCTTGCGGAGGTTCTAGAATCGGCGAATCTACACTACTAGAAGCGTCACAGAATCCATATATTTCTATAGTTCTCGCATCCGGGCAGACTATTCTTCTCGGCACTTCAATGTTATTAACGTCAGTTAATCTTTTCCTGAATTTATCCCAATGACTGCGAAGATCTCCTAAAATGACGTCATCCCAGCCACAACCATACTGCCAGAGTTTTTGCATGTATACTTTCGCTACCACTGTAATTGGGCTCAGTAATCCCAATGGATCATACATTTGAGCTATTATTGATAATACCTTCCGTTTTGTCAGAACAGGTTCATTAGGTAATATAGTAACTGCATATCGAAATTTATCAGTGTGTGGATTCTAAAGCACACCTAACGTTTTTATTTCCTTGTCAATTACCACCATTTCTATCTTTGGATCAGCGCTAGATTTGATACGTTGTAGAACTGCAGGACTATTTGAAGTCCATTTTCGTAAGCTGAACTTTGCTTGATTTAAAACTTCCGTGATCCTATTTTGTAAAGTAATCGCGTTTTGTTCAGTGTCGGCTCCTGTTAGCAAATCGTCGACATAAAACACATGTTCAATAATATCGCTAATATCTGGATAAATTTGTCGGCAATCCAACGATAGCTGATACAAACATCGAATTGCTAAGTATGGAGCGGATGAAGTGCCATTCGTAACAGTATTTAGTTTATGATACGCGATGTCATCTTCCGGTGAATTTCGCCATAGAATTTGTTGGAGATTGTGATTCATTTATCCAATTTTTTTAATAATAATAATAATAATAATAATAATAAGGTTTATTGACTCAAATCGCACAATATACAGTCTTACATTTGTACACACAATATACATATTATATATAGATATTCATATACATTACATATAGAAGCAAACCCCTAGAGTGAGTCAACCAAATGAAGTGATTCGGCTTCGCCGCTCTTCCATCACAACACAAAAATATTGATAACTCAATTAAATCGCCACAAAAACAAAAACAACCAATATTTTATCAACAAAAATGCACATTCCAGCAGCAATGATATCTCATAAAAATGTTACATAAATTTACTACAAAAGAATAACCAAATAAGAAAACAATCGCGCACGCCAATCCCATCAACCCGCCGCCAACAAGGCCAGCCAGTACATACATCATCTCTCTACCGTTCCTCACATTACATCCCTATCTCAAGCTTACCGTTCACAGCCATCCCACGTATCTTTGCCACCAACTGCCGCCCAGACGCACACGCCCCCAAACGCCGAATAATGAAATTCCCTATTTTAAACGCTTGATACGCAAACCTATTTTTAAAAAATTCTGTTTTGTGCATCGGGGGCGTCAATGATCCCCTAAATCTTAAGTTGAGGGTGTGCACATCCGAACGATATCCTACCTTCCGATGTAAGTAGGCAGGCTTGCACAGAGTCAGGACTCTGTCATAGAATAGAGTGGCATGCAGCAACCTACGAGACGTCATATTCAACCAATTGGCTTCCACCAACTTGCACGAAACATGATCTCGTCGTCTTAGGCCGTTCCCTGACGGACCGGTACGGTACCGGTACAATCCGCATTTTCTCGGTAAGTGCTCGACATGCCGAGCGACTGTCGCCGCCTTGTATTTCAATGGTCGGTCGCACACGGGTCTGCACGATGCGGCAGCAACAAACACAACATGTATTCGATATGCCGCAAATCTGCACATTTTGAAGCGGTAAAGCAGCATTTACTGGTCAGATGTTTATCGTGTGGTGGTTTTGAGGTTATGTTACTGACGGTAAAGTGACAAAACAACTCAAACGTGCAGAGCCGTGCGAGAGTGATGTACGGCACAGCATTGTTGCAACATATGTCGCACCCTTGTTGTGTCGCTACCCTACCGGCCCGTCAGGGAGGGGCCTAAGACCGAATAATAACCGCAAACATGAATTCTGGACCCTCTGAACTCTCTGCTTCAAGGCAACAGATAGGAAAGGGGAATACAGAGAATCTGCGTATGTAAAGTGCGACAATACTAAACTATCGCATAGTAACCTCTTTGTTTTAAAGTTCATAAACTTTCGGTTCCCATATATTCCAATTGCTCTGTAAGGAATTGTTATGTGTCTTTGGATTTTCAGGGGCACACTTCATACATTTTACAACAGATAATAAGAAAATACAACATCAACGTATCTTTCAAGAGCCCACAAAAAACAGGCAACATACTTACTAATTGTAAACAACCCCTCAAACTGACTTCTCGTAACGGTGTTTATAAAATTGTTTGCCCAGAACCGGGATGCAACAAATGTTATATAGGACAAACAGGTCGTAAATTAGGCACACGCTTTAATGAACATACTAAAGACCAAAAATCACATGTGTTCAAGCACATGCATGAAACAAACCACCAAATTGACATCAGCAACCTTACTTTGCTCCATGAGATCAACAAAGGCAAGAAACTAACTCTATACGAAGAACTACAGATCACCAAACATTACATAAAAGCACCAGATCTGTTACTTAACCAAATGATAGAAATAAATCCACACCGAATGTATCTAAAACTTTTTAAAAACCCCGCCTTAGTTACCGCAGCGCCACTTCGTGACAACGACTAAATGTTGTACTAATTTTAACACACTGACATGACGCTCGCCTGCATATTTTTAAGAATAGGTACGCATTTATGTTTTTCCGTTTTATTTTAAGAAATGTAATGTGATAAACTAACTTAGTGATGAATTGTACAGTATGCGGTTCTCATTATTGTAATTATTTCTTTTAGCTTCCAATAGTGAAGAAAATATTGTGATCAACACGCTCATAACCGTACTTTTTCCACTTGACATATTGTTAAATTCAGCCTTGACGGTAAGGAATCTCTTATTTTCTGTTATCTACCTAATTGTAACACTGTAGAGAGTCGTAGTCTTATCGTCTTTTATTTGTTTATTTATAGCGCGGCGTGAGGACGGAAGTTTAAGCTTCCGAAACATGTAGCCACTAGAAACGTAATAAAACCTTACACAAAGAACATCGGAATATTTCTTTTAATTAATCAGTTACTGAACTCTGATGGAATGGAACCTTTCATCTCATTATCCCATATATTACCCTCAGACTGCTATACACTTTTTGAATGCATTTAGAAATGTGTTGATCAAACGTAAGCTTTTCGTCAATAATCACCCCCAAATTTTTAACTTTATTAGTTAATGGTATTGCTTTATTACCGACAGCTATACTTATTCTTTCCCGAATTCTGCCTTTCAGTTTCTCCGAGCCGAAAAGAATCAGCTCTGTCCTTTCAGGATTAACACATAAACCGTGCTGCTCGGATACACCCATCAAGCCATGCAGATCTTTGTTCATTTTAGCACATGCTTCATCCACATCATCCTCGCCGAATGAAACGTACAATTGCGTGTCGTCCGCATACCAATGCACATTGCAATATTTGATAGGTACTATTCTTAAAATTGGTTGTATAAATGGTATAAAGGAGAGCGGACAACACCGACCCCTGCGGACACCCCATTTCATTCTTAGTAATCGATGAATTATTACCGTTAATCGTCACAAATTGCTCTCTCTCTCTCTGCGAAAGAAAGCTTGTAGTTAAGTCCGCAGCGATCGGCTGAAGTCCAATGTGGTGAAGCATGGCACTCAATATTGGATGATTTATCCTATCGAAAACCTTGGAATAATCCAACAGGCAAACTAAAGTTACGTTAATTCAATTCAATAAAAGTCGAAGAAAGTACAGCCTCTTGGATTTTGCATAAGTTTATTTAGTATACTTGGTCGGTACTAGCTTCGGATCTCCGATCCTTCATCAGCCAGTCAAATAGTCATATTAATTAGTTAATCACGTCTACGTTTGAACATGTTTCCACGAGGGAAGCAAAAAAATACGGGCGTCAGGAGAGCAGCAAAGGCTGTAGGCGCATCACAGGAGAAACAGGAATTAATTCATTGAAACACCACCTTTATTGCAATCAAACGTAATATATTGTTTGTCATGTTTAGACTGTGCTGGAAAATATGTAGGTCAAACCTCACAAATATTAAAAAACAGATTGGCAGGACATAAAAGTGACGCAAGATTAATCCCACACAGGTGTATGCTGGCTGCACATGTCAATAATAATGACCACAAGATAAACTATGAAGAGGTAAGAGTGTTGGAAGTGGAGAATAATTATACAAAACGCACTTTTTTAGAGATGTATCACATTGCCACTACTCAGAATACTATAAACAAGAAAACAGACGTGGGAGATCTCAGCACAACGTACACATACATAATTGAGTTGTCAAGAAGTCGAAACAGTGACGAAAATACAATACACGACGACGCAACTACTATTTGAAATTTTGAAATAAGCGCGGCAGGTTCGAAGGTAATACAGAGACCATACTTACCGACTGAATCATACAATGAAAAAGCAGTCATCAACATCGGACCAGATATATCACTGTTGTTGACAACTCAAATAAAAATATCATTGACTAGGAGAAAATGCAAATTAAAAGAATAAAACAGTTTAGGCGTTCACAACTGATTAGTGTTCGTAAATATGCTCTGCAACAGTAATAAAGTTAGTAATTGTTTTATTAAACTATCTATATATGCTAATAATAATTACTATCAACAGGTAAACACTTTGACGTAACTAGAGCAATATCCGAAGACCAGTTTCATACTTCAATCCGAAGATACTATATACGTTGCGTAACGTATGCTTTGTACAAATATTCAAAGAGCCCAGTATCAACATAGATATGAATAACTTTTTAGGTAGGCACGGAAGATGAGACTAGTGGGTGAGAGATTTTTTAGCGGTTAGTTAGGTATATGAACGTATAGGTCTAGCGGAGAACCAATTCAAGAAAGTCACTATTTCAGGATATGATATGATTTAAAAATGTACGTAACATGCAGGGTACTATTATGATGTGCAACAGTAATTTTATTGCGGGGTTTGGATTATCGACTATTTGTGTGGTGATAGTAAATGAAACTCTAGCTACGTAGTCGTGGGTAGTTGTATTGTTCTACTGTTTTTTCAACATTTTGCTAGTTTATCTCCGACTTTATCAGTACATAGGTAGAATATTATCCTATTTCACACTTACTAGTTAAGTACAGCTAGTAAGTAGTAAGTAATGATTATACCACCATCCCGTACCCACTTTGTGAAACTGTTTATTAGTGTAGGCCCTGAGCAAGCCGGAGATTACCGAGCAAAACGTAGGAATGTTGAAGACAGTAGAGCAATAAACTGCCTAAGCCTACATAGCAAGGGTTTTATTTACTATCAGTAATTTTGCCAATTCCTTGTAAATATCATAAACGTATCTTCACATAAAATTGTCTAAAGCACAGTTTAGACGGAGCAAGTTTAGTGGCGGCAAGTGCTGCCTGCCGGTAAAGTTGCCATGTGTGGTAATAGCTGTCAAGTAGAAAGTCTACTTTCCTATGGTTTAGACATGGCAACTTTATTGGCGAACATTACTTTCCGCAATTAAACTTGCCCAGTCTAAATGTCGCTTAAATGTAAAAAAAATAATTGCTTCATCTACATAAAATTTGTATATCAATTACCATCATATAACAAAAATCATCTGTGATCTGCATGAAACTTCTATTCAATATTTGACTTTTGATAAGATTTTGCTTCGTCAAGTAGTGGGGTTCCTGAGAAACTGGAAACTCACCATTCAGCTGATTATGGAGGAAAAGAAAATCAAGTTTGTTGATTATATTGTACATTGGTTTACCTTATCAGCAATAATAAAATTATAAACCCCTAACCACAACAAGTATTTTAGAACCTAAATACGTATTTCAGCAACTATGCTGCCATCTTCAGTAGAACCTAAAACGAGGAAAAGAGAGATTAGCACTTCATAGTATCTTTACTGGATATTGTCCAAGCAAATCACTAGTGGAAGTGACGTCCATGTTAAAAATTACCCTATATATACCCATTTGTTGTTCACACCTCAGTGAATTTTGATCATTGAAGCGTAAAAAACAAGTTTTAATTAAAGCAGGTCAAACAATGGCGAACTAGGTATAGGACCCCTGTCTGAATTTATTAATTTATCTCTATTCAAGTGAATAAAGATACTTTCCAAGCTGTTTAGTTCCCTATTATTTGACACAGCTTTTACAAGTTTTAAGTCATCTACAACTACTACTTTATGACCTGTGTCTAAAATATGTTGAGCCACACTAGATTTTTCAAAACAATTATATTTAAAATGAGCTACATGTTCTTTGAACCTAGTTAAAATTGTTCTTCTAGTCTGGCCTACGTATTCTTTTTCACAGTCATGACATTTGATACAATATATACCAGATTTATCAAGTACATCTACCTTATCCTTTGGGTTTCCAAGAAGGTTTTTTATGCTATTATGAGTCGAATATGCTATACAGAGATTTTGTGATGTAAAGATACTTCTCAAACCCCTTGTATATGCACAATCGAACGGTATTTTAACATATTTCTTCTTTTCTACAGACAAAGTATTTAAAGTAGATATTTGATTTACATACATTTTTTGATTCTGCTTCTTAATCATTCTATCAACTATTTTCTCAGGGTACCCATTATGTATGACAACATTCTTAATAAACAATAATTTTTGCTGATATCTATCTGCGGACAATGGAAATTTCAATAACCTATTTACTAAACAACTAATAAAAGACAATTTTTGTTGAAAAGGATGCTGCGAATCATTAGGGATAAACCTGATTGTGTTAGTATCTTTCCAATACAAGTCAATTTCTATTATATTTTTGCTATTCCTGACTACCAGAGTGTCTAAAAATGGTTGTTGGCCGTTAACTTCTTGTTCTACAGTAAAGTTAATGGTGTTGAATTTAGAATTCAAAACGAGAAGAAAATCTTGAATACTGCACTTCTTGGTGTCAAAAATGGCAAAAATATCGTCGACATACCTAACCCAAGTCTTAGGGAAATATGGTGCAATAGACTTTACATTGGTTTCAAATCTGCTCATAAACAAGTTGGCAATAAAAGGTGAGAGACAGTTACCCATTGCAGTTCCCTCAAGTTGTTCAAAAAACTTTCCGTTTATTTGAAAACAATTTTGAGACATATTGAGACATTATCAGCAATGATATTTTTTAAATCAATAATGTTCATTATTCATGTATATATTAATTTTGTTTCAGACATTTTTGCACCTGTTTGCCATGACCACAAGAAATTTAAACTTATGAAATAGTAAATGATAACCAAACATGCAGTTAAGCAGCGTAATGGATAAGCTAATACTTATATGTAATACACCATTGGCTTTAACGTAAAAGTGACTAAAGTAAAATTGTTTTATATTTTCTTGAAACACAAATTAATTGTACCAATACCAAAACCTTATAAGTCTCATATAAATCCTATAAGAGGATGCAATCAAGTGATATAAATCTTTTACAATCAATTAATTCTCTGGAAAATATAATATTTGGTAGTATTTGTTTTACTAATTGTAAGTATGGTATTCTTAATAATTTGAGATATTGTTTGTGACTTCTTACTTCTTATTAAAATTATTATGTATTTTATCAAACAGTACTGATCATAAGTTAAAATTTCAAATAATAAAAAAATAAGCATTAATTTATTTACATTGAAGTGATTGGTTACCATGGTCCCCTGAAATCCTTTCAAATAAAAACAAACAACTAATATTTGTATTGATATAGTTATTTAATTTATGATAATTCCAAAAATTAAGCACAATGCGCTTGTTATAATGGATTTGTGGCAATAGTTATTATTAAAACTATCTAAAATGTAAAGTTAAGTTAGCTTTACTGTTCAATATTGTGTTTCTTTTCAATAATAATGTAGTATTACTTTTTCTGCTATCTGTTATATTTATAAAACGTTAAAATTTACATTTTTCAATAAAATATTTTCAACAGAATATTTTTATTGATTTCTTAGAGGTAATATCAAATAGTGCATATCCAACAGCAGATTTTAAACATGCTTGTTTCGCTTACAAATATACTTTTTATAAGGGTGAACAAACTCCGGGCAGGCCAGGTGGTTTGTTTTAAGGAATGAGTACAAACACAGGGTTAATACTGATTTTATTAAGAAATTATTTGGATTTATATACAAAAAGTGTCCTAAAAACTATTACAGTGGTTATTACAGTGGACATGAATTTTAATGAATTTTATTGATGTAAGACTGAAATAAAAACAATGAATTATGTTGGGCGGCACTGGTTTCAAATTGTACATTGAACGCTGGTTCTGCAGAGTTGCAATTCTTCAATCGATACTAGGTGCTACCTGGATTATTGGCAATGCAATTACGAATTTTGCTACGTTTTTTTTTTTTTTTTTTTTATGTATTGGAATTGGCGAAATATTACATACATAAGCGACTTCACAATTTTAATGGAAAGTTACCAACATTTGTATATTATTTAGGAATTTGGGAATATTTTTTTGTTAGCACCAGATAAATAATATAAAAAGAAAAAGATTGTTTAATGTAATTAAACAAAGGGCTTTTACATGTTTTCTTCTACAAGTTGCGTAGGAGATGATACCTATATATCTGTACAGGTAATTATTTTTAAAGTACCTACTTGTAATTTTTGCCACTGAATATATTCTTTACATATTTCAATTTGTAGGGAATACAGTGTGTAACTGCAACCAGTCATACATTCAATGTGTGTTTTGATGTGTTATGTACACATATGAAATTTCGCTATTATTTTTAAATAATATTTGTCCTTACACGATTTTAAAATAAATGTAGGTACTCCAATTTGTATACCTATATATAGATAGAACTTGCCTATACATACCCCGATTCGTTGGGTGCGTTCTGTAAGCTTCCGTAGCGACTAGCGTGATAATAATTTGTAGCGTAATAATTCCGAAACTTTCGAAATACGTTAATTACAATATGTGAGTTTTGCGATTGTAAGGTAAATTTAAAAAAGTTTTGGTGTGCTCCGTGTTTGAACACTTACGATTTTCACATACACCAAAAGTATTTAAAAAATTCGGAACGCAGCGAGTAGGCGGGCTGTTTATGTCGTTTTACGTTGAGGAAATCCCCGATTTGTAGGATGCTATCTCAACGTATATATATATATATATATATATATATATATATATATATATATATATATATATATATATATATATATATATATATATATATATATATATATATATATATATATATATATATATATATATATATATATATATATATATATATATATATATTTATATATATATATATATATACAAGCAGAGGCGGATTACCCATAAGGTAATGAGGCACGTGCCTAGGGGCCCCCGTGGGGCGCAATAATATTTAGTTAGTTATTACGTTTTATTACTATATTTTTAGGCAAATAAGTGCCTAAAAAAATAAATGCATTGTTTGGTTTCATTTATGCAGGGTTTAGATAGAGCAGTTTAACTGGATCTCAGTAGCAGTTTATTATTTTATTTTTCTATGTTCTCTTTGTAATTTTGTACTGAGACCCAATAAAGGCATTTATTATTATTATATTATATAAAAATATCTAATATTTTGATTAATTTAAGAAAAAAATTTAATATTTTTTTAATATATGCCGTGCACTGCAGCGTGTGTTTGTATCGAAGCTTGCATCTGGATCTAGCTACAGATGGTATTTATTAAAGGAACAAATTCGCTTACATAATGTTAGCGAAAATCGACCTTTTATGGTTAAAGCCACCAGATTGTCTGCGCGATTTGATGCACTTAGATCTTTAAATTTGAATTGTGTCTCTTTGTCTCTTTGAATTGTGTAAATTTTTTTAAAATGTTAGCGGAAGATACTGAACAAAACTGCGACACAAGAAGTGATGCAGCAAATATTTTGAAGAAATTATGTGAATTAGAAACATTTATACTATACGTATTTTGGTACAATATTTTAGAATGAATCGTTAAGGTCAATAACATATTCCAAAGAGAAACAATAATATTGAAATACGTAGCAGATCACGTAAAAAGCTTAATAGGGTATCTTAAACGAATACGAGAAGACGAATAAGAGTTGAAAGGAGAATACATTTTGGAATCCATACAAAATTTGAATGAAGTGGATCTGGACGACAACTACCAACAAGTGAACAAACGCAAAGTTGAAGTTTTTCCCAGATGAATCTGCTTCCACATACCAGTATAATATTTCGGCAAAAGAACGATTCAAAATTGAAACTTATTTAACCCTATTGCGACAGTCCAATCGCAGAAATGGTGAAACGTTCTGAAGCCTACGAAAAAAATCACGCTAACTTTTCCTTTCTGTTTGAATATTCATTTTGTGTGTAACCTGCCCTCAGCGTCGGTGATTGGCCTAAGTTGCGAACTAGACCGACGTAAAATAAACAATTCAAAAAAAAGACATTGGCTTGCGCAGTATGTGAAGGTGAACGATCTTTTTCTAAGATGGGTATATAAAAAATCAAAAGAGGGCAGCCATGTGCCAGGAACGTTTAAATGCTTTATCTCCGATTAATTTCTATCAAACATAAGTTTGCCAAAAATATAAAGTTTGATGACATAATAAATAAATTTGCAAATTCAAAATTCGCTAAATAAATTTGTAAGAACATCATAATTTATTATTTGTAAACCATTATAACTGTTATTACTTATATGAAGTATTATTATTATAAAACTGTTTATAAATGTCTTTTATCTACGACTCACATATAATAAGTTCATTGCATATGTATCTATGACTATATAATCCCCATCATTATACGCGCCAATGATTATAATGACACTAGCGTTGTATAATAATGACAGTTCGTTCATATAATGACCTCATTATTTGAACAAACTGTCATCATTATACAACGCTAGTGTCAACGTCTGCCAACACCTACGTGGATGACAGTAGTTTCACAGTTCGCTTTGCCATCATTGACAAATACATTTAAAATATTTTGCATAAAATGGAATTTATGAGTCGTAGATAAAACGTCGTATTTGACTCGCACATAACGGATATAAATCTCTCGCATGATTACACGCTCGCCTACGGCTCGCGTGTAAACTTCATGCTCGCGATTTATATCCTTAGTTATGTGCTCGTCAAATAATATACTATTTTTCGTTACCAAGAAGAAGAAAAAATTTGCTACCTGCTTTTTTTGTTTCAATTATTGGGGGGGGGGGGCGCAAATATAATTTGCCTAGAGGCCCCGACCACCCTTAATCCGCCTCTGGCCCCGCGTACGAGACCAACACAACGTGTAGCTACTACGTACGTTTTACAATTTACCACGACAACTTACAACACTGCTGGTATAATTGGTATGTAGTTTACAAGCACTGTAGCGCCATCTCTAAAGAGTAGCTGACAACTAAAGGCGAATCTATTACAGTATCCCAAAATCTATTACGATTCCGGTAGATGTCCTGTTACGTTTCGCGGAGGGCCGAGAACAACACTGGTGTTATTATAGTTTACGTTTGGGCATCGTTTGGGTAAGAGGTCTATTCGCGATCGTACTAATCGTATTAATCGTTTTATAAACAAGCATGGATAACAAACGCAGTGATATTTGGCGACAGTTTAGCCGAGTAGAAAACACGGATATTGCAAAGTGCGGTATATGCAGTACAACCTTATCATTTAAAGGAGGATCTACTGCAAATTTAAAACGTCATTTGACACGCAAACACCCCCTAAGCTTACAGCCAAGACCACAAACGGCACAAACAGCACAAACGGCGACTAATGCAGATAATAATTCACAAAGTTCCGGTAGTAAGGATGTCGGTACAGGAAGCAACCCTGTACGTGCTCAACACTCTCAACAGTCAACCTTGATAAACTTTATAGAAAGACCATTGCCCATAAAAACAGCAAAACAAATAGACGACCAACTATTGAGATTGATTGTTGCTGAATATCAACCATTAAGCTTAGTTGAAAACAAAGAGTTTAGAAAGTTTTGTGAACTATTAAATTCGAACTACGACCTGCCCAGCCGAAAACGGATATCATATACATTGCTGCCACAATTATACAATACCACGCAAGGAATAGTGAAAAGTGCCTTGACAGAAGCAACCGATTTGTCGATTACTACCGATGGATGGACATCGATCGATAATGACTCGTATCAAGCTATCACGGTACATTTTATTGATAAAGACTGTAAGTTAATATCATTATTATTAGGTTGTCGCCGTTACGCAGAAAAACATACCGCACAGAATCTTGGGGATGAGATCAAGAATTTGTTAGTTGAATGGCAAATTGCAGATAAAGTGGTTGCTGTTGTTACAGACAATGCTGCGAACATCACAGCAGCAGTTCGTTTATTAAATTTGCAGCATATACCATGTTTTGCCCATACGCTCAATCTAATAGTGCAAAAATTATTAAAAGAAATTAAAAGTGTCCATCAGAAAATAAAATCTATCGTGCAATTCTTTAAACACAGCACACAGGCAACAACAAAACTCATCCATCTACAAACTCAAATGGGACATCAACCACTAAAATTAAAACAAGATGTAACAACTCGATGGAACTCAACATTAGAAATGTTTGAGCGTGTGGTCAAAATTAAGGAACCTCTGCAATCTGCATTAGCCGTTACTAACTGTGCTCATCGTCTAACTGAAGAAGACTTAATCCTTATAAGTTGGGCATGTAAAGTATTAAAACCTTTTAAAGTAATCACTGAAGAGTTGAGCAGCGAAAAAGGAGTTACTATATCAAAGGTAAAGATATTCAGTAACATGATACTTGATTTTATGATAGAAATGAAACGTCAGTTGGCCGCCGAACCGATAGAAATAAGAAATTTATGTGATACTATAATAGGTGATATTAAAGAACGGTTAGACTACATAAAAAAAAATTCGATATACTCCGATGCAACATTTATTGACCCGCGATTTACAAAAATTTTCTTTCGTGAAGAACAACTGTTATTTAAATCGACGCACGGGCGAATGGTACAAAAAGTCGAGGTATTCATGGCAGAGATACAACCCGAAGTAGCAGACCAATCTGATGTACCAGACGAAGTAATGGAAGATGATCAACATTTTTGGAATCATTTTGATTCTAAGGTAAACAAGTTTAATTATTATGAAAAATTAGGTCTATAACAAATTTATTCTTCTAGTTTTCGAAGATAAAAACTGTACAAGACCCAACAGTAGCGGCAAATTCGGAGATTGATCAATTCTTACAGGAGCCCCGTTTGAACAGACAACATGATCCGTTAAGATGGTGGGAACAGAAAAAAACATATTTATCCGAATTTATACAAAATAATGAAATCAATACTTTGTGTACCAGCTATGTCAGTTCCATGCGAACGCATCTTCTCCAAAACAGGGCAAATTATTACGGAACGCAGGAATAGATTACAGTGGCGGATACAGAAAAAACTCAAGGGGGGGGCGCAGGGCCGCGTCTATGGTTTTACGGACCCTAGGCACACCTGAAAAGCCGGGCCCCTCAACCTACTCAACCAACTATCTTATATGATATAAGAATCACATTTTACAAATGTGACAACAACTTAAAAGTTGTTAATTTGTATTAATATTTTTAATGAAAATATAGCATTTTAGAAACATAAAATGTTTTTTCTGAATATTTTTTTAAGAAATAATAATCACATTTTAAAAATGTGATAACAACTTAAAAGTTGTTAATTTGTGTTCATATTTTTAATGAAAATATGACATTTTACAAACCTAAAATGTTCTTTTTCTGATTTTGACTTCAATAAATGTTTTCATAATATCAGCATAGTAGAGGGTTTTTAGAAAATCCTTTTCAAGTTTGGCAAGCGCAATGAGGATTTACTCCGAAAGTGTACCGCGCAAAAAACATTTGCCAGCTTAAAATAGAAAGGGCACCCTCGGCCTTGCTGACTGGTCGTGTTAGAAAAAATCTTAAAATTATTTCGACATTAAGAAAGGTGGATTAAAATTTGTTATTTAAAATAAAATTTAACTTCTCTGAAGCAAACTCTATTCTCTGCGATTTCTAACAATAAATAAAACAGTTGTATTTATATTTTTTGTTCATCGACACTTAAATCTTGTCTATAGAGAGAAGTTTATAAAATTTGGGTAACTGCAATAAAATATGTTTTGCTATTTCTATAAACATGTGGAACAATAACTTACTAAAATTATTTTATTCAAACTATAAACAGTGGCTTTATAAGCGAGTTTGGTCAACTAAACAGTTTGGCATTTTTAAAAGTTACAAATATCTTATTTTGTCATTTTCAGTTTTTACTGTTTTATACTTTTTATAGTGTTATGGATTCTGCAGTTTACGTTACAGTTTTCCTTATTTTTTTCTCCTTAGATAAAAATCAATTAAATCTTAAATACTGGATGGTTGCTTTTTGCTCGTTTATTTGAAGAGATACAATAGTTAAATTCGGGCAAACGCATTTTTTGCTGATCAATGCAATTTCCACATATAAAAAACAGGATTTTGAATTTTCGTCATTAATTTTGTGCATACTTGAATATTGTTGAATGTATGTTTGTCTACAAATGTATGAAAAGTCGCCAGTTCCCAAAAATGGGTTTTACATATTATTTTATTTTCTTTACGCAAGTTTTAATAATTATTTTCATTGACATCATGTGAATTCCCTAAATTATATAAAAGTACATTGCGGTGCGGCTTTCAGAATACCTACTCGACATTGTTCGAGCATTTTTGTGTTTCGCAAAGAAAACAGATAGTTTTTTTTCTTTAGATTTTAACCAAAAATCTCAAGAATTGTATCAAATATCAGCAACCTCATTTTTCGGCATTGCATTCTTTAGGTAGGCAGAAATTCAATCTTGAATCTTGGAACTTCAATGCAAAGGAGACGGCAATCACTGACTAAATTAAGTGATGTTTCATTACTGTTAAACGAGCCACCAAAAACAATCCGTGACCTTTTAAAAAAATTTGGCATGCACAAATTAATGGAATCCGATAAGTGCAATTATTTTTTTAGGGAAGTTATGCTAAACGTATTTTTTAAATATTTAACTTATTTTTCTCAAAAATGTGATGTTACGGAGGCTCATCTACAAAAGACATTGGAAAAATAATCCACGGAAAAAAGCTACCGAAATCATGCATAGAGGGCCGCCGACTTCTGGACTTATTTCTGAAACTGCCCCGAAGTATCGAGATGGGCGATATGCAATTGAATTTGGGTTGTAATATTATATTACTATTGGTATAAACGTTTTTTTTATATAATTTTCAAAAATTATATATAACTTCAAATTCTAATTCTAAGTCGATTTATTTATTATACAATTAGTGGGCTCTAGCCCCTAGATTATTTAGGTCGAATGAGGCCGCTTCCGGGCCCCCCTTTGGCCGGGCCCTAGGCACATGCCTATTTTGCCTACTGGTAAACGCGGTTTTAGCGCCCCCCCCCCCCCCACGGCGCTAAAAGACATCTAGCTATGGGCGTCATCTAGTCTAGTGCAAAGCTTAAAAAACCTTGTTTCCTACAAAAAAACCCTGTTTCCTACAATCAACCGAATAAAAACACACGTACAAGACCTAGCCGGTAACATCGCAATCGCTTTCTTCTCCGCCGTACCAACAAATTCGCGCCAAGGGGGGGGGCGCGCGCCCCCTGCGCCCCCCCTCTGTATCCGCCCCTGATAGATTATCACCTAATAAAGTGGAAAACATTATCTTTTTAAATCATAATTTGAAAGTACTAAAACCTTCGTAGCATATTATTACATGTTAAGTTTAATCAAAATATTTATATTGCATATATTTTTTAGTTATTATCTTTCTTTATGAGTTGTTGCATAAATATTCAGTTATTTTATCAATAAATGGCATTTTTGCGTTCAACTGTTTTTATTTTATGTTTAAATAAGTTTAAAATCCTGGATGATTCACACATCATAAATCACACGGCCAACCTGATTTGTAGCGCTGTAAAAATTGCGTTGGTGAAAAATTAAATCACATAGTAACTTAGGTTACTCTGGAGTCTGGACCACTCTGGACACTGGACTGCAGATTTATTTGAATTTTGAACCAATATAGTTCAAATCCGATTTATTAATACATTCATTTATTTTGCAGATTATTAGTTATTTATCAATAACAATCATCTGCACTTAAAAAAAATCTGATGTGGTTAGGCACATGACTTTATCATACAATATATAAAATTAATAGTTTAGCTGCATGAGGATCTATTTGACTGAGATAAATCGTGTCTGCATTAAATTTAAACTAGTTAGCCAGGATTTGACAGATATTTTGATAGTCAATAGTATCCACTTAATCAAGGCAAGTACCAACTTAATCAACAAACGAATCTACTCTGCAAAAAATATAGCCAAATTCCAACACCTTGTGCAACATGAAGACTGGAACTTCATGGCGACTGAAGAGAATACCAACAAGGCAATGGACAAATTTCTCTATCTCCTAAGAAAACATCATAATGAAGCCTTCCCGATTATTCCAAAACAACAAACAACCAGCAGGACACGACTCTCACCACAAACAGCGCAGGTACGAGAAACATTGAAGTTAATGAGAAGACTTCAAGATGACAGGGGCGACAACGAGAGCTACGACATAATGAAAAGGTATGAAAAGTTTTATGTCAATCTAGCCGAGGAAGAGCACAAAACGAGGAACACAAACAAACTCATGGACGCACACGACAAGAACAAGATGGTATGGAAAATAATAAATCAAGAGACGGGGCGCCAAAAACAAAGCTATCACCACGACGATAGACGAAGAGTTCAACAAATTCTTCACCAGCCTAGCACCCAACACTTCCAGCGCACGTGATTCAACTCCGCCTGAAACAATCTACGACAAGACACTGTTTATGACACCAACTGACCATACTGAGATCGAAAACATACTCCAAGGTATGAAACCAAACCAAAGCGAGGATGTTTTTGGTCTCTGCACCCGAACCCTAAAATGGGTCAGTAAACACATTTCCGTATCACTCGCAGCAAACTTTAACATGGCCCTCGAACAGGGAGCCTTCCCAGAAAAGTTAAAGATATCGAGAATTACTCCTGTCTACAAGAAGAAAGGCGATAAGAGGAACTGCACGAACTATCGCCCAATTTCAGTGCTACCAGCAGTCTCCAAAATATTAGAAGAGGTAATACTTAGAAGAATCCAGGACTTCTTTGAGAAAAATAATCTCTTTACATCGTGCCAGGTTGCCTACCAGCGCGGCAAGTCCACTGAAGATGCTATGCGAATCCTGATGCGATCTGTATACAAAGCCCTTGAACAGCGCAGAAAATGCAAGGCCCAAATGTGCGATCTCAGTCGCGCCTTTGACTCCATGCCGCACTCAGCACTACTGAACAAATTTGAGCACTATGGGATCCGAGGTACTTCTCTGAACCTTATCAAATCCTACTTGACTAACCGCTTTCAACAAGTACGTATAAATGGAACATCAAGTGAATTCCGAGAAACAATTATTGGAGTTCCACAGGGGAGTATACTGGGCGGAATGTTCTTTATAATCTTTATGAATGACCTCCCATCCAGAGTAGATACCAGAACAATAATATATGCCGATGACACCACTCTGCTATCTACTGCTGAGACTACTGAAGAACTCCAAACAAACGCTGTAAAACACATGCAGCAAGCAAAGAAATGGTTCTCGGAAAACAACCTTCACCTCAACGAAGCAAAAACAGAGCAAGTTATCTTTTTTTTTTTTTTTTAAGCAATATTTCTTTTTATTTATAGTCAACATGATTACGTTACATAGTATATCACAATACAAGATTATAACGTACTAGTTGCCATCATGGTAGCTGGTTTCTCCCTCGATCCTCGCCTCGGGATTTGGAACAGGGTCCTTTCTCGGGCTATCGGTGGTGAGGGTCCTTGGCTTCAATATGTGGGTCGATCATCTTTCGGGTCTTATTTCGTTTCTTTTAGTATGGCTTTGACTTTAGTTTTGAAACCTTGATATGATAGTTTCTTTACTTCATCTGGTAGTGAGTTATATAGCGCTATGTCGTTGGTTTTTACGATCGGGGCGCATCGATTTGTTCGGTGTGCTGGTCTTATGTGTGTTATGGTCCTTGTTTTATGGTTATGGATGTCTTCTGACCTTGTAAGTTTTAGTTTAGTTTTGATTGATTTATTCCGCAGTTTGTAAATTAGTAGCACATTGTTTAAAGAGATTCTTTGTGATAGTGTGAGTTCATTTGTCTGTTTGTGTACGTCTACCATTGGCGTCTTTTTGTCAATTCCGTAGAGGATTTTCAGTATTTTATTTTGCTGTCTTTGAATTTTGCTTATATTTGTTTTGGAAGTGTCGCTCCATATGTTCATAAGATAATTGATGTTAGATGTGTACAGGCTGTTATATACTGACGGTTTTAGGTATGCTGGTATTATTCCTCTTATCTTGCGGAAAGCAGCTATTTTTTTGGCGTTGTTGTTTACTATTTCTTGTGTATGTGCGTTCCAAGATAAGGTGTCCTGTATGGTAATTCCCAGGTATTTGATTTCTCTTTTCTGTTTGATGGGTGTTTGATTTATTTCGATATTGACTTGTGTTTTTTCTTTTTTGTTAGAGAATATGAGATACTGTGTTTTTTTTCGTTTATAGTTAGTAGGTTAGTTCTAAACCATTCCTCTATGATTGGGAGGTCTTGATTAATTTTTTGTTGTAGTTGTTGTGAAGTTCTTGCAGAGTATAAAATACACGTGTCGTCAGCGTACATATATACGGATCCTTTTAAATGTATCTGCGACAGGTCGTTTGTATATAGGAGGAACATTGTCGGTGGCAGAATTCCTCCTTGGGGGATACCATATTCGGAGGTTTGTTCATCACTATATTGTCCCTGCACTCTTGTGATCTGTGGGCGGGCATGTAAGTAAGTGCGGAGTAGCATGTGGAATGTTCCTCTGATTCCCATAGAGCGGAGTTTGGTCATGAGATGCGTTTTGGATACCGTGTCAAACGCCTTTTTTAGATCGACAAAGATGCACATGACAATGTCTTTGTTGTCTATCCTTTTTTTTATGTCACTGACTAGGTCGATAACGGCTGTTGTTGTTCCGGAATTCTTTTGAAAGGCGTATTGTTGTGTGCTGATTATATTATTGTCTTGTATATGTCCAGTCAGTCTCTTATGTAAGATTTTTTCCAGTATTTTGCTGAAGGTTGTCGTTAGGGCAATGGGTCTATAGTTTTCTACTTTGCTTTTGTCTCCTCCTTTGTGAATTGGTGTTATGATTGTTTTTTTAGGTACGCTGGAAATATTCCGTCATTCAGTACTGCGTTGGATAATCTTTTAATTACTGGTGTTAGTATAGACTTGTTTTCCTTTATGAGATTTGTTGTAATATTGTCAAAACCTGGAGCTTTATTGAGTTTTAGATTATCGATTATATCGCTTATTTCCCTGTCAGTTGTTTCATAGAGGGGTGCATCTGGGAATATGGTGTTGTCTAGGCTATTTTGTTGATACGTTGTTCCGTGTATGCTTTTCTTACTATCAGCTAGTTTTTTCCCAATGTTTGCAAAGTATGTGTTTATTTCATTTGCTATTTGTTCATTGTGTACTAAGTCTTCTCCGTCTTTTATTATCTTGTCGATTGTGGTGGTGTTTGGTTTACTTTTTGTTTGCGAGTTGATAATTTCCCACAGCTTGCGCTGGTTGTGTTTGTGAGTGTCGAATAGTTTCTGGAAGTATGATGATTTAGAAGTTTTTATTAGTTTTTTCGTTGAAATTTTTTTTTGAAGGTAGGTTTCTCTTAGGTAATTATTGTGTGGATTATTTCTATGTCGTTTATGAAGTTTGTTTCTGTCTTTAATCTCTCTTATGATGTTTTCTGTTATCCAGTTATTTCCCTCTTTTTTTGTTATTTTTTTCCTAGTTTGATTCTTTTTTGTTGTTTCTTCTATTATTTTAGATAGCTCTTCGTAATTGGTAATATTACGGAGG
Organism: Melinopterus prodromus; assembly: GCA_964023965.1. NCBI lineage: Eukaryota > Metazoa > Arthropoda > Insecta > Coleoptera > Scarabaeidae > Melinopterus > Melinopterus prodromus. The sequence goes on from OZ030395.1 coordinate 47,231,573, forward strand.
TCAAGTTGTTTAATATCTTTGTTGTTTTTTGTTTTGTTGGTCTTTATGTATTCGAAAGTGTGATATATCGTCTTTTGTTTTGGTTTGTTGGCATTGAAAGTGGTGATTATTGCATTGTGATCTGATAAGTCGGAACATATAACCTTAATTTTTTCGATTCTATCTGCTATATTAGCTAAAACGTGATCAATAATGGTGTGGTTCTCATTTGGGTTATTGCGAGTGTGGTGTTTTTTTGTTGTTTTGTTTATTACTTGGTAGGTGTTCTCGGTTAGTGTTTTCCGATAGTCCCTTGTTATTTCGTTCTTCTCTCTGATGTTTATGTTCATGTCTCCAATTATTATATGAGGCTTTCGTCTGTTGAGTATATTGTTGTTAAGTACTTCCTTGAAAATGTTGTAGGGGATATTTGGAGGTTTATATATTAGGGTTATGGCTGTGTTGTCTTGTGTAAGGGTTATCTTTAAAATTTCCACTCCTTGAATATTTTTCTTTGCGTTTGTTTTATATTCGATGTGATTTTTTATGTATAGCGCTAAACCACCACCGCGGGTGGTTCTGGAGAGGTATTCTGCATTGTAGCCCTCTAGTCTATACATTTGTTCATCATTCGGATTTAGCCATGTTTCCGTTAGTCCTATTAAGTCCGGCTCGTGTATTCTTGTAAGTATTTCCATTTCGTTTAATTTGCTTTTTATGCTTCTGATATTGTGCAAGTATATTCTATAGTTATCCATTTCATTTTTAAGTTGTTGTATTGGTCGTTTTGCTGGTTTTTCTTTTCTTTTCCTTACTGCAGTTTATCTATGTCTTCCTCGGTGTTTATTTTGATTTTTCTGGCCCCTTTCTCCTTTCTCATGTAGACATTTCCGTCTGTTGTCCAAGCATATTTGTAGTTTTTTTCTCTTTTTGCCTGTCTGCATTTATAAAATAGAGTAGCTGCCTGCAAAGTGAGTTGTTCGTTTATGTATATGTCCGTCTTTCCTTTCAAGTTGCATTCGTTGGTTTTTATTGATTTAATCGCCCTTCTGCTTTCTAGTATTTTGTCTTTGTCTGTCTTATTCGACAATTCTACAACTATTGGCCCGTATTCTAGCTTTCCTGGTTTCCGCTTGCATGATATGATATCTGTTTTTTCTAGTTTAATATGCAGACCTTGCATTACTTTTTCAACAATTTCATCGATTTTTTCAGTACCATTCCCCTCCGCTTGTTGTCCTATCCCAGTTATGATTAGGTTGTTTTTAATTTGTTCCTTTTCGTTGTTGTATATAGTGTCCTCTAACATCTTGATTCTTCCAAATGGATAGATGGGAGAAGACTGAGACATCGGTGCGATTCCTTGGAGTTCACATAGATCCCCGCCTAACCTGGCGTAGTCATACTGAGCAACTCGCGAAGTCCCTAAGTCGAGTCACTTATGCCATACGCAGGATTGAAAAAACTGCAGGTTACCAAGCAGCAAGAATGGCCTACATGTCACTGTTTCAGGCACGTATGGCCTATGGCATAGAGACATGGGGGCACAGCTCACATATCAAGACCATCTTCCTCCTCCAGAAACGGGCTGTCCGATGCCTATCATCAGATCTTCCCGATGCCCACGCCAAACCACTTTTCATCAAACACAAAATCCTTACCGTGTATGCCATATACCTGCTCCGTTGCCTCACCACTATCCATAAAACCAGAAATGACATCCTTACCCAGGCCAATCTCCATGACCACGCCACAAGAAACTGCGACAACCTTCGAACAGACTTCCACCGACTATCTACTACTGCTCACTGTGCACAACAAGTGGTAATCTACAACAACCTCCCTACAAGATGGAAGACACAGACACTGGGCAGCTTTCAAAAAATCCTCAAAATCTGTCTCTTATCTACAGCACCCTACAGCACCGTTGAATTTACCAGCATAGCTCACGAAGAAATAAACATAAACACATGATTATTAATGCAATTGTTTGACTAGTATCTGTACAGATTCTGAAATATATTATTATTATTATTATTATTATTATTATCAATCGAAGATATTGTCAAAGCATTTGATACTACCTACTGTCATCAGAATAATAGTTGTTTATCTCACAAGTGCCGAAAGTACGGAATAGCACAACGAGCGGTGATGCGGCGCGTCACCGATGACGGAGCGTCGTCGTCGCATGTGATCGATTCGCGCTATGTAGTTTTCGGCAGGAGTGACATCAACGTTTTTTGTGTTGCTTTTTGAGAAATACGTATTTAAAAAAAATTCAAAAATTGTTATATTTCGGTATAGAAAATGTATAGAAAATGATACCACTTCTACGAAATGTCAAGTTTAAAAAGCTAATTCAAATTCTGACAGATTTATATTCGTTCATGACACTGTAGATGACGTTCCATAGCGGTTCTCCGAGTGTGACAGCGTGGCGACAGCCATAGACATTTCTGTGGTGACAGCACAAAAAACTATTTGTCAAAATCCTGGCTACTATGTAGTTTCATATCAATGCAGATGCGACCGATCTCGATCAAATAGAATTTGCTCTTGCAAATTCTATTAATTTTACCAAAAAATGTCATAGGCATAAATTATTCAAAATTTCCTCTGCTTTAATTTATTATTTAACTATTTTGACGAAATTACAGAAATGGCGGCTCATCTGCAAAATCCTTGAAAAAGGCTTAGAATAAACTACCAGTTCCTTTGGACCCTTTTGAACCAAAAGCTTTTCAGCTCTAAGTTTGGTCATAAAACTTCTAAATATGAATTTTCGTCCCGACACCTTTAGTAGTTTTTCCGGAATCGTCGTCACAAAAATCTGGTACACACATACGCACACACACACACACACACACACACACACACACACACACACACACACACACACACACACACACACACACACACACACACACACACACACACACACACACATACACACACACACAGACATTTTTTTGTACCTTGGTCAAAAATGTTCAGGGGACCCAAAAAGACCTATTTCCGCTAAAATCTCAATTTTTTTTTTGGGCATGAGTACAATACTCTATCATACTGCGTATGATAAAGTAATAATGCAGTCCCTTCTTAGACCGACAAATTTAAGTCAAATAATCGCATCGATAGTGGGTACCTTTTGCAACAGACGATGCAAGCAAAAATCGTATGATTTACTGTACTCGGTCCGGCACTCGCAGTAGGGCAGCGGTAGGGTCCGTACTGGGTGCGGTGCGTCTCTTAGTCCGTCTCTCGCAGTAGGTTCAGCGGTACGGTCAGAACCTACTACTAGGTGCGCACCGCACCCAGTACGATGTACCTGAGAGGACCGCAGTAGGTTCGGTCCGGAGTGGGTGCGGACTGGTAGGTGCAAAGGAACGAATCCAGCGGATTCGTTCCTCTAAACTCTAAAGGAACTGGACCGAAAGGAACGAGTTCATAGAAGGAACGACCTGGCCCATCTCTACGAGTAGAGACTAGCTCACAAAGCCGTGTATTAGCCCACTACTACATACACTACGAATCTGGTCTCAGCTTCCTGCTAGACCAATTCAAACCAACCTGTATTAGCTTACTGCTAGATACACTTTAGTCTCAACGCCTAGAGACTAGCTACCGTGCACCAGCCCCCTGCCAGATACACTACGAACTATGGCCTCAGCTTCCTGCTAGAGACCATCAGTTCCACACGAACCTGTTAACAAAAAATCGCGCACCCACGGACTATGTAACATAGACACCGATTTCTACCAGGCTACGATTATGGATAACATCGTGTCACTAGTTGTATTGTCAATTCAGTGTTCCCTGTGTACAAGATGTGCACTCACCTGGGTCACTTTCAGTATCATCAACATCATCCATTATTACAAAGCATTCAGCCTTTCTTTCTAAAATGGTCATGGGAATACTTGAAACTATGGCTCTTATTCAAACCTTTCGACAAATAATGATTACCAACAAGAAAATGTTGTTACTTTAGACTTCTTTATATCCAATCTCAAATTATCATATTCAGCGTCACGACTAACATTGTTTCCTGATTGCTATCTCAACTTACCTAAGGTAATTGGTAAAAGGTCTTCATCGTCGTTACAGACAACTTACAACTTACAACTTAATGGTCGTGCTACTTTACCGATCAAAAGGTCTAGAGCACTAACTTTAGGGACTCTATTCGTTGTACAATTCAATTCATTTCTCCAAACTAGTGGTAACCATAAAACTCATCTAAAGTCTTCCCCCAATCTAGGTAACCTAAGCTATGAAATACGCTATGTTATTATTGTGTTCCGCAGAGTAAACAACAGCATTTAAGGCTCCCGTATCCCCAATTCAAACGTTTAATTGCCGCTCTTTTCTTCAAACGAAAGTTTTACTAGATGTAGATGGCGACACAACTACCAAATCTCTACTTATCCCGTATATTTTTATTTTCGGCAAGAATCCACCCCTCCACAAAAATCTAACCGTATACAATTTCTCGTAACCATGACAACCACGAAAAATACCAAGAAGAGGTTATCTACTTCTCTGCGTGCTTCTCTGTGGATATAAGGTTATGTTCGTTATTGTAAGCAGTTCTTTTCGAGAGCGACTTATTTATGAGTGTGTCTCTCAGATGAATATTGATCGATTATTTGTTTATAGGGAATTTATTGATAGGTAAGGTACATACACAATTTCAGTGGTTTTCATATTTTCTAAATAAATATTGTTATTGTTTAAGGTGCTCCATTTCCATATAAAACTTTACACTACCATCCAAGGACAACAGCACTGCATACTTAGTCTGAATATACGATGTCATTAGCAACTGGTTTAAATTTAGATCGCAGAGATGGTCCGAGTTAAATATCCTTAAGTACGATTAGACTGTAACTCAAATTATGTTGTATTACATAACGTAGTTACCTTACCTCTCCATAAAATGACTCGTCTAATCATAGCACCTTTAGAGCAGCAGCCCATTTCGAAATAACGCCATATAATGGAGATCGATATCATTCGTCGTTTTATCGTTGCTCGACGCAACTGGAATATTTCAATATTTTCTTACGCAATCTTGAGGGTGAATTTATGTTTTAAATAATGCTTACTGTAACACCTTTTTATCTAGAAAAGATAATTCTTTGTGCGATTTAAATGTAATAAACTCTGCCACGTTGAGGAAGGAAGGTATATGTACGTAAATATAGAAATAAATAAAAATTGTGCGTTGTTTACTATTTACGTCAAATTCAGCAGCAAAAAAGAATGACAAAAATAAAAAAGAGAGAAATACTAATAAAATGCTGACTGATTTTTGTTTTAACTTATGATTATTTAGCTGTCGTATAGCATGTACTTTACAATGACGGTATAACTATATAGTATCAGCTTTGCTCCGAAGAAAGGGGCTTTGTGACTAAATTATCGAGGTTTTTGTTTTGAATACAATTTGTTCGGAAACTATCTTACAGTTCATTTGTGATTTTTAAGAAGACCTGTAGATACTGCATTTGAAGGTCGTTTATCTGAATTTATATAGTTTGATAAAAGTTATAGTTTGACAAAAGTTAAAGATTTTTTTGTGACATTTTGCGCTGATTACAATAACAGACTTTTTAAGTTATTATTCCTACAGGTTACATTAAAAAAAACAACTTCAAATGACCTTCAAATATGCTTCAAATGCAAATACGACGACAGCTACGATTTATATTTTTTAACACGAACACAAAAAATCCAAAGTGGTATTTTTTGTGTTACATCTTGGTTTCAGTATAAACGATTTTTAGTGTACTTTCGGTCATATCTAAATAAATTATTCATGTTGTATTTACATTTTCAATTTGAAACAGCGCCATCTATCCACAGACCGTTGAACTGCGATGAACAATGTTGCAAAGCCAAGACACTGAAACTGCCCCAGAATGGTATTCTAGTTACGTTCACTAAAAGATAACTCCTATCGTTATACGTAGCATTTAATGTATTTTTATAACAGTACAAATTATTTGCGCAATATATAAAATGAAACGTGCATTTATTGTAAGCATTTGATAAAATATTTGACCAATAGAAAAAACATTTGACCAATACAAAAAATATTTGAGCAATGCAAAAAATGCCTCGAGCATTTAAAAAAATAAATGTGCAATATATTTAAAATATGTGCATCAGAATAAATAATTGTACGTTTATATATTTGAATGTTCCATTCATAATATATTTGTGCACTTAAATAAATAAATGTGCAATACAATCGTTACCTCTATAAAAATATAATGTGCATCTCAAAAAATAATTGTTAATTAAAAAATATATATGTTCAATAGTTTAAATAAATCAGCATTTGAAAATTTGAAAATCAGCATTGAATAATCTAAATTGTGCCATGAGAAAATTATAATGCGCCCTGGAGAGATTATAGTGTGCATTAAGTTCTGCAACCCGTAGCGCATTTAAGTGTATCGTACAGCTTAGTCCTGTCGTTGCTCTATGGTTTTGGTGTCAGCTAAATAAAACTTTATAAATGAGTCATAAACATTGGTTTGACAGGGAAGTGAACTGTTTTATTTTCTTTGAATAAATCAATTTATAGTGTAAATATAATTCTAGTTACAATCATAACCTCAAATATACCAAATAGCGCGCGTTTGAGGAAAGGCGATTTTAGTAATAGTTTAAACCCTTATAATATGTATAAGAATATGTGTGTTGTATCATATCTATCCTAACGTCTTCTTCTACTGCTTGTCGTTATACTTGTTTATTTTTTATTGTTTAAGAAACTGTCGTAATACGACATATAATAAAAATTCTTTTTGCACACGTATTTAGTAGAATTAGTTGCAGTACAATTGTCAATATTTTTTTTCCTCTTGCTTGCTATCATAAACAACATTGTTTAATAGTAGTACGTTTTCCACTGCATTTCAGTTGGTGAGTACCATTACGCCGTATGTTTAGTTTCAAATACGGTTATTCCATGTACAATTTTAACTAGCTATCTAATAGTTATTAAATAAAGATAAATCCGTTGGTTACAAGTTACGATAATATCGAAAAGGTATTCAATAATAATTATTAGTTTTATAAAATGAAATAGACATAACACCTGTGTGGTGTTTTAATACATACAAAACATACATAACAGCCCAAAAACAATGTAATATTTTTACAATAAACAATTAATGAAAACGTTTGTTTTCTATTGGAAAAAAATTCTTTTCTAAACTACATAAAGATTGGTTGAGATTTCTTGTAAAATGGATGTTTACTCTTAGCATTTTTTCAACGATTTTGCAAATAAGCCGCCATTTCAGTAATTCTGTCAAGATAGTTAGTTAATAAATTAAACTATAGGAAATTTTGTATAACTTATGCATATAAAATGTTTTGCTAATATTCATAGTTTAACTGTATGAGCAAATTCTATTTGGTTCAGATCTTGTCTGCATTAAAACTAGTTAGCCAGGATTTGGCAGATATTTTGATTCTTTTGACGGTACGGTATTGTCAGAACACCAGCGTTTGCGTTGCACGCAAATTCGACACGCAGATGCGTCGAGATTGCCATGACGAGGCACTGCTGTATAGTATGATAAAGTAGGTAATGTGCTGGCCACATCAGATTTTGTTTTAATTCAAATTATATTTTTTGGGTTATGTTCATAACACCACGGTTTCTCCATGTTTCATTTTATGAATCTGATAATAGCGATATAACCTACAAATGAAAATATTATATTTAATATCGCTATGTAAACGTTAAATTTAGTAATACAAAAACAAAGTTAGTTTCGTTATTTTTTTCTCCTGATTGTGTAATTAATGATTTAAGTTAATTTTTACCAATTTTAGGGAAACATGACAGACATTTCTTCAGATATTTCTCATTATAATATTTTTTATGTAACATATTGATATTTATTTAATGCCCAGTATGTATTATTTTAATGCACAAGACAGCCATTCTAGGGCACAATATGAATTAAATATTGCTCATTATTAAATTTTTTATGTAACATATTCATATTTATTTAATGCTCAGTATGTATTATTTTAATGCACAAGTCAGCCATTCTAGGGCACAAAATGAATTAAATATTGCTCATTATAAAATATTTTATGTAACATATTCATATTTATTTAATGCACATTATTTCGTTATTTAATGCACAACGTATCTATTTTATTGCACATATCTATTTAAATAATGCACGCTTAAATCGCACCCTTTTTATAACATATTACAGTACACAATAATCATACGCCACTGCGACCAAAAAGCATTTCTATATTTGTAGTTTAGTTTTTTCTAACACTAAAATTTGCATGTATAATTTGCATAAATATTGAAATTCTTTGTGGACGCAGTTGCGTATGGACCTATTCAATCGAATAGTTGCTATAGTTTCACAATTTAAACAATAATTATTGTGTGGTGTATCGGCGCGTTTTCGACGTAGGATACGGGAGCCTTAAGATGGGGTTCGTAATGAGTAGGAAACCAAATACACTTCATAATATTATTTTGTGTTTTTCAGCGAAATGATTAAGTATTTCCATTCAAATTATAGGTCGAACAGAACCTGAAACCTTTGCCGATAATACAAAAAATATCCGGTTCAATTCTGTCCTGTATAGGTGACGAATTCTGTGAATATCGTCGCTTTTTTGTTGAACGTAAGAAAACTACGACATTGCAATCAACGATCGCAAAATTCGTCACCTATACAGGACAGAATTGAACCGGATATTTTTTGTATTATCGGCAAAGGTTTCAAGTTCTGTGCGACGTATAATTTGAATGGAAATACTTAATCATTTCGCTAAAAAACTCGAAATAATATTATGAAGTATGTTCGGTTGCCTACTCATTTCGAACCCCATCTTAAGGCTCCGTTTTAAAAACATCGCAACTTCGAAACGAAATATTTGGTTGCCATGTTTTTTTTGCTGGGAGTGGTCAGCCTGTCCCCCACCAACGTCAACCAGGACACAGTTTTCCGATAAGGGGTGGTTGGGGGTTTAGAGGATGCAGGCAAAGGCGGAGCATAGTCGACGCGAGGGGAAATACTCAGCCAGTCGCCGCGCGGAGGCGCTTTCGCTCAAGTTACAATGAAATCTGTGTTCTCACTCATCACGGTCGCATATGCATCCCGGACTGCATACAGCTGGCTGGCGGCTGCCAGACGGTAAAACAAAATATATTGATGCTATTTTAATTTAGAGAGAGCGCGCTCGCTATTATAATATTTAATCTTTTTAACAGGGTGACATAGGTACATACAGTATAGTAAATTGACAAAAAATGTATTAATTCATCGTTGAATTATGGACTTCAATTTAAAAAGGAATTAATTAAAATTTAGCAATTAGGACCCAATACATCCATAAACATGATAGATATCGAACGAACGCACGAAAGTGACACACGAAGACAAAAAAAGCGTAGTACATAGGTACAGTGGCGTAACTAGGAGTCAGTGGGCCCGTGTGCGAACAGAAACAATGGGCCCCCACTTTATTTGATACTTTGAAACCCTTAAACCCTTATTTGACTGCCCAGTAAGACTTTTTATACTGTTTATACGTTTTTTATACTTTATACAGTGTGTCTCACGGAACGTTGGATTGTATGAGTACCTACTTTTGTTATTATTGAAGATAGAAAGTCGGTAAAATGGACAAAGTAGTCCATATTTATATGCTCTTTTATAATCTGTTCAGAAAACAGATAATTTCCAAATGGTTTCCAAACTATTTTGAAAAAACCAAAAAAAATCATTTTTGAATTATGATCATAACTTCTTTATTTGTGATCCCATCAAAAAAGCGTTTTGACAATATAAAGGCACTTTTTCCCTACAATTTAATTACGTCAGTTTAAAAATTTTTTCGTCAATTAATTCGTCAGAAACAGTAGAAACTTTTGTTTTTCTTATGGACGCCATATTGGTTTTATTATACATGTTTGGATTCATTATTTCTTTCTGAGTAATTTGGTATGCCACATGCCATATTTTGATTACAATAAGATAATAGAAACTAAAATATGAAGACTGAAAATTGTACACTTCGAGAATTGCTGAAAATCGCATGGTGCCATGGAAGACGTTTTCTGAAATAATGTGATATCTACCCATCTGTAAGCATTTGTTGAAAAAAATTGGTGAAACCCTACCAATCATAAAAAAATATAATGATCCGATGAAACATATTTTTCTAACTGCACAGGAAGAAATTTTTGTTTGATTCAAATAAATATGCATTGACTCAAAAAAATTTGTTGTTTCAATAGAGGCAAAGAAATATTTATTTGCGGATAAAAACGCATTTATTTGAAATATTTGTTTGGTAGAAAGAACGTTGATTTGTGTCAAACAACTTATTTTTCCAGTTAAAAAGTTTGCAATTTGTGTATTATAAGAAATGAGATTTATTTACTTCAAATAATTATGATTGTGTTGAGTGAAAGAATTACATTTTTTAAATTAACAAAATTGTTGGTCGAGTTAAAATGCTTAAAATTATTAATTTGTTGAAGGAATTATAAAGGACAATAATTTTTCAGAAGACTCGCCATGTGTCACCTCCTTTTTGGGATGTCGCACATCCTCGACCAGTGCTTGGTCTTCCCAACCCAACATATAGTCAAGGTTAAGTTAGTAAAGTGTACTCTGATTTGGAATCGCAACTTGAACCTGCAGGCACTGTACTCTATAAGTTCTATACTGTCGATCACGCGGCTTTATACTCTCGATATGTACGAAGTGCGAGGAGAGAGTTTACAGCGCCATCTAACAATACGGTTGGATGACATTAAAAATATATTTATTTGAATCAAAATATGATTTCTTTGGTGGAAGTAAATCTATTTTAAAGCCAAAACAAAAATCATACTTTAAAGGAAATAAATCTCTTCTTGTGTACAAATATATTTATTTTAATCAAAATATGATTTCTTTGGCGGAAGTAAACCTATTTTTAAGCCAAAGACAAAATATTACTTTAAGCGAAATAAATCTCTCCTTATATACAAATGTATATGTTAGAATCAAAATTATATTTCATTGGTGTAAAGAAACGTTTTTTTTAAATCAAAACTAAAATATTACTTTAAAGGAAAGTAATTTTTGTTTGTATCCATATATATTTATTCCACTTAAATAAATATTTCAAATAAATTAATCTCTGCAAGCAAATAAACTAGAGTATTCAATGAAGTAAATATTGTTGGCGTCAAAGAAATATGTTTTGACCCAAAAGAATAAATTCAAACAAATACATTTCTTTAAAACAAGAAATCTTTTCTATCTGTGTGCGGTATTTTTAACTGAAACACACTGGGTCCACAAAAAATAAAACCTTTTTGTACCGCGCCATTATCGGGTGTAGTTTGGTTTTAATGTATGGTGCGGTATATTGGCCAACCGATTGACCGGACCAATTTTTTATATAAAAATCTAACTTCGGAGATGTATCGGGAATATTGCTCTCTGAAGACGTAGAAGAAAGAATGGACGATATCTGTTGGCCTTACAATAAGGTATGTGACTCCTACAAGACAACTGCACATTATGCCCGAATTGTGAGGAACTATTTAGATATAAGACATAAACGGAGAGTAATTTATTGCTACCTATTCAGAAGTATTATGGCCACCAAAATTGCCGGATCTTACTCCTTGTGATTTTTATCTATGGAATGACTTACAAAAAGAAGACTTATAAAATAAGGTGTATGGTGTTTATAATTTTGGAGACGTTGGGGAGTTACGTGACACTGTCATCGCCGCTTTCAATTCGATTGACAGAAAAACCCTCGGTAACGTCACCAGATTACGGAATGCTGTGAAAAACGCCTCCGTAAACATGGCGAGATTTTTGAAAACATTATTTAGTTTGTTAAAATGTTGTTACTTTTTTATGTTGTGTAGTTAGTACAAATAAAACATTCCAATAGTTTACTGTAACTTGATTATGGGCACATAAATACTGTATCACTAAAATGTGTTTTTCATGACACCATGCGATTTTCAGATATTAAAGAAAAACTCCAATTCTGTCGGCTTGTTGTGTTGTAAATACGGCAAGTGGCATACCAAATTACTCAGAAAAAAATTCTGAATCCAAACATGTATAAAACCAATATGGCGTCCATAAGAAAAACAAATGTTTTGTTTTGCTGAAAAATTTTAAACTAACATATACAAATTGTAGCAAAAAACTGCCTTTAAAATGTCAAAACGCTTTTTTGAAGGGATCACAAATAAAGGAGTTATGACCATAATTAAAAAGTTACATTTTATGGTTTTTTCCATAATAGCTTGGTAGGCAGTCTTGAAAGTTATTTTCTCTATTGTTAGAATTAAAAGTTTATTGTTTGTGTTTGTAGATCTTAATAAAATTGTAATGTTACTAATATTTTTTGTTCTTTATGTAATAATAAATATAGATATCGAGTTTAGATTGGTATCCGTGGAAACCTGTATACCTACTTTTTGAAATGCTCGACTTCATTTATTTACGTTATGCTAGCATCTTATTGCTGCCCAGGGGCCCAGAAACTGCTCAGATCTCTTTTTTTTAGCCCGACATCGTATCCCGCGGTCAGAGGGGTATCAGTTAATTTTTAGACTAACTATAATCTTTTCAATTTATTAAAACAGGAATTAATAGTAGCCATATGCTTATAAATGTGAATCTTATACGAGGAGGCGATGAGTTAAGTGTTCTAAGTTGTCTAAACTCCATTAAATATCTATAAAATTACATTATATTTACTGATATTCCTTCTTAAAGTCAGGTTTTCGTAATTATTAGATTTTAGTTAGTGACTTTACCTTTAAGCCGACGAACTCATATTTTTCGCGAGACTTCCCCAACACCCGGCCAGCTCCAGTGGGCCCCCGGCTCGTGAGCCCGGCGTGTGCGCCGCACACCTCGCACACCTGCTATTTACGCTAGGGTTGCCAACTGGCCGGTATTGCGCCGGCCTGGCCGGTATTTAAGAGTTCCGGCCGGCGGCCGGTAGCACCACCCGGAAAGCCGGTAAAACCATTTGAAAATCTGGCGATGAAAATTTATTGACTCCGCCAGCAAAACGAACGCGTTCCCGCAAATTGTGAATGGAAGCAAGATGAGAGATTTCGGGCCTGGTTGTATGCACATGAAAATGTTAATATGGCAAAGTCTATACTCTGCAGGATCATTTTTCTGTTAACTATGACGGAATAAAAGCCGTAAGACGTCACGCCGAGGGTGTAAAACACAAAACTGCAATTAGTTCGCGAAATATGTCTATCGTAAAGACAATTTTTTGTAAAACTAAGCTCGGAGGAGGGTTTTAGCTGCCGAAATTGCGTCCGTATTTCATGGAGTAAAACATGGCATCAGCTACTACTCTAGCGATTGTGGTAGGTAGTAGGTATCCAATGTTATTTTCTTTAGTTATAAAACAGTATGTGTTTAAAGTTTTTATTATTAGACAATTGCATCTAGGTAATTATTAATTAAACATTATGTAAATTATGTAAATTGTAATTTAATTGTTTAAATAAAACACTCAGCAACCTTAAAGTATCAATGTAAAATAAAACAGTAAGCGCGTAAAGTATCGAAACGTGTGAAAATCTCTAAAACAGATTGCTATTTTAGAAATCCAATTCAATTTTCAACCTTCAATTGTTTTGAGTTTATCGACATTTTTGTGAAATGGCACCCCTATATTTTCTTTCTGATTCTGATAGATCTTTAATTCCTACTTTCATAACCAAATTTTTTAGGAAAGGTCAATTGAACATTGGATTATCTGAATGGAATATAAAAATGAGTTTTGAAGAAAATTATTTACCCTAAATACAAATTCCAGAATCGCGTTTTCGAAGAATGTGAGGTTAAAATATCAAAAAGAAAGATTTTCATAGATCCTCAAAAGGGACTTATTGTAAATTTTAATTTAATTCTTTCACCTGAAATTTTAATCACAAATATTTTTTTAATATTTTGTGTTAGTTATTTTTTTTCAACATTTACACCGAATTAAGTGGTGTGCGGGTTTTTACACTTAGGAAACGACGACAAGCTAATAACCAGACGGGATATGCGACTTTCATGCCCAGATTCGTATTCATCAAAAGTTATCAACTGTATTTTTCTCGAACATTCTCTGATGTATGGTCGTAAAATGTGTATGCTATTATAAAAATAATTAAGAATTGTGTCATATTCAGTAAGAAAAATATGGGGTTGCCATTAAAATAATTTCTATGACGTCAAGTCAAAAACAAATTACTGGTATCAACTGAATTCGATACCAAAATGTGATTCGATAATTAAAAATTGTCATGTCTGTGATTTTTTTAATTGACAAACCGTTTCAAGATTTTGCCATCTTTCATACTTTGCGCGCCTCTGTATATTCAATAATCAGTATGATAGCATTCTTATTTATATTTTAAACACCATTCAGAACTACATATTTGGTCGTGTAAAAATTAAGAATGCATGTTTATTTGTCGTGCTATATTATACGCCCCATTTAAAATGTTACATTAATTCTAAATGTTGTTCCCTCAGGAGCAAAATTAAATCGGTAAATATTTAACGATTCGCCCATATCGGCAACAATTCAGTTGGGTTGGGTTGGTGGTGCCGGCCGGTATTTTGAACTGGAAGAGTTGGCAACCCTATTTACGCCACTGCATAGGTACATAGTCCAAAGTACCCCAAACGATTTATATACATCCCACAGCATCCAGACTTCTAAAATAAAAATTCAAAATGTAAAATTTTATACGTTGATTTAAATTTCCGGGTATTTAAAAATGTAAAATGTTAAATTAAACCGATCACTGTCAGTGATAATTACTACTAATGTTTCATAATGTTTCAAAATTATTATTTTATTTTGTAGATAACTAGCTATCTCTGATCTATTGCCTGTTTTGATAGTACTAAAACCAAAGCAAAACCGAATAAAGTAGAAAATAAACACTTTAATTCTGTCCAGATTCACAAAATAACGGTCCGTTTCTTTGAGGGCATAATAATATTTAAAATGCGAGAACTTGGTCTCGCCAGTCAATGTACATAACTTGTAAACAGTCTAAAAATCGCAGTGGGCGTGGCGTGGTTATAGGCGCTGTTTAAAACTCCTCTAGTCTGCTGTCTACACTAGGGTGGTCCAAAAAACGGACTTTTTGCTGGAGGGCAACGATCCCCCCCAATCTGTTCGTTTTCCGGAAAAAATAATCTCCCCAAATTTGAGAAAAATAGGTTAACGTTAACACGTGCCACCGAGCACCTCAAATTTCCCATTTAAAATACAATGCAATAATGCATATTTTTTTCCTTTTTTTTTCTTATTTCGCGTTTAGAAATAACGGTGCGAGAGATTACCAGAAATTGTTCAGAAGTCCCCAAGGAATAAATCCACAACCAGTATTTTTTTTTTCACCACCCCCCCCCCTCCCCTGCAATACCATATCTAAATATGAGGCAACATTTTCTCCAAATTTACAATTTTACAATGTTACGTGTCTTTTATTCTTTTTATAAAGTATTATTAATGGATTACTGACATGTTCTTTTGTCATTAATGAACTAACTTCAATTTGTTTAAACAATTACAAATTGTTTAAAGAAAAATATACAATGTCACGAACACATTGTTATATTTTTTTGCAGAAATTATTAGATCATTAACATTTTTGTCATTTATTAACTAATTTGCATTGTTTAAACAAATACTACTTGTTTAAACAAAAATATACAATGTTTCTGATTTCTATTTTCTTGCAGAAATTACTATTAGAGTATTTGTATATTTTTATTATTTATTAACTAATTTGCACTTGTTTAAACATACTATTTGGTTAAACAATGATATACAAAGTTACGTACATATTTTTCTATCCATTTTACGAACATTCCATATAAAAAAAGCTCTCGACTTTGATATCGAGACTCGAATAAATACGAGACAACTCAAATAACTACTAGCTGTACTCGACTTGAAATTCGAGACTTTTTCGAATTTTTTGATAATTCCAACAGCTCTAGTCTTATATTGCTTAGCTTGTACTGCTTACGGTATTTTGATTTCGTTGTTAGCTGTTTCGACTTGTGTGTTTGCACATTGCGTCATTGAGAATGTTAGGTTCTAAAGAATTGCCAAAAACCATATATTTGATTACCTAATCATTATGATCACCAAATTATCGGGAATAACCTTCCAAGCAATATGCAAGTAATGAGTGTGTAGTTTTACAATATGAGATGTGTAAAACTAAGTTTAAGAGCAGGTGCTCATCTTGCGGTCGATGAAGTGAAAGTTTTTTGGGCAAAAGCAAGCCTTCCTACGCGAGACCAGCAACGTTGCGTGGAAAAGCTAGAAGATTTATATTCCCAATACAGAACAATACAAAAGAGAGCGGGTCAGAAAACATCGGCACAAACTAAGAAAGAAGATGATTTTCTGGAGAAGCTGGATGGGCTTTTTGATATTGCACCACCTGAAGTACTACAGGATGCTAATGTATCAGAAGAACAGAAAACATTTCTGATGAACCAAAGGAAGAAAGGCCGAGCCGGACGGGCCGAGCAAATACATACATTATTATATTTAAAAAAAAAAACTGTGAAATCCAGTGTTTCATATAATAATAATTTCTGCAACAAATACAAAAATGTGTCCGTGACATTGTATATTTTTGTTTAACCAAATGGTATTTCTTTAAACAATTGCAAATTAGTTAATAAATGACAAAAAAAATCCATTAATTAAATAATAATTTCAACAAAAAATAGTAAAAATTTGTCCGTAACATTGTATATTCTTTGTTTACAGTTGCAAATTAGTTAATAAATGACAAAAAAGCCAATATTCCAAGAATTTCTGCAAAAAATATAAAAATGAGTCAGTTACATTAAGTTTTTTTTAAACAATTTGTAATTGTTTAAACAATTTGAAATAAGTTCATAAATGAGAAAGGGACATGTCAGTAATCCATTAATAATAATGTATGCAAACAAAAATAAAAAACAGGTAACATTGTAAAATTATAAATTTGGAGAAAATTTTGCCTCATATTTATGGTACTGTAGGGGAGGGCGTGGGATGGTGAAAAAAAATAGTGGTTGTGGATTTGTTTCTTAGGGAGTTCTATTATCTCCCGCAACTTTGTTTGTAAATACGAAACGTTAAAGAAAAAGGGAAAAAAGATGCATTTTTGCAGTGTATTTTAAATGGGAAATTTGAGGTGCTCGTTGTCACGTGTTAACGTTAACCGATTTTTCTCAAATTTGGGGGGAATTTTTATTTCTGGAAAAGAAACAGATTGGGGGGGATCGTTGCCCTCCAGCAACAAAAAAAAGATTTTGCTAAAATTTTGACCACCCTAGTCCACACAGCACAGCAGTAATATAGGCAACTAAATACACTTTTGGAAATTATCGCTTTTGTCGATTAGCGGAACAAATATAATGTTTGGGTTAAAATTGCATTTAAATAAAAATCTATTTTTGTATTGTAAGTTTGGCTGGGGGTTTTATATTTGAAAAAAAAAAACAAAAATGTAGTAGAAAAATTAATGTTTATATCGCAAAAAAAAATACCCCAAGCCAAAGTCCTTATATATCTAAGAAGTTACCCTAAAAATTTCATAAACTTTTAACAATAAATAACACCTCTAATCGACAATGCGTTTTGGGTGCGGTAGAACTGGGTCTTAACTCCCGTTACTACGTCCTTGCGCTTAGATACCTGCCTTTTATTCCTTAAATCGGTCGAATTGGTGATTGTTTAGCATATTAGTCACAAAATCGATTCATAAATATCACCTATGTGACAGTATTTCAAACTATTGTTAGCAATAAAAAGAAATAAAAAATACTTTGAAGAAAAGTCTATTAAATAATTAAGAAACGCGAACAGCAAGGGACACGGCAATCGAGCTATATCAGCTCTAACTGATCTTCCCGTTTACCGACAGCGGCCCCTTGTGATCGCATAGACAGCATAAACAAAAATGGTAACACTAACAAATGAGCCAGTCTCTCAGGCATATATGAAAAGTATATTTCTATCGCATAGTAACATAAACAAAAACGATAACACCGACCAACTAAGTAAAATACATGGCCAATAAATGAATAATTCTTAATCCTAATATCTTAATTAATCCACCAAATGTGTAAATTGTTTCCTATATTGGCAACAATAAACGTATGCCACATGTCCGGAAGCTTGTAACAAATTTGAGTTTATTTACAACTTTTTACTTTATCATACGCAGTATGCTAAAGTATTGTAATCATGCCGAAAAAAAAAATCTGATGTGGCCAGGCACATGACTTTATCATACAATATATAAAATTAATAGTTTAGCTGCATGAGAATCTATTCTATTAAGATAAATCGTAGGTATTGTCAAAGCATCAGCATTTGACACTACCTACACTACGTCATTAGAATAATAGTTATTTATGTCACAAATGCCGAAAGTACGGAATAGCGCGACGAGCGGTTACGCGGCGCGTCACCGAAGGCGGAGTGTCGCCGTCGCATGTGAGCGAGTCGCGCTATCTAGTTTTTGGCAGGAGTGACATCAACGTTTATTGTGTTGCTTTTTAAGAAATACGTGATAATGACACATATTAGTTTGCATGTACATAAACATGAGTCACTAGCAATTTTCTATTGGAAATACTATAACGACGTCTACTACCACTGCCATTATCACTAATGAAAACGCACCTTAAAAAGGTAATTCAAATTCTGACTGATTTATATTTGTTCATGACACATCCCTACCAAAATACTAAAATAAAACTACACTCATCGCTATACTTTATTTATAATTTTCTCAATGTATCGTTTTTGGAATTAGATATAAAGACGGGTTGATATTTCTTATCAACAAATAATCAGATTGGTGATCTTACTTTATTTGAAATTTGTATTTTAAAATTTGCCGCACTACAGCGGCAACGTTCCATAGTGGTTGTCCAACCTCTGATGAGATCAGCTGTTTTCGAATGTGACAACACAAAAAAATATTTGTCAAAATCCTGGCTACTATGTAATTTCATATCAATGCAGATGCGACCGATCTCGATCAAATAGAATTTGCTCTTGAAGCTAAACTATTAATTTTACCAAAAAATTTCATAGGCATAAATTATTCGAAATTTCCTCTACTTTAATTTATTAATGAACTATTTTGTCGAAATTACAGAAATGGCGGCTCATTTCCAAAATCCTTCAAAAAGGCTTAGAATAACCTAAAAGGCTAAACTATTAATTTTACCAAAATATTACATGGGCATAAATTATTCAGAATTTCCTCTACTTTAATTTATTATTTAACTATTTTGACGAAATTAGAGAAATAGCGGCTCATTTGCAAAATCCTTGAAAAAGGCTTAGAATAAACTACCAGTTCCTTTGGACCCTTTTTAACCAAAAGCTTTTCAGCTCTAAGTTAGGTCATGAAACTTCTAATTATGAACTTTCGTCCCGATACCTTTAGTAGTTTTTCCGGAATCATCGCCACAAAAATCGTTTACACACACACGCACGCACGCACACACACACACACAGACATTTTTTTGTACCTTGGTCAAAAATGTTCAGGAGACCCAAAAAGACCTATTTCCGCTAAAATCTCAATTTTTTTTTCGGCATGATTACAATACTTTAGCATACTGCGTATGATAAAGTAAAAATTGAGATTTTAAATGTCTGTGTGTGTGTGTGTGTGTGTGTGCGTGCGTGCGTGTGTGTGTAAACGATTTTTGTGGCGATGATTCCGGAAAAACTACTAAAGGTATCGGGACGAAAGTTCATAATTAGAAGTTTCATGACTTAACTTAGAGCTGAAAAGCTTTTGGTTAAAAAGGATCTAAAGGAACTGGTAGTTTATTCTAAGCCTTTTTCAAGGATTTTGCAAATGAGCCGCTATTTCTCTAATTTCGTCAAAATAGTTAAATAATAAATTAAAGTAGAGAAAATTCTGAATAATTTATGCCTATGTAATATTTTGGTAAAATTAATAGTTTAGCTTTTTAGGTTATTCTAAGCCTTTTTGAAGGATTTTGGAAATGAGCCGCCATTTCTGTAATTTCGACAAAATAGTTCATTAATAAATTAAAATAGAGGAAATTTCGAATAATTTATGCCTATGAAATTTTTTGGTAAAATTAATAGTTTAGCTTCAAGAGCAAATTCTATTTGATCGAGATCGGTCGCATCTGCATTGATAAGAAATTACATAGTAGCCAGGATTTTGACAAATATTTTTTTGTGTTGTCACATTCGAAAACAGCTGATCTCATCGGAGGTTGGAGAACCACTATGGAACGTTGCCGCTGTAGTGCGGCAAATTTTAAAATACAAATTTCAAATAAAGTAAGATCACCAATTTGATTATTTGTTGATAAGAAATATCAACCCGTCTTTATATCTAATTTCAAAAACGATACATTGAGAAAATTATAAATAAAGTATAGCGATGAGTGTAGTTTTATTTTAGTATTTTGGTAGGGATGTGTCATGAACAAATATAAATCTGTCAGAATTTTAATTACCTTTTTAAGGTGCGTTTTCATTAGTGATAATGGCGCAGTGGTAGCAGACGCCGTTATAGTATTTCCAATAGAAAATTGATATTGACTCATGCTTATGCACATCCAAACTAATATGTGTCATTATCACGATATGTAAGAAACACTATAATTTCGTATTCTACCACCGCCATTAGCTACCATTACCTACTAATCGGAACGCACCTTTAAACTTGACGTTTCGACAAAGTGGTACCAACCTAGCATTTACTATACAGAAATCATTTTTTTTTAATTAAAATAAATAAATTTTTTTTATTTTTTACGTATTTCTTAAAAAGCAACACAATAAACGTTGATGTCGCTCCTGCCAAAAACTAGATAGCGCGACTCGCTCACATGCGACGGCGACACTCCGCCTTCGGTGACGCGCCGCATCACCGCGCGTCGCGCTATTCCGTACTTTCGGCATTTGTGACATAAATAACTATTATTCTAATGACGTAGTGTAGGTAGTGTCAAATGCTGATGCTTTGACAATACCTGCGATTTATCTCAATAGAATAGATTCTCATGCAGCTAAACTATTAATTTTATATTTTGTATAATAAAGTCATGTGCCTGGCCACATCAGATTTTTTAAATTAATGTTAAAATAAATCTTTTCGGTCTTTAAAGCAACATTTGGAACTAAACGCATACAATTCTCCTTGGCCTTTTTTAATGCAGCAAATCGACCCAATGTTTATATCTGATATTTCCAGATCGTTCTTGTTAATATTACCCTAACAGTCCTATGGTGTCAGAATAATTTTAGAACCTCGTTCACAGTGGTCGTGAGCGATATTCATCTACATTAGAAATTATTAAAACTTGAGCAATACAAAGAATGGAATAATTGCTTATTCCCCAAGAATAAACTACGCGATTCTCTCTTTTCCGCCAAGAGAATGCAAAACACTCTAACCCAGCGGTTCCCAACCTTTTTGACTTACGGAGCCCTTTTTAGAATCAATTTCTGTGGCGGAGCCCCTTATGTCTTATAAATAAATGGTGTTCAAAATTAATGTTACAAGACATGTGTGGTTTTATCTTTGTACACAGTTTTCTTATATTCGGTTCAATTAATGATAATTGCAGGCGTATATCTGGTTCTGCATTTAATGGGTTCTATATTTTGTTTTGGTAGTTGTATAAGCGGAAAATAGGCAGCAATAATAATTCTGCTTTATCAGATAAGATTTTGAATTCATCTTTTAAGTTCGGCCAAAAATCAGTTACACTTTGGTCTTGAAATGAAGTTTTTAGTTCGCTGTGAGATGTCAAATCTATGAGAACTTCGTATCCTGCTGAGTTTAAGCTGGGTAGTTTTTGATTCACAATGAACACATTCTGCACCCAGTTAAAGTCATCAAGCACCTGCTCTTTAGCTTTAGGAAAATAATTTTCAAACGAGTCTTTTAAAGCTTCGAAATGTAACTGAATATTATTCAGTATTTTTCTTGAATCTTGATATTATTTTCATTCAGGATGTTTTGTGTAAGAAAGAAGCAATCGATATCTTTCTTTTCCACGCACTTCAACCAATACACTAGTTTGCACACCCAATCATCATGATTTAAAACCGTGGCCAATGAACCGTTATGTTCCATCAAAATTAATGGTACCTCTGCACGCAGTTCTATCAAACGTGTCAACGGTTATCCTCGAGACAACCATTATCAGTGTGTAACAAGAGTGACTGGTGCTGACTTCCAATATCTTCACACATTAATTTGAAGAGCCTACTTTTGACAGTTCGTTATTTTTTATAGTTTCTTATTTTTATTGCATCATTAAACACCAGCTTCACCAGCTCGAGCTACACGGTAACTTATCAGATAGGAAGATTCAATTACTTTTTCATTATTGATTTTAAAATGTGTTATCATAGTTTTCTCAGAAGCCAAAATTTTGTTGCACTTCCTCTTGAAAAAATCACACGTCTTATCCTTTAACTCGGGATGATTTCCCTCGAAATGACGACGCAGGCAGTTTAGCAGGAAACATGGAACTATTGGTCAATACATATTGATCTTGATATAATAATAATAATAATAATAATAATAAGCGTTTATTTCCATAAGGTAACTGTGTTACATTGGACAAGTCAAGTTCGGTACAGATATAACATACATTTATACATGTAAACGATATCATATGCAACAATACAAACAAGTCACAGAGTGTATAAACACAAAATATATAAACAAAATACAAACAAAAGCGGAAGCAATGGAAAACTACACTCACAAAATCTACAGAACACATGACATAAACTCTTGTAGGTTGTAAAACCCTTTCTTTACAAGAAGTAATTTTAAACATCTCTTAAATCTGGGCAGAGACTTTTCCTGCTTCAACCCAGTTGGCAACATATTAAAAATCTTCGGTCCCAGACAGTTGGGAGATTTGGCCTTAATGTCTAATCTGGCGTACGGTACATCTAAATCGCCACAACGTCGGGTATTGAATTGGTGTCTATCAGATCTTTTAGAAAAACACAACTTATTTTTAAAAACAAATATTGACAGTTCATAAATATACAAACAACACAAAGTTAAAATTTTAAAATCTTTGAAAATATTGCGGCAAGATGCTGTACTTTTCACACCAGCCATAACGCGCATAATACGTTTCTGACCAACGAACACATCACGAGCAGAAGACGACCCACCCCAGAAACATATCCCATACGCAAGGCGAGAGTTCACCTGGGCATAGTAGAACTGGATCAGCTGTTCACGCGATAAATATGGTTTCAGCGCTCGAAACTGATAGGCCATCGAACCCAGTTTAGAAGACAGCGTCGAACATCGCTGCTTCCAGTTCAAGTTATCATCGACATGGAGACCTAGAAATCTAATTTGATTTGTGGCCGCGATATTGTGTCCGTCAAATTCAAGGTCAAATGCCTCCACATGCTTTCTGGGGCAATGAAATTGCATCTGGTGGGTTTTGCTGACGTTCAACGAGAGACGATTCACCGTGAACCACTCGCTCAACGACCTGAGAATGCGACCACTCGATGCAGCAACCTCCGCTGCAGACGAACCGTGCACCACAACGGTTGTGTCATCCGCGTACAATGTAAAATGAACACTGCTATCAATAAGAGGGATGTCGTTTATATAGAGTAAGAACAGCATGGGACCAAGGACTGAACCTTGTGGAACACCCAGGCTAACGGTTTTATAGCCTGAGGTATGCTGCTCCAAAACTCCATTTGACTTACGACTGATTGAGACGCACTGCCTCCGGTTCCTGAGGTAGGACATCACCCACTCTAATGGAAGACCTCGCACCCCACACCGGAGCAGCTTGGCCTCGAGGATATGATGGTCCACACAGTCGAAGGCCCGACTGAGGTCGCAGAAGATCCCAGTAGGGACCCCTCCCGCATCGACCAGATCCATGACTCTATGTGTAAACGAATGCACTGCGGATGACGTAGATTTGCTCTTCAAGAAGCCGTGCTGGCAGGGAGATATGATGGAATGTCGAGTCAGGAATTTCTCCAATCTGTCTAAGAAGCAATGCTCGAAAATTCCAGAGAATGAAGGCGGTATGGATACTGGGCGATAATTCCCCATTCCGTGCGGATCTGCTTTCTTATAGATCGGAAAAACTTTGTTGATCTTTATTTTTTCGGGAAATGTACCTGTCTTGAAGGACAGATTCACGAGACGCTGCAGAGGAGACGAAAGTACGTGAGCCATTCTTCGTATCAGAAAAGCAGGGACCTCGTCAACACCGCTAGATTTTTTGTTCTTAATCTTGCCTCTGATCAGATCACACAATTCATCCGCTGCAAACGGTTGAACAAACATGGAGGAATCAACAACTGCTGGCAGAGGCAACACAGGGGCACCCCCTGTGGGAGGTGGTATGGCTGCTGCTATTTCCTGGGGCGAATTGACAAAAAAATCGTTGAAAGAAGTCGCCACCCTCGTTGGATCAGAAGTCAAATTCCCATCTATATATACCTCGAGATCCTTGAAGGACCTAGTTTGACCTGAAAGGCGAGATATTAGTCGCCAAGACGCCCGAGATGGATTTTCAGAATCTAATATGATCCTTTGATAGTACTCCCTTTTTGCCTCCGTTATCAGGTTCAAATGATTTTTCCGACGCGCACGGTATATGGTACGCAGGACAGGAAACCGGGTTTGAAGATAAAAAAGATCCTTCAGACTTGCACTAGAGCTCCGCACGTGATCAGTAACCCATCGCCTATCCAGATCGTGAGAAGCTACACGGCACTTGGATTTAGGAAAATGTTTGTTGAAATAAAACATAAATGTATCGTAAAAGCTGTCGAAAGCATCATTGACAGTGGCAGCGCCATCAGTGGAGAACAACCAATCCTCGCGCGAAAGCTCCGTCTCAAAACTGAGAAAACTACGCTCAGAGAAGCGCCGTCGAAAATAGTACCTGTTAGAAGCCAGCGATCCGTGCCTAACAGAAAATCATGCAGAAATATGAGAATAAACAACTTTATCTTTCATAATAGCAAAAATGTCAAAATATAGAACATGTGATAATGTCAAATATGGAAGTTTAACTTTCAACAATTCTAAATTTTTCTGCTAAATTACTGATACTTTCCGAACCATGTGTTTGGGACTTACGCGGGTAATAAAAAACTGAAATATTGTAGTTTTTATAACATGTATATAAAATAGATTATTTTTTCAAATAGAAAAATGAGATTGGAAAAGTTTAATATTCATATCCATTAATCGGCATATTTAATTCAAACATCACACATTAAATTAGTTGAACACAAAAGAAAAAATGCAACAAAAAAAATTTTAACTACCATTTACGTTTTCTTTATACGTATATACGTATAATACGGATAATAAGTGAAGCAAGTATTGAAACACTCATGCAGTTCATAGATTTCAACTGGGTTCAGCTGGAATGCTCATATATGTTTAATGCCAAGAAAGCACTCGGATATCATTAAATTTTTATTTTTTTTTTTTGACAAATTTTAGTTCAGAATGAAATTTCTTGTTTTTATTTTGATTTCTTTTTTATCCTGGATCGGCTGCGGAGCCCCAGAGAAGCGCACGCGGAGCCCCAAGGGCTCCGCGGAGCACAGGTTGGGAACCTCTACTCTAACCAATCAGCAATATAAGAAACTGTCAAAGACAAAGGAAAAGTTAACTTAGCTTTAGTGTGCTTGCTGTCGATGCCAAATTTCCAGATTTTAGGTTCCCCGCTGTCCTAAAGGTGGGCATCGTGATAACTTGATAACATTTTCCCAAAAAGATCTTCGCTCCAATCGGCGTCGGATTGATGTGGTGGTCCGGCCAGCGCATCACGTTTCCCAAATTTCTTGGGAGCGCGACACAAAACTCGCCTGGGGTAACCATTTCATTTTTTACACCAGATGAAATTTTGCAAGTATAGAAATGTCTGGACTATCTGTATAGCCTGGATTTACTAAGGCGGCACAGTAATCCCACTTCTGATGTCGGAGATGATAAATATTCAGAGATCCTAATTCTTAATTTCATGACAATTGCAGATACGTCTAGAACACACCGGCTCGTAGACAATCCCAAAACAACCACCGCACCGACTCTCGTCTCAATTCAATCTGTCTCTTGTTCTATCAGACGCATTTTCGTTACCGCTCGGTGGTGTTTGTTTTGATTCCGTCCAACACGTATCATCATAAACAGAGTGACGCTCCGAAATTCCAAGTGCTGCAAACCCTCGATCCGACATATACAGGGTCCTGCAACTAAGCTCCCGTCTTCTGTAGCTCACTTACTCATTAAGCTAAGAGTTTGACATTTTGCAAGCTTACCCTGTACTTCAAGGTACAGTTCAAGAAATTATATTTTATTATACAGGCTGTTCCAAAAATGTGCAACGCCATGGTAATATATTTTTTTAAATTGCATGCTATACATTTTTCTACACATTTGGAAGCCTTTTATGGTTGCCTACATAACACCAAAATTTTATTGAAATCGGTTGAGTGACCGCAGCGGAAAAAAATAAAAACAAAAAAAATCGATTTTGCATCGTAGGCTTTAAAAATCAATAAAAACTACAAAATGCACCTCGTTAATAAAATTTTGCGACGTGCTTATTAAGTTAGATGTAATATTCTCGTTAACCAAGTGACATTGATCGAAATTATACAGGGTGACCAAAATCGAGTGTCAAACTTGTCAAACTTCAAAGCGTGTTATTGTTCTTATTTTAAATTGGAACCCATACATTTTTTTATGCGAAATGATGCAGAATTAAAAAATAAACATTGTTTCTAAATACAACCCCATCACAATTCCCAATATTTTAAAAGTTATTCGCCAAAAACTCATATTTCAACGTTTCCAACGGCAATTTTAGATAATAAATATCGTACGTGACGTTGAAAAACAATTTATTTCATAAAAAATAATAGACCTATTTTAGATTTGAGTGTACTTAATTAAGTAGTTATTCAAATGCCAAATTTACTGCATAATTTACCTATAGCGGTAAGGACGGAAATGTGGCTATAGGTAAATTTTGCAGTAAATTTAGCAATTGAATAACTACTTAATTAAGTACAGTAAAATCTAAAATACCTCTCTGCGTTATATTTTATGTAATAAATTGTTTTTCAACGCCACGTACGATATTTATTACCTAAAATTGCCGTTGGAAACGTTGAAAAATGAGTTTTTGGCGAATAACTTTTAAAATATTGGGAATTGTGATGGAGTTGTATTCAGAAACAATATTTATACTTTAATTCCGCATTGTTTCACTAAAAAAAAAAATATGGGTTCCAATTTAAAATAAGAACAATAGCGCGCTTTGAAGTTTGACAAGTTTGACACTCGATTTTGGTCACCCTGTATGATTTGGATCAATGTCACTTGGTTAACGAGACTATTACATCTAACTTAATACGCACGTCGCAAAATTTTATTAACGAGGTGCATTTTGTGGTTTTTATTGATTTTTAAAGCCTACGATGCAAAATCATTTTTTTTTGGTTTTATTTTTTTCCGCTGCGGTCACTCAACCGATTTCTATAAAATTTTGGTGATATGTAGGCAACCATAAAAGGCTTCCAAATGTGTAGAAAAATGTATAGCATGCAATTTAAAAAAATATATTACCATGGCGTTGCACATTTTTGGAACACGCTGTATAATAAAAATTAATTTCTTTAGTTGTACCTTGAAGTACAGGGTAAGCCTGCAAAATGTCAAACTCTTAGCTTAATGAGTAAGTGAGCTACAGAAGACGGAAGCTTAGTTGCAGGACCCTGTATATACAGGGTGCTGCAACTAAGCTCCCGTCTTCTGTAGCTCACTTACGCATTAAGCTAAGAGTTTGACATTTTGCAGGCTTACCCTGTACTTCAAGCTACAATTCAAGAAATTATTCTTTATTATACAGAGTGTTCCAAAAATGTGCAACGCCATGGTAATATATTTTTTTAAATTGCATGCTATACATTTTTCTACACATTTGGAAGCATTTTATGGTTGCCTACATATCACCAAAATTTTATTGAAATCGGTTGAGTGACCGCAGCGGAAAAAAATAAAAACCAAAAAAAATTGAGTTTGCATCGTAGGCTTTAAAAATCAATAAAAACCACAATATGCACCTTGTTAATAAAATTTTGCGACGTGCTTATTAAGTTAGATGTAATAGTCTCGTTAACCAAGTGACATTGATCCAAATTATACAGGGTGACCAAAATCGAGTGTCAAACTTGTCAAACTTCAAAGCGCCCTATTGTTCTTATTTTAAATTGGAACCCATAATTTATTTTAGGTGAAACGATGCGGAATTAAAGAATGAATATTGTTTCTGCATACAACCCCATCACAATTCCCAATATTTTAAAAGTTATTCACCAAAAACTCATTTTTCAACGTTTCCAACGGCAATTTTAGGCAATAAATATCGTACATGGCGTTGAAAAACAATTTATTACATAAAATATAACGCAGAGAGGTATTTTAGATTTTACTGTACTTAATTAAGTAGTTATTCAATTGCTAAATTTACTGCAAAATTTACCTATAGCGGTAAGGACGGAAATGTGGCTATAGGTAAATTTTGCAGTAAATTTAGCATTTGAATAACTACTTAATTAAGTACACTCAAATCTAAAATACGTCTATTATTTTTTATGAAATAAATTGTTTTTCAAAACCACGTACGATATTTATTATCTAAAATTGCCGTTGGAAACGTTGAGAAATGAGTTTTTGGCGAATAACTTTTAAAATATTGGGAATTGTGATGGGGTTGTATTTAGAAACAATGTTTATTTTTTAATTCTGCATCATTTCACCTAAAAAAATTTATGGGTTCCAATTTAAAATAAGAACAATAGCGCGCTTTGAAGTTTGACAAGTTTGACACTCGATTTTGGTCATCCTGTATAATTTGGATCAATGTCACTTGGTTAACGAGACTATTACATCTAACTTAATAAGCACGTCGCAAAATTTTATTAACGAGGTGCATTTTGTGGTTTTTATTGATTTTTAAAGCCTACGATGCAAAATCAATCTTTTTTGGTTTTTATTTTTTTCCGCTGCGGTCACTCAACCGATTTCAATAAAATTTTGGTGATATGTAGGCAACCATAAAAAGCTTCCAAATGTGTAGAAAAATGTATAGCAGGCAATTTAAAAAAATACATTACCATGGCGTTGCACATTTTTGGAACACTCTGTATAATAAAAAATAATTTCTTGAATTGTACCTTGAAGTACAGGGTAAGCCTCCAAAATGTCAAACTCTTAGCTTAATGGGTAAGTGAGCTACAGAAGACGGGAGCTTAGTTGCAGGACCCTATACGGGCGTATACGGGCGCCATATCGCCAAACTGTGCTAAATGTGATCATAAGCGTGAACATGAACCATAGACAAATTTTTGGAGGACGCCATAAATATGAATATGTCGAGAAAATTCGTATACTTTAGTTCCGTGTTTGACCGTCGCCGCGGGTGGCGCTGCAACGTGGATACTGACGGCGTATACCTTCATACCAAGCCATCGATGATACGACCCCCAGTTCACAGTTGATTTGGCATCATCGGTCACTACTCACTGGTGTCTAAACCGGTTTTGTTTGTTTCACCCTCATTTGTGCGGTGTTGAGATAGAATAGCGAAGTATCGGCCGTACACGATGTTTTCGACTGACCTCAGCGTTCTTTTAATGCAATGTATCAACAGAGTGCGGTTGCCGGTTAGGTGGTATATTTAGGTGGTAAATTAAACTGTTTGATTTTATTTAAATGTTAAATAAATTTTTTCTAGGACACAGCACCATTATTGCGAAGCAAAAAAGTGCATTATTGCAAAAAATATCTCCGCTGCCATGAGCTTGCGACCGGACACTGAGTTTGAGTAATATCTTCAGCTTTCTATTAAATGTTGGTTGTCAGTGGCGTAACTAGGAGTCAGTGGGCCCGTGTGCGAACAGAAACAATGGGCCCCACTTTATTTAATACTTCGAAACCCTTAAACCATTATTTGACTGCCCACTAAGACTTTTTATACGTTTTATACGTTTTTTAACCTTTACACAGTGTGTCTCACGGGATGTTGGATTATATGGGTACTTTTGTTATTATTGGAGATAGAAAGTCGGTTAAATGGACAAAGTAGTGCATATTTAATTGCTCTTTCATAATCTGTTCAGAAAACAGTTGAATTCCAAATGGTTTCAAAGTTATTTTCAAAAAACCAAAAATGTCATTTTTTTAATTATGATCAAAACTTCTTTATTTTGTGATTCCATCAAAAAAGCGTTTTGACATTATAAAGGCACTTTTTCCCTACAATTTGATTATGTCAGTTTAATTTTTTTTTCGTTAATGAATTCCTCAGAAACAGTCGAAACTTTTGTTTTTCTTATGGACGCCATATTGGTTTTATACATGTTTTTGGATTCATCATTTCATTAATTGTAATTTGGTATGCCACATGCCATATTTTGATTACAATAAGATAATAGAAACTAAAAAATAAAGACTGAAACTTGTATACTTCGAGAATTGCTGAAAATCGCATGGTGCCATGGAAGACATTTTGTGAAATAATGTGATATCTACCCATCTGTAACCATCTGTTGAAAAAAAATTGGCGAAAACGTAAAATTTATAAAAAATAGAATGGTCCGATAAAACATATTTTTCTAACTGCGGTATTTTTAACTGAAACGCACTGGGCCCGCAAAAAATAAAACCTTTTTGTACCGCGCCATAATCGGGTGTGGTTTGGTTTTAATGTATGGTGCGGTATAGTGGCCAACCGATTAACCGGACCAATTTTTTATAACAAAAATCTAACTTCGGAGATGTATTGGCAATATTGCTCTCTGAAGACGTGGAAGAGAGAATGGACGATATACCGTTTGACTTACGATAAGGTATGTGGCTCCTACAAGACGGAGCAACTGCACATAATGCCCGAATTGTGAGGGTATTTAGATATAAGGCATAAACGGAGAGTAATTGCTACCTATTCAGAAGTATTATGGCCACCAAAATTACCGGATCTTACTCATTGTGATTTTTATCTATCGAATGATAGTACGAATAAGGTGTTGGTGTTTATAATTTTGGAAACGTTGGGGAGTTACGTGACACTGTCATCGCCGTTTTCAATTCGATTGACAGAAGAACCCTTGGTAACGTCCCCAGATTACGGAATGCTGTGAAAAATGCCTCCGTGAACATAGCGAGATTTTTGAAAACATTATTCAGTTTGTTAAAATGTTGTTACTTTTTTATGTTGTGTAGTTAACACAACACTTGATTATGGGCACATAAGTACTGTATCACTGAAATGTGTTTTTCATGCCAACATGCGATTTTCAGATATTAAAGAAAAACTCCAATTGTGTCGGCTTGTTGTGTTGTAAATACGGCAAGTGGCATACCAAATTACTCAGAAAAAAAATCGGAACCCAAACATGTATAAAACCAATATGGCGCTCATAAGAAAAACTAAAGTTTCGTTCGTTTCTGACGAATTCATTGGCGAAAAATTTTAGACTAACATATTCAAATTGTAGGGGAAAAGGTGCCTTTATAATGTCAAAACGCTTTTTTGATGGGATCACAAATAAAGAGTTACGACCATAATTAAAAAATAACATTTTTTGTTCTTTTCAAAATAGCTTGGAAACCATTTGAAATTTAACTATTTTCTCAACAGATTATGAAAGAGCACACAAATATGCAATACTTTGCCCATTTCACCGACCTTCTATCTCTATTAATAACAAATGTACCCATACAATTTTATTTTATATATTTTAATATTATAAGTGTTTGCATATTTTTACTACTTGTTTAGTTTATGTATTGTGACTTAGCAGTCTTGAAAGTTATTTTCTCTTTTGTTAGAATTGAGAGTTTATTGTTTGTGTTTGTAGTAGATCTTAATAAAATTGTATTATTGCTAATATTTTTTGTTCTTTATGTAACAATAAATATATGGCATCGAGTTTAGAATGGTATCCGTGGAGGTCTGCGTACCTACTTTTTGAAATGCTCGACTTCATTTATTTACGTTATGCTAGCATCTTATTGCAGCCCAGGGGCCCAGAAACTGCTCAGATCTCTTTTTTAGCCCGAAATCGTATCCCGCGCTCAGAGGGGCTCTCAGTTAATTTTTAGAACAGTTATGAGAAATGTCAACATATTGTCAGCTTAAAGGTAAAAGTCACTAACTATAATTTTACAATTTATTGAAACAGGAATCAATAGTAGCCATATGCTTATAAGTGTGAATCTTATACGAGGAGGCGAGGACTAAGTGTTCTATGTTGTCTAAAATCCATTAAATCTCTAGAAAATTACATTATATTTACTGGTATTCCTTCTTAAATTCAGGTTTTCGTAATTATTTGATTTTAGTTAGTGACTTTACCTTTAAGCCGGCGATCTCATATTTTTCGCGAGACCTCCCAAACACCCGACCGGCTCCAATGGGCCCCCTGGCTCGTGGGCCCGTGTGCGCCGCACACCTCGCACACCTGCTATTTACGCCACTGTTGGTTGTAATAACTCAACCGAATCAAGTAATACTACCATAGGTGCGACTGATATCAGCGAGTTGTTTTTCTTTAATTGTCGCTTTCATGTATTGCATATTTTATGTTACACTCATGTTTTGTATCATTTTGTTATAATGTTAATTGTTTGGTAGTTTGTTAACTTGTTTAGCCGTTTTAATTTTGTTAAATTGTAATTATTGGCAATTTATGACTACTACCGGTTGCAAAAGCATTGAGCCCTGTGTTTGAAGGCTTATAACTCAGCAATGACTAAACAAAAAAACATGCGTTTAACCCCCCCTTTTATTTCCATATATCATGAATGAGTACTAACATTTTGTTCCCAGCAGTTGAAACAAAACCTGTCAAAGTGAACCCGGTTTTTGCCGATAATCTTCTACTAAACCGCATACCACGAAAATTAAAATTTTTGTTAAGTTACATTTAGAATCTTTTCTGTAGATTGGCGTTTTTATTTTCTTTTTTGTAGGTAAAGTGTAAATTAGGGCTTTTATTGACCCGGATATCTAAGAAACAAACAATAACAGAACAATGCAGTTAGCACGTAAACCTAAATCCTTATTAACTGTAACATTTGGACTACGTTACAGACAACGTTAATTGCTGGGATCTAATTGAAATGGACAATCGCGTGCACCGATTACCTCGCTACGGGGAAAGTACTGTAAAGTAACAGTATTTCCTAATTAAATTTTAAATGAGAAAGTGTTAATCGGTACCTATATAAAACCGGTAAGGATCACAACACAAATTAATAAGTTTGACCATATTTCAAAACCGTGTAGTTTAAATTTCTATAACAATAGCAAAAATACTTTAATTATTGACCGCGGAGAAGTTAGCCACAAAAGATATCCATAATTTTTTTTTATCGAAATTTTTAATGAAACATACCAAAC
Organism: Melinopterus prodromus; assembly: GCA_964023965.1. NCBI lineage: Eukaryota > Metazoa > Arthropoda > Insecta > Coleoptera > Scarabaeidae > Melinopterus > Melinopterus prodromus. The sequence goes on from OZ030395.1 coordinate 47,265,136, forward strand.
GATAGAACAGTTCAAGTAGTATATCCCATAGTTTTGCACCAAAAATTTATCGAAGGGTTTTGCCTAAAATTTGATTTAATTAAGAGAGCGGTACCTAATAAGAGCGCCCGACGTTTATATACACAATTGCAAATTACTCCGTCCACCGACATCACAGAGAATCGACGTCAGCCAATTCGTAAAGCACATCAAATAGTGAAATATTTATAACTTTTACTATTGTTATTGCATAACTGTCTTTCATACATCAAATTATAGGTAATTACAAGGGCTAGCCACCCATGAACGCTCGGAGTTTTGCACCGTTGCTAACAACCCCTAAATGGCGATAGTACGTAGGGGTTGTTAGCAACGGTGCAAAACTCCGAGCGTTCGTGGGTGGCTAGCCCTTGTAATTACCTACAATTTGATGTATGAAAGAAAGTTATGCAATAATATTTGTAAAAGTTATAAACAATTATCTCTGGCTACCGGCGAATTTTTACTATATGGGTGGTTACGTACCATCGCCATTTAGGGGTTGTTGGCAACCGTGCAAAACTCCGAGCGTTCGTGGGTGGCTAGCCCTTGTAATTACCTACAATTTGATGTATGAAAGAAAGCTATGCAATACTATTTGTAAAAGTTATAAACAATTATCTCTGGCTACCGGCGAATTTTTACTATATGGGTGGTTACGTACCATCGCCATTTAGGGGTTGTTGGCAACGATGCAAAACTCCGAGCGTTCGTGGGTGGCTAGCCCTTGTAATTACCCACAATTTGATGTATGAAAGAAAGTTATGCAATAATATTTGTAAAAGTTATAAACAATTATTTCTGGCTACCGGCGAATTGTTAATATATGGGTGGTACGTACCATCGCCATTTACGGGTTGTTGGCAACGGTGCAAAACTCCGAGCGTTCGTGGGTGGCTAGCCCTTGTAATTACCTACAATTTGATGTATGTAAGAAAGTTATGCAATAATATTTGTAAAGTTATAAACAATTATCTCTGGTTACCGGCGAATTTTTAATATATGGGTGGTTACGTATCATCGCCATTTAGGGGTTGTTGGCAACGGTGCAAAACTCCGAGCGTTCGTGGGTGGCTAGCCCTTGTAATTACCTACAATTTGATGTATGACAGAAAGTTATGCAATAATATTTGTAAAAGTTATAAACAATTATCTGTGGCTGCCGGCGAATTTTTACTATATGGGTGGTTACGTACTATCGCCATTTAGGGGTTGTTAGCAACGGTGCAAAACTCCGAGCGTTCGTGGGTGGCTAGCCCTTGTAATTACCTATAATTTGATGTATGAAAGAAAGTTATGCAATAACAATAGTAAAAGTTAGAAATATTTATAGTATTCACCTGGCGAATTGCGCAGCAATTTCTCATTTTACAGATGCATTAGGGTAGGATGTCTTAAGGGTAGTATCCTGTTAATACCGTCGTCGGATGCACTATTTCATGTGCTTTACGAATTGCCTGACGTCGATTCTCGGTGATGTCGGTGGACGGAGTAATTTGTAATTGTGTATATAAACGTCGGGCGCTCTTACTAGGTACCGCTCTCCTATTTAAATCAAATTTTAGGCAAAACCCTTCGATAAATTTTTGGTGCAAAACTATGGGATATACTACTTGAACAGCCCTATCGTTTGGTATATGTTTCATTAAAAAATTCGATAAAAAAAAGTTATGGATATCTTTTATGGCTAACTTCTCCGAGGTTTCTAAAGGGCTTATCTGCAGCAAAGAAGAAACCGGGGCAAATACGATTTACAACTACATGCAAAAAATACATTAAATATTACTGTGTACTTTTGTCACACGGAGAGAAATGTTTAGTGGATATCACTCTTGCAAGGGTCAAAGCTACTAAACAGAATAGTAGTAAATTGACGGACGATCCTGACGGTAGGATTTACTAAACGCATCGTTAGTCGCGCTCACAACTCAGTAGATCTGAACCAACATGCAGTATATATGACCCAACCAGTAGTTATTATTACGATGCCAAGCTGACTAAACGCGTATAGTGCCATACACTACAACATTTCTCTCCGTGCAGTTTCGGATATCGGAAACATATAAATAGACGAAATTCGATTTCATTCCATAGATACAGAAAAATAAAACGAAACGAAACAAAATTAACCCTTTGGTTTTATGACTTTAGCAGGTAGGTATCCGACGACCGACAATCTCCGAGCTACGTTTGGTGTACACTAGCGGCAAGCCTGTTACCATTGAATTTTCCACGACTGTACATCGCGATTGCAAAGATATGAATGTTATGAAGCGTTGTTAGATCTGCGATAGTTCTGCCGTTGCGTGCATGTGCTCCGAAACGCAAAACTAGACTGACCTGACCAGACCACAGTATAGAGAAACGCTACGCTAAGCAGTAGTCGCACTCCGGCAAATTCATGAAGCAAAACGGAACCCGCGCAGCCTCTGTGCGCAGCCGTCTGGGAATACAACATATGGTGACTACACACGTGTCAAAAGTTTTGGTCCACGAATTGGACATATACGTGTGGAGAAGATTTATGCGCACCGAGGCTGCGCGAGGGTATCTTTTGCTTCATGGAAATCAATGCTTTTCGACCGAAGTGCGACTACTGTATAGCATAGCGTTTCTCTATACTGTGACCAGACCTGCTCTCCCACCAGTCGGCTGTCCCATTATAATTGGCTGCCCCACTCAACCGACGTTGGCAGTGTTGTCGCGTGATACGCTAGTCTCTATAGACCTATGCCTAATTTTTGCGGACACAATCTGTATATAGGTACCCCTAAGGTACACCAGATCATATTGATAACGACTTTAGAAAAAATCTGGTTTAAAGTTACCTATTGGAAATTATTACACAACTTTACCAACTACGTCGGCAAACAGCAGCAAGCAGCAAACTCAAGAAACGAACAGCAAACGAACATTTCTTTTTTCATCAGATAGAGATTACAATACTTAACATAATATTTTTATGAGGTATATTTATTATTTATATTTATTGATAGTACTTTTAAAACAAATGTTTTAGGAAAAGAGAATGAACACACGTGCTGCTTTATCTTTTTTATTCGCGTTGGTAAATAATTACGTGCCTTCTACTTTTGTTTGTTTTTAAATATTTATAAATTTTAACGTAACAAATAGCAACATTTCAAATTATAAATTCAACAAATTCATAAGGGCAATCTTGACAAGGATGAATCACAAGGTTTGTGAACATTTAATTTTGTCTCTTACCAATCAATATCTTTTGGGAACGAGAAGAAATTAGAAACTCATTTTCTGTTTGCCGCTGTGGCTTTTGCAGCTTCGCACAATACACCCTTGTCCAGGCATACTAAATTTATACGACGAACACTAATACTAACACTAAACTATACCGTAATATATTACTCTACATACAGTTAAAACTAACAAAAAGTCAATAAAACACTATGTAAATTTGCTATGATAACAACAATCTAAAAACAATTCACAATTGCTTACTACGGACCTGTATCTACTGCCGTTCAACGCCGTTCAAGGTCGGTATAACCAAAAATCTGATGTGGCCAGGCACATGACTTTATCATACAAAATACAAAATTAATAGTTTAGCTGCATGAGAATCTATTTGACTGAGATAAATCGTGTATGCATTAAATTTAAACTAGTTAGCCAGGATTTGACAGATATTTTGATAGTCAATAGTATCAATCGAAGGTATTGTCAAAGCATCAGCATTTGACACTACCTACTGTCATCAGAATAATAGTTGTTTATCTCACAAGTGCCAAAAGTACGGAATAGCACAACGATCGGTGATGCGGCGCGTCACCGATGGCGGAGCGTCGTCGTCGCATGTGAGCGAGTCGCGCTATGTAGTTTTCGGCAGGAGTGACATCAACGTTTTTTGTATTGCTTTTTGAGAAATACGTATTTAAAAAAAAATCAAAAATGGTTATATTTCGGTATAGAAAATGTTAGGTTGATACCACTTCTACGAAATGTCAAGTTTAAAAAGCTAATTCAAATTCTGACAGATTTATAGTCGAGGGTTCTCCGAGTGTGACAGCGTGGTGACAGCCATAGACATTTCTGTGGTGACAGTACAAAAAAAAATATTTGTCAAAATCCTGGCTACTATGTAGCATATCAATGCAGATGCGACCGATCTCGATCAAATAGAATTTGCTCTTGCAGCTAAACTATTAATTTTACCAAAAAATGTCATAGGCATAAATTATTCAAAATTTCCTCTGCTTTAATTTATTATTTAACTATTTTGACGAAATTACAGAAATGGCGGCTCATTTCTAAAATCCTTGAAAATGGCTTAGAATAAACTACCAGTTCCTTTGGACCCTTTTGAACCAAAAGCTTTTCAGCTCTAAGTTTGGTCATAAAACTTCTAAATATGAACTTTCGTCCCGATACCTTTAGTAGTTTTCCGGAATCGTCTCCACAAAAATCGAGTACACACATACGCACACACACACACACACACACACACACACACACACACACACATACACACACACACACAGACATTTTTTTGTACCTTGGTCAAAAATGTTCAGGGGACCCAAAAAGACCTATTTCCGCTAAAATCTCAATTTTTTTTTTCGGCATGATTACAATACTTTACCATACTGCGTATGATAAAGTAACAAATGTAAAAGATGAGACATTATATATTATATGTTATCTTTTCTCCAAAAATACTTCTACAATCAATGTAAAATGTAACTTTTAAACTATTCCGACTGTTGTATTTTGTATTGTATCTATATGCTAAAAATATTATACGCTGTCTTTAATTGCATAAAAGCTTTTATTAGCATATTTAGTAGGTTGAGCAAACAATAATATTATTATTGTTTGCTATCCCGCAATTTCGCGGATCCCGCGGGATTGATGACTATAATCCCGCTGATTTACGAGATTGAGGTTTGGTGCGGGATTGGATTCCCTAGACTTTCAGTCGGTCCTGTCCTACGGAATTCTCGTGTGGGGGCATGCCGCATCAGTGTTTGCCATTCAGCGGAGAGTAATTAGAATTATTGCTGGTGCTCATTACCGCGAAAATACCAAGGCTCTATTGAAAACCCTCAACATTTTGACATTTCCGGCTCTCTTTATATTTGAATGTGTAGTATACATAAAAGAGAATCCGTTCAAGTATGCAACAGTCGATACGGTGCATGATGACAACACACGCAACACTGAAAACTTGTACCAGCCCTTTTATCGTCTACATAAAACTATAGTGTTTTATAATAAATTACCTCGCTCAGTGCGTCTCTATCCCATCGTTAAATTTAAAGTAATTGTTCGCAAATTGTTGATCTCATTGGTCCCTCATTGTCCTTCATGTCGCTCCGCAAAAATATTTGGTTTTCGAACTCATTAATAGGACTTTAATTGCTGTTCTACAGATAACTGTGTGCAGGTTGTTTGTTTGTGAAGACTTTGTTGTGCTGGCTGCTTACTGATCGCATAGTTTGCTTGATTTTGCGGTAAATCTATTAAATCGGGGACTGTATTGGAGGGAAATTTCTAACGTGCCGTGGCGGCCGGTTTTCCTTTTTTCGTGAGGAGACTTCTTGTGATGGTTGGACTGCATTTATAGTATACCGGGTCTGTTCAAAAAGTTTCCCAAGTATGACTGGTAAGTGCGCTTGTTGTTCAAAGTTGACGGAGCGTCTCTTATTGCTAACTTATTGCATATGTAAGAAAAACTACAAGCACTCCTGCGTGGATGTATCTTCTGCAGAAACTAGATTGGTAAACTCAAAGAAATCACTGAACTGGACTTGCAAACCTTGTGAGGAATTGGGCGATGACTTAAACGCTTTGAAGGCGGCTATTGTGGCTTTGCAGGCTGAGGTTCGGGAACTCAGAACAACTGGCGCTGGAGTCCAGCCTTCCCCGGTGAGTGAGAGGGCAACTGAGGAGATTATTGCAGAGGTTATCGAACGTCAGAGAAGAAAGACTGCATTGGTGGTGGTCGGAATGCCTGAACAGAGCAGTGAACTAACTGAGTGCAGAAGAGAGATCAGCCCTTGACCGGTCCCAAGTTTCTAATATGTTGATGAAGGTAACACCTGTTACCGATGTTGAAATTGTAAATATACAAAGATTTGGAAGATTCTCACCTGACCGTCCAAGGATTGTGAAGGTATGGTTTTCTGGAGAGGCACCAGTCATTGCGTTGTTGAGAAAGTCTGGTAAATTGAGAGACCTTGATGAATACAAGGGCATCTATATAAACAAAGATCGAACGCCGAGAGAACTTAGCTACTATAAGAGTGTAAAGGAGGAGCTTCAGCGAAGAAAAGATTCCGGTGAGAATGATATTGCCATTAGATATACAAATGGTGTTCCTTCAGTAGTATCTTTAAACTCCGATCGCCCAACAGTATAAATTTATCAGTATATTACCAGAATGTTAGAAGTTTAAATAATAAAATTAAGGACTGTTACACTGCGTTACTTGATGCTAATTATGATGTTGTATCCTTCACGGAGACTTGGCTGAACGACTCTGTTTATGATTCGGAGATTATCCCGGAGTGTTATTGTGTTGTGCGAAGTGATAGAAATTGTGAGGATACAGACCGAGTCAGAGGAGGTGGAGTGTTGCTGGCAGTGCGCCGGGGTTTGCAATGGTCTGAAATTGAACTGAATTCACTTAGAGACACGGTTAAGATGGTTGATGTTGTTGGCTGTAAGTTAGTGTTCTGCAATGTTGTCATATATGTAATTAATGTTTATATACCGCCTAGTATTAGCGTTGCCGATATTAGCGCTTTTTTGGAAATGTTATCTTCATACGAGTATGTCTACGATCACTCCGTCCTACTGTTGGGCGATTTTAATGTACCGCATTTTAACAATGACGTTATCGGGTGTGCTAGGGTCGGATATTTGCAAAATTATATGAATTTGTGTAGTGTGAGCCAATACAATTCTGTGGTGAATGCAAGTGGTAGACTACTTGATCTCACATTTAGTAACTCCGCTTGTATTGTTACGGAAGACAGTGAACCATTTGTAAGGATTGACTATCATCATCCGGCGTTATTGATAGAGATGCCTGTCGCCGACACAAAACGTTCCAACTTTGTGCCAGTTGTAACTGCGACGGGTTTTGACTTCCGTAGAGCTGACTTTATATCGTTATATCAGCACCTTGCACTGATTGACTGGACACCTCTTATAGTATATTATAATACAAGTTTTATAAGACAAAAATTGGCGCACGAGTAGTTTTGGGCACGACGAGCGTAGCGAGGAGTGCCCAAATGGAACGAGTGCGCCAATACGTCTTATAAAACGAGTGTTATATACTATTTTTTCTACTTTGCGACATTAAATTTACATATATTTCGAAAGTTGCGGTTGTCATCTTACAATCTAGAGTAGTTTCATATTCAACAGTTGGCAGTTGTAGTAAAATCGATAAATACGACAGACGCGAGCCAATAGCGATTGAGATGTCAGCCTGATTTGACACTTGACGTCAATATCATCAATCTTGGAAAACTAAAAGTTACCAAATGTTTGTGACCTAGTGTTTTCATAACGACACCGAAACCGGTTTCGTTATGAGTTCATAACGAACGCAAAGTAGAAAAATAATTTTAGTGATGTGAATGATGCTTGCGGTTACTTTTATGATACACTGAAATTTGTACTATCACTATATGTACCCTTACGATCTCGTCGCTCAGTTACCAAATATCCCTGTTGGTTTACGCCTGGTATTGTGGACTGCATTAAAAGGAAAAATGTTGCACACAGAAATTATAAGCGAATGAGGACTCAGAATGCATATGCTGTCTTTACCCAATTGAGAAGGTCTGCAAAGCTTAAAATAGCGGAGGCGTATAGAAGGTACATTGCTGGTGTTGAGGCTGGTATATCTGAGGATTCATCGTCTTTTCGGAAGTTTGTTCGTCAACGGAAAGGCCGATCGCGTGTGCCAGGTGAGATGTTCTATAACGATTCTGCGTGTAATACTCCAGAAACTATAGTCGCCTCATTTATTGAGTATTTTGCGAGCACTTATATCGTATCCGGGAGGAATGGTCGATCTGCGGATGTTGGGGCCATTTTTGGTGATGTTGCTGTGGAGGACATTACTGCGGATGTAGTTGAGCGCACTTGTAGGAGATTAAAGAATGGCTTTACGTCTGGAGTAGATCAGATACCAAGTTTTCTCGAACGTGTGCTGGAAAATCGCACGACTTACCCCCGTATTCAAGGCTGGGGATAGCACCAGGATAACCAACTATAGGCTTATTTCAATTTTGTGCAACTTTTCTAAGATTTTTGAGATGATCATCTGTGGAACTCTTCAAAGTGTGGTAGACTCACAAATTTCAACATCGCAGCATGGGTTTATGAGAGGCCGATCAACGGTAACAAATCTGGCATGTTTTTCGCATTTTGCGGCTCGGGTGCTGGATGATCGCGGCCAGGTCGATGTAGTTTATACAGATATATCTAAGGCCTTTGATCACATTGACCACGATTTGTTATTGCAAAAGCTTGAAAGTTTCTCCATTTGCGGATCTCTGATTTGTTTGCTGGAAACATATCTCATCGGTAGGAAGCAATTTGTTGAAGTGGACGGAATTAGATCGCGGCAGGGCACTCCTACTTCGGGTGTACCACAGGGTTCGAACTTGGGGCCATTGCTATCCCTAATATTTATGAATGATCTACCGGACTGCATTCAGAGCCACAGACTATTCTTTACTGACGATCTTAAGATTTTTTTGTCAATGAAGTCCAGGATTGTGACTTTTTGCAGCGACAGTTGGATGCCGTCTGTGATTGGTATGTGCGTAACCGCCTACACCTAAACGTGAGCAAATGTAAGGTCATGACCATTACAAAAATGCCCATTACTTATGGCTATCACATTGACTCTACCCGGTTGCGCCGTGTTGAACAGATCAGGGATTTGGGCGTAATATTTGACCCAAATCTTAATTTTAAAGCCCACGTTACTTCAATAGTGCGGTCCGCTTACAGGATTCTTGGTTTTGTAGTTCGTACTGGGCGCGATTTTGTTCGGAATGATGCCGTTAAAAATTTGTATATGTCCCTTGTTTGCTCGAAGCTGGAGTACTGTTCCCTGATATGGCACCCACTACATTCCTGTTCTGTTGCTCTTGTGGAGTCTGTTCAGCGGCGTTTTTTGAAGTATCTGTGCTTTCGTGTTGATGGCGTGTATCCGCCACAGGGAATTGATAATGATGCGCTATTGAACAGATTCGGGATGGATTCCTTGTTGTCTCGGCGTAAAGTGAGTGCGGTGCAATTTATGTATAAGCTTTTGAACGGGGGTATTTACTGTTCGGAATTATTAAATAACGTTTGTTTTCGCGTACCCCGGCTACAGACACGCATGCGTGAAGTATTTCACTTGCCGGTGTGCAGGACCGATGTACTTAAGGTGGGGTTTAAATTGATCCCGAAAATGCTAAAACATAGTCGCCAATATTTCTAAGAATCCGTCCTTAGACTGGACAGAACTAAGTCGGCTTCAAATATACGAAGCAAGTATATTTTGAATCCAGATACCTTAATACTCGGTTGTAATAGATTATTAAAGTACGGCAATTTCAAGGATTTTTACCAGCTTATTACGTCGCTGTTCACGCGAATGGAGACGAAATGGTTATTTCGTTCGATAGCTGCAGACCCACTGATTCAATTTCGATTTCATGTTCAATTGAAAGCAGTGCCCAGAAACTGAGATTCTTACTAAAATAAAAACGCTTGTTTCCGGGGAGCCATCTGTTGAACTGTACAGGTAACACGTCGGTTAATTCAGCTACTTCCCGTTCCTTGCCCGAGCGTTGTATCGGTTATAACGAATATTTACAAACAGTATTGTGACACAATTTTATCATGATTTTATCGTTCTCAGACGAAGATGTAGTGGAGGTAGCAAAAAACGCAGTGTGCAAAATATAACCTATGTATTATTTTCATTGAGTGATGTATGTGGTATTGAGTACAAGCTGTTCGGTTCTCCCAATCACCTACCGATAAAATTGGAATGAAATAGAAACAACTCAGCACAAAATGCCAAAAACGTAAACTATGTATTTGGACCTAGAAAAACAAATCACAATATTAGATGCGGAAACCATCATACAATCGGCAGAAAATATGGGCCAGAGATAATCCTAACTGATCACCTAGCGAGTATACAACAAGTAACGGAAGGAAGAGGACGAGATAGGTGGACCAAATTTGAAGACTAGCGAGATGACTTATAAAAGAGTGACATGCGATTAGGGTTCAACTGGTAGAGGCCAATGTTCAAAAAGAGCAATATCCTTTTATCCGATGTGAAGTATAATTTAGTTGATATTAATAGTATATTAATATAATAGTATTAGGTTAATAATATGGCGATATACAGGCGGGATGTAAGTTTTAAATAAATCAAAAATTACAGCCACATCCTGGATTTGAACCAGGGACCTTTGCGTTTCTAGCACAATGCTCTCCCATCTGATCTAATGATATCTGTATATCACCATATTATTAACCTATAATTATAATTTGACAAAATATGTCGTTAAACATTTTCATTTATAATAGTATTAGGTTACGCAAAAAGATTATATTAAAAATATCTTTAATTCGTGTCAATACTTTTACTTGGAACCTATATCGATTGGAAAGACTTACGATGGTATGGTATCAATATGTAAATAAATATAAAATATTTAAAATAAAAAATAATTAAATATAAAATAAATCCTGCAATTCATTATTTTCTTAATTTATATCAATATTGATGTCTAACACTGTCTATCAAAAAAAACACAACATATACTCGCATAAACTTGCTAAACGTACGGGTGGAGACCACAGAATAAAGCAACAGTGAACAGATTGAATACACGCTTTTTACGCTGAAAATATTCGATGCGAATTACCCCTCCACCACCACTTCGGTTATTTACGACCGTATTGCACTAGAGATGACAAACGGCACAAAATGAAATTATGAATATTTGTTTTTGATTTGTAAGATAATGAAAATTTCTTTACGTTGTAGAACTTTTTTAAATTACATCTATGTTCTTTCTAGAGTTCTACAAACTACTTTTTATGCCAATAGTCATATGAAATACTGTATGTATATAGGTGCATTCTTCCATTACTTTAGTACGTACGCGTTTATTTACTTTTAGGTTTGCCATGATTTTACTACTCAAAATGTACGAGGATAAAAGTAGGTCGATTAGGAAAATCTATTTATCAGAAAACAACAGAAGTTTTACAGAAACGCATTTAGTTTAATGATTATTTTAATTTACTGACCTTACGCAAGAAATATTTGTTTTATATACTTCAATCTTTTAGTTATATTCATTACTATTGTTAATACTATTATAATTACTATTATTACATTTGTCAGTAAACGGGTTATTAATTAATTATGATTTAATTATAAATATTATAATTTAATATAAATTGTAATTTTCTATATTAATTTTCTATATATACCTACAAAATGTAATTTTTTAAAAATATGATTGATATCTGACAGGTTCATCACATTCTATTTGTTCCTGAACGGTATTTTGCCTGTTTTGTAACAAACCTAAAAACCTGTTTCAGTAATACAAAATTGTGTCAATTGGTATGTAAAACATTTTATTGTCTTGCCTGCAAGACCCTAGTACGCGAAAAAAAACTCGCCTCGGAAACACATTTTATTGCCTTGCCTGCAAGACCCTAGTATGCGAAAAAACGCGCCTCGAAGGTCAAGCACGGGTCACGTGTACAATGCACCACGTAAAATAAATATATCCTCAAATATATCTAAAATGTGTATTTAACCGCCATCTACCGACAAGAAGATGTATTACGCCGTATATTTGGTTGCATAACATGTATATTATGGATATGCGCCTTTTCAATTCCCATCTTAAAGGTACTATCGTGGCCATATATTAAGTCTCTTCTTTTGACGTCCATTTTCTCGCAGAACTAGGGGCGAAAAAATTTGAAAAGATTCTGATGCTGTCCTTGATTAATATGCTACAACTCATAAAAATTAGAAAGCTGTATATGTTGGCGTTTTCCCGATTTTTCGAAATTAAGACGAATTGGCGCTGTTTTTGCCCCGTAAATCTTATTCGTTTAACTTTAGCAATTAATTACTCCAGAAATAATCTATAGATTTCAACGAATTAAAAAGTAAAATCACCTGCGGAATGCTAGTTTTCAATGTGCATATAATCATTGATCATATAATCATTGGTTATCTTGCATTTTTCATACAAAAGATCGTCCTGAAACTCCTCGTGAATTCCGACGCTCTACGGTCTTTGGGGTGCTGCGGGGAAGGGAGGTGTTAGCGGTGCTGTCATGTCGGAGCGAACCGACACAGCTGAGAGAACCGGGCAGCTTATTATCAATACACAAAAAGAACGATAACTTGTCAAGGTAGTAATTTTAACTAACAATTAAATTGTTAATTTTTGCATAATTTTGATTATAATATATGACCCGGTACGAGAGAAATCTCTTCTATCGATTGGCATTTATGTTTTCTTCAGTTTTATATAAACAAGATTTTGATGGAAGCGGATAGATCTAATAATATGGAGTTAGCAGATTTTCCGATTAGTGGTGAATACTAAATTAAGTTTGCTTGATAAACCCAAAAAATATTTAAAAAGTATGCCCGATTTTGTTATATAAATATTCAAACTATTATAACAGTTTCAACAGTTTATTTATTAATAATATTTAAATACATGCACAAACAATATGAAATAAATACAAGTCTTGATATATTACATATATTACAAACGTCAGCTCTGAGCGTATAAAACCTAGAAATTACAAAAAACTTTTACAAATTTAGCATCGTAAATTTGTAGACACATAGATTAGTTTGCAGATCGTTCATTAATTTTAAATGCTAATCCCGAAACCCGATTTAAATTGCCAAGAATTTCCATGGGACTTCCAAATGCCTGTTCGTGGTTCTGTTATCTTATTGACTCATTTTGCCATTATTTTTTAATTCGGTAATCTGTCGCCGGATATCCAAATTTCTTTGGCGAGGCATAATCGCCGTGTCGTTATATGTATTGTGCCCGTAAACACTGTTCTCCTAGTAATTAATGCACGTGCGATCCGCCACTTCTTGCAGCGTCGCTGTCGATCCCTTCCCCCGCTCGCCCGAAAGACCGTAGAGCGCCGCGTCAATTGCAGCAATCATGAGATGCTTCAACTCGATCTTTTGTTGGGAAAATGGAAGATAAACAATGATTATGCAATAAGCTTGAAACCTACGAATTAGTGGGTAGCCTATAGTCTATATTTCATTATTCTAGCTCTTCTAATAAAGGAATTTCTGGCATTGCAGAATATAGCTTTCTGTCGGCCAAGCACTAATCCAATGGTTTTACAATAATGCACATTGAAAGCTGGTATTCCGCAGGTGATTTAACTTTTTAATTCGTTGAAATCTATAGATTATTTCCGGAGTAATTAATTGCTAAAATTAAACAGGGCAAAAACAGCGCCAATTCGTCTTAATTTGAAAAATCGGGAAAACGCTAACATATACAGCTTTCTAATTTCTATTAGTTGTAGCATATAAATCAAGGACGGCATTAGAATTTTTGCAAATTTTTTCGCCCCTAGATTTGCGAGAAAATGGACTTCAAAAGGTCGGACATAATATATGGCCACGGTGAAAATTTACAAAAATTGATGATTTTTTATTGCATATATTGATTGCACAATTTATGCACGTTGTAAGACGGCACAGTAAAAAATTTAGAAACAAATTCGAAAAATTAACCATTCTACAGCCAAAATTCGAGCGGGCGGCCGAAGCCGAATATAAAGGCTGGTCCAACCATAATGCACGATGTTAATTTTAAATAAAACAAAAAGTTTTAAGAGAAATATCTTAAAAATTTTTATTATGATAGAAGGATCCATGACAATTAAGTGTGGAACAAAATATTGGCCAAATTACCGCCACGGCTTCGGTGGCATACCTCTATCTATTCGATAGTCGATATTTATAATGACGCTGAGACATAATTGAGACTCAATGTCGTTAATGTGGCGAATTATCCCATCCTTTAGCTCTTAATTGTTCTTGGCTTATTGACGTACACTTTTTCTTTTAAATATCCCCAAAGAAAGAAGTCCAACGCTGTCAAATCACATGATCGTGACGGCCAATTAACATCACCACGACGTGAGATAACACGGCCAAGCAGTCACCATGAATGGTGTTCGCTATCGCGAGATGATAACGGACTTCTTGTGGCCAGAAAGTGAGGATATGGACCTGGACGATACGTGGTTCCAACAGGATGGTGCCAATTGCCACACAGCCAACGAAACAATGGCTCTTTTGCGCGAGAAATTCAATGGCCGTGTTATCTCACGTCGTGACGATGTTAATTGCCCGTCCCGATCATGTGATTTGACACCGTTGGACCTATTTAAAAGACAAAGTGTACGTCGATAAGCCAAGAACAATGATGGCGAGGCGAACTGTCAAATAACTGTCATCCACGTACGTTTTGACAGACTTTGACACTAGCGCTGTATAATGATGACAGTTCGCTCAAATAATGCGATCATTATTTGAACGAACTGTCATTATTATACAACGCTAGTGTCATTATAATTATTGGCGCGTATAATGATTGGGATTATATAGTCATAGATACGTGTGCAATGACCTTATTATATGTGAGTCGTAGATAACAGTATATTATTTGGCGAGCACAGAATGAAGGATATAAAACGTGAGCATGAAGTTTACACAGGCTCGCGATACCGGAACAGGATTCAGGTCCGTAAAAGGGGGTCTTAGAGCCTTCTCTGGCTAGGACATCAGCTTGTTCATTGCCTTCGATCCCTGAATGTCCTGGAACCCACATGAGTGAAACCTTGTTCTCTTTTGCTAGTTTTTCCAGGGAAATTTTGCAGTCCCAGACAGTTTTCGATTTGTGGGCTTTTGATTGCAGCGCCTTCAATGTCGCCTGACTGTCTGAGCATATGTAGATGTTTGCCCTTTGTAAGTTCCTATGGGAACATTCCTGGGCACATAAGTCAATTGCGTGAACTTCCGCCTGGAAGATGGTTGGAGAATGGCCCATGGCTTTGGATAGGGAGAAATCCGGTCCACTAATGCCGACCCCAACACCTTCCTTGGTTTTTGATCCGTCTGTGAACCACAGTGATGCGGATTCGCTGATCTGTCTGAGCCTCTGGGCTGCATTCGCGCGGTCTTCAATTACCACTTCTACTGCCCCATCAAAGGCGTAGAGACGTGCCATCATGTCCTTTGGCATTTCTACGGCATTGCCACATATCGGGTTGGCAATGCTTGAGTGACCGTAGACCTGGTTTGCCTTGAGGTTCTCTGCCTGGATTAGTCTTATGGCGTCGAGGGCAGCCTCTCTTTTAATCATGCATGTGCAGAGGTGTGAGGGATAGCATTGCCTCCATTGCGCCAGTAGGGCATGTTCGCATTGCCCCTATGATTCCCAAACATATAAATCGTTGTATCTTTGTCAGGTTCGTGTGGGTTGCCTTTTCCGGTGTCTTGTTCCACCAGACAATCGATCCGTAGGTGATGACTGGTCTAATCACCGTGGTGTAGACCCAGTAGATCATTCTCGGGGCCAGGCCCCAACTTCTGCCGAACGGTTTGTTACATGACCATGTCGCTCTGGTGGCTCTAGTTATGGTCCTGTCAATGTGGGCTTTCCAGCTGAGTTTGTGATCCAGGGTGATCCCCAGGTATTTGACCTCTGTTGTAAAGTTGATCGTCTATGATCGTCCCTTTCATAGTGGATGGTTTTAAATGAGGCTTCCTCCTTTTTGTGAATGGGATTATTGTGGTTTTATTTGTGTTAACTGCGAGTCCTTTATCAGAGCACCAGTTGTTAATTAATTGCAGGGCCCTTTGCATTCGATTTGACAAGACGTCATCGTGAATGCCCCTTATAATGACAACCAGGTCGTCTGCGTATCCCTGTATGTCAAAGCCTTCATTCGATAACAACACCATCAGCTCGTCGACCACAAGTGACCACAATAGGGGTGATAGCACCCCCCCTTGTGGACAGCCCCTAGCAGTGGTTATCGTAGCGGATTCTTCACCAATGGTTGCTGTGACCCTCCGGCCTTTACGCATTCCTTGGCTCCATGTGGTCGTGGAGGCATCGATGCCTTATCAGCGTTGCTGTGTCTATAGATTCCTAAGTGGTGTTATCAAAAGCACCTTGGATGTCTAGGAATGCACATAGAGCAACTTGCTTGCTTTTCGATTACTGTTGTCAGTTTGTGTAGAGCAGTTATTGTTGATTTGCCTGTTTGATAGGCAAATTGTTCCTTGTGAAGTGGATGTATCCGAAGGTACGTGCTTCTGATGTGATTGTCAATGAGTTTCTCCATCGTTTTTAGAGGGGCGGAATGATTTGGGCTCATCTGGGCTTTTTCCAGCCTTTGGTATGAACACATATAGGAGGTAGTTAAAAAGATACCGATAATCGAGATATAATGTGGAAACGTTAATTTTTCGATTTTTTTTTCTGAAATTTCTATAGTGTATTCTTTAAAATGTTCTGCAATCAAAATATGCAATAAAAAATCATTAATTGTTGAAAATGTTACACTAAAATGTACTCTTAACCCGTTTCGTATGGTGCTCTTTTGAGAAATTTGAGACCAGTATGGTATTTTTGAGGTTACAAAGATTTAATTGAATATACTATGTATCTCAGGCTTATTAGGTGTGCAACACACAAAATCCGAAAAACATCTCATGTCTGCGTCATGTTTTTTTGGTATATTTTACATAATCTTGTAAATTGCACTCGTAGTCTCACATACATGTTTTGTTAAGTACAATCTGGCAACCCTATCCACAGGTGATGATCCTATCAGGCCTAGGACCCAGCCAACACTTGAAAGACCTGAGAATTCCTCTAATCAAAGACCTTCCAGTCGGCGAAAAGATATACGACCACATGACCTTCCTAGGCCTCCTTTTCGTCGCCGATCAACCAATAACAGCCAATTTGACCGAAGCGTATGGCCAAACTTCCCAAGAAGAATACGAAGCGAACCGAACAGGTCCGTACACGAGTACTGGCTTGGTAGAAAGTTTGGCATTCGTGAAAACGACCAATGATTCGGACACGACATATCCGGACGTGCAGTTGACTCTTTACAGCGCCGTCCTCCCCAAGGGCGCGTTTAGGGTGAAACCGGAAGTATGGGACGCATTCGTCAAGCCTCTAGAGGATAAGAACGCGTTCACGATCATGCCGGTTTTGTACCATCCGAAGTCGTGCGGTTATTTGCGATTGAATTCGACAGATCCTACAGACCCGCCCAAGTTGTTTGGAAACCATTTGACTGATAGAAGAGACGTTGAATCGCTTATCAGAGCTATAAGGATTATGGAAGGTAAGAAAGATCTCATGTATTTTAAGGACACCTTTTTAAGCTCCCCTAGAAACATTGAGAAAAGACCTCAACCTATGCTGTCTGTAGCTCGTGAAAAAGTGAGACTAATTTATTAGAGAATAAAGTGCTTCCGGGTTATGCCGTTTGTCAAGATTTGTCAATGCTGACGTTTCGCGAACCATGTTGCTCGCTTCTTCAAAGCTAATTGAATACTGAAGACCTACCAAGAAACTCTCCCTTATATACCTGTATTTACACCTCACTGCGCACATCTGGAGCTACCGCACCCATGTGCTTTTCCACCTGACCGCGTTAGGATCGATTTCCTGACCCTACTAATGCCGGTACCATCCTCGCGATTGATGTTGCTAGGATGTTTGTAAATTTCGATGGCTTCTCTAATAAGCCTTCGATGATAATGACCAACCCTTGCCAACATCTTTACGTCATCGAAAATCATTGTGTGTCCCGACTCGTGGCAATGTTGAGCAACAGCGGGCTGTTCAATCTTGCGTAGCCGAGTGTCTCTACTATGCTCCTTGGCTCGACGTACGATACTTCGTCCTGTCTGTCCTACATAACATGTTCCATACTCACATGTTATCTTGTATACCCCTTCGTTCTTCAGGAAGTGTGTGATATCCTTTGGGTTAGGCAAAACATCCTTTACCTTTGCTGGTGCTCTGTACCTTACCGTGATACCCGATTTCTTCAGTATTCTACCGATTCTTTCTGATACCCCACTTACGTATGGTAAGCAAGCGAACCCCTTTGACTCTTGTGCATCCATTATGACGTAGAGCCCGCTCCAAGTGTTTCCGTTCGTCGTCCAAGGTACTGGAGTCGCACATCTTCTCGGCTCTGTTGAACAGAGTGTTAATAACACTGCTCTTCTGTTGGAGATGGTGGTGTGATTTGGCGTTCAAGTACCGATCGGTATGTGTTTTCTTACGGTAGACTGTATATCCAAGCGTACCCGTTGACGTTCTGTATAGCAGCACGGCTAAAAATGGCAGCTGATTGTGCTCTTCTATTTCCATCGTGAATTTGATAGAAGGATTAACATTGTTCAGGTGGCTAAGGAACCCAGTAAGTTTATCTCTACCGTCTGGCCAAACCACAAAGGTATCATCAACATATCTGACCCAATGCTTGGGTTTGCAAGGACTTGACTTTCTGGCTTTTTCTTCAAACAATTCCATGAAGAAATTGGCAATTACCGGTGAAAGAGGTGATCCCTTGGGAGCACCCTCTACTTGCTCATACATCGCTCCCGCCCACTTGAAGTATGTGGTGGAGAGACAATACTCCACAAGATCCGGTACATCGGTTGGTAGACCTAGGGGCACAAGTGTTGTCCGAAGGCCTTCGACTGTCTCCTTAACCAGAACACACGTAAAGAGTGATGTTACGTCGAAACTTACGAGTATATCCTGCGGGTCAATAACAACTTCCTTCAAAATCTGAATAAAATGATCAGAGTTCTTAACAAAAGATGTAGTCTGTCCTGGAAACTGTTCGATGGTTTTCGACAAGTATTTTGCCAACAAATAGGTTGGGGAGCCTATTGCGCTGACGATTGGTCTCAAAGGTACGTTATCCTTGTGGATCTTTGGCAAACCGTAGATCCTCGGTGCCCTAGGGGCTTGAACAAAAAGGTTTCTTGGTTCCTGTTCGGGAACCGATGATGATTTAACCAATTCCTTCACTCGCCTTCCTATCTTATCTGTTGGGTCCTTCGCAATTTTACGGTACGTATTTGGGTCCAATAGATCGTTCATCTTCCGGTTGTAGTTATCCTTGTTCAATATCACCGTTGCATTCCCTTTGTCCGCTGGTAGTACTGTGATATCCTTGTTGTTGTTGATGGTCTTCAGAGAGTGCTTCTCTTCTTTGGTAAGATTGCTCTTCGGTGGAGTAGCTTCCTAATTACACTGGAAACCTCTTGACAAATGTTCTCTGCTTATACACCTAGAATTTTGTACAATGCGGCTTCTACTTCCGTAATAATTTCGTGTTTAGGTATTCTTATCGGTGCGATTGCAGAGTTCAATCCTTTGCCTAGGACCGACAAGTCACCAGTGGAGAGTTGGTGATTACGATTAGACATATTTATAACTACTTTGTGTACAGTAGTAGATTTGGTCACAACATTCTTAGCCTCTAACTTAACAAACTTCTTCTTTTGAGATTCAGTTGCTTTGTCAAACTGGAACTCCGCCTTTCTCCTATTATTCTACTATTTTATTACTTTTCATTCGTTTAATTTTCCGGATTAACTTATTTGTTCAATTTATATTTATTCTCGATAATTTGTTTGCTTTGTATTTTATTAATTATTTACTAGTTTTATATTGTACCTACAAAAATCATTGAATTTAGATAAAGAAATAATAAACAAATCCTAAATGTTGAAGAGAACACTTTTTGATTAACTATTATCATAAAATAAATTAATACCGTGATATCAAAAATTATCTCGGTCAAGGGTTCCCATGGAATGTAAAACGGTTGTCTTAGCTTAAATCATCCTTTTGAAATAATTCTGTCAGTGCCAAGCTACACACAGTGAACTCATATACTACGTATAACTGGAACGGACCCGCGCTTCATATTGGCTGGCGAGAAGTGTTGCAGGCGCAAGCAAAAGAGACAGATGGATACGGTGGGCAATGTGTCACTGTCTGACTACCGTAGGTAGATAGCGAAAGGCAGTAGTGTTTCGCTTTTTTACTTTATTCCAGCTGAACCCATTGTCCTAGAAACCTCAAAATGGTCTCATAGTAAACCAAAATCTCTGTATTTTTACGTGAAACTGCAAAAATTTGTTCCCAAATGTTTTTGACGCATTTACAGCGATTCTTTAAGTGGGGTGCGGACGGCTTCATAAAAAAGCGTAAAAAAACGCAATAACCTGAAGATATGCAGCTTTTGAAAATGCCTATTCGCTTACCACAAACAAAAAAGTTATCAATATAACACTAAGTTTCAACTGTCTTTTACTCGATTTTTTTAAATGTTTTACTTTACAATTATCTTTACAATTAACAGACCTATCAATACCAGTACAAAAAATATGTGGTTGCCATGTAGTAAGTGTCGATGGCGTGAAAACTCGAAAACAATTGAAAATCGGAAATTAAATTTGATGTAAATATGTATATTTTAATAATTAAAATAGACGAAATTTTTCAAATAACAAACCGTTTCAGACATTGTCATGTTTCCTTACTTTACGCGCTTAATGTATACAAACGCCTTTTATACAAATATAGATATAATGATGTAACAATAGCTGGAATAAAAGGACAAGAAAAATATGCTTTATTGGAATACTCATAAAGATGACGCCGCGCCGGCGCCGTTATATTATATTTCGATTACGAATACAAAAATTGCGGTATACTTTACTTTAGGTAACTTGTCATTTGTATTTCTTTTTAATAAAGTTCAGATTAATACAGTAGAGATGCACTTGAACCACTTTCCACCAACATTTTAGTACCCACATAAATGTTTTAAGTACATTTGTGCAAAAAAAAAAACAAGTTAAACAATAAAATTTAGAGACTCCTTGATCCGTTACAATCTTTTTATGACTATGAATAAAATTTAAATAATAATACAATTTTCCAAACTTATTTCTAAAATTTTGAAATACAGTTTTAATGTAAAGCTTATTATCTCAGAACCGCAAAAAGTGTACGTAAACCCTTTTACTCCTAGGCCCTTCAATCATACAATTATTTATCTTCTTTCTTCTTGTTTTAGAGGCCGTAAACCAACCATCTTTCCAGAAGTATGGCGTTAAACTCTGGAATAAACCGATTCCCGGTTGCGATCATTTAACGTTTGACAGCGATTCCTACTGGGAGTGCGCTTTGTCTTATTTGGGGACTACAATTCACCATCCGACCACAACTTGCAAGATGGGCCCAAGCACCGACCCTGAGGCTGTCATAAATTTTGACATGCGGGTGCACGGTATACAAAAATTGAGGATAGCCGATACCAGCATCATACCGGCACCCCAATCTACGCATACGAACGTCGCTACTATCATGTTAGGCGAAAAAACCGCCGATATTATTAGGCGATCCTACTAAAAATAAACCAATATTACTTGAGATTTTTTTGTGTTTTCTTTAGCGCCTATATAAATGCGGTGAATATTTTCCAATTTGCGTATGTTTGTATCAGGGTTGCCACCAGCCCTCGTTTCACGAGGATTGTCCTCGTACGAATCATTTTTCCTCGGCGTGATACCATTTGTCCTCGTGTACACAGATAGAAAATATTTCTTGTTTTTACGAAATATATTCTTTTAAATTTATTCTTTTTGATCAAAATATATTTTTTAAAATTAAAAGTATAGCCGCTGCATGAGCAAATTCTATTTGATCGAGATCGGTCGTGTCTGCATTAATATGAAAGTAGTAAGCGAGGATTTGACAAATGTTATGACAGATATGACGGATGTATTCTAATGACAGTAGGTAGTTTCAAAGGATGATGTTTTGACAATGCCTACTGTCAAAAAATATTCGCAAGATCAGCCTGGGGGACGAGCACGAAGACAATGCGGATGCAGGACCTCTGCAACTAGATGCTGAGCGGGACGTCAGCGATGAAGATGACGTTGATCCTGATCAACGAAGGAGACGGCGAAGGCGGTGGCGGTAGCCGCGTGTGCGTGCTGTGTTTTATTCAATAATTTTTAGATCAAAACGTTTTACGTTCCTTTGTGTTTTTCCTTTTGTTGATTTAAGCGTCATAATTCGATCGTTAAACCGTGTCTTCATCATGTCTAAATGATCGATCCATTTTGTCCAAATTATTACACATGCAAGTTGCAACAGACACAACACAACCTTCAACGTTCACATAACAGTTGACACTACCTCGCAGTCGCTTCACAGGCGCCCGGTATTCCACCCAGTACTGCCACCATGAGGTCTGTTGAATTCGGTAGAGTCGTTAGTATAGTCGGTAAAGTAAAAAATCTGATGTGGCCAGGCACATGACTTTATCATACAATATATAAAATTAATAGTTTAGCTGCATGAGAATCTATTTTATTGAGATAAATCGTAGGTATTGTCAAAGCATCAGCACTTGACACTACCTACACTACGTCATTAGAATAATAGTTATTTATGTCACAAGTGCCGAAAGTACGGAATAGCGCGGCGACCGGTGATGCGGCGCGTCACCGAAGGCGAAGCGTCGCCGTCGCATGTGAGCGAGTCGCGCTATGTAGTTTTCGGCAGGAGTGACATCAACGTCTTTTGTGTTGCTTTTTGAGAAATACGTACATACAAAAAATTAAAAATGGTTATATTTCTGGATAGGAAATGTTAGGTTGATACCACTTCTACGAAACGTCAAGTTTAAAAAGCTAAATCAAATTCTGACAAATTTATATTCGTTCATGACACTGTAGATGTCACATCCGTACCAACATACTAAAACGTAACTATACTCATCGCTATACTTTATTTACAATTTTCTCAATTATCGTTTTTACAATTAGATAACAACGGGTTGATATTTCTTATCAACAAACAATCAAATTGGCGATCTTATTTTATTTGAATCTTGTATTTTCTACTTTGCCGCAGTAGAGCGGCAACCATAGCGGTTCTCCAACCTCGAAATCAGCTGATTTCGAGTGTGACAGCCATAGACATTTCTGTGGTGACAGCACAAAAAAATATTTGTCAAATCCAGGCTACTTTGAAGTTTCATATCAATGCAGATGCGACCGATCTCGAATAGAATCGATCTCAAATAGAATTTGCTCTTAAAGCTAAACTATTAATTGTACCAAAAAATGTCAGACATAAATTCCCTCTACTTTAATTTATTAATTAACTATTTTGTTGAAATTACAGAAATGGCGTCTCATTTGCAAAATCTTTCAAAAAGGCTTAGAATAAACTACCAGTTCCTTTGGGCCCTTTTCAACCAAAAGCTTTTCAGCTCTGTCACGGTCCAGATGGAGATTCAGATCATGCGGCGCGCGGTCAGCCTGTTTTGTTTTTGGCGCTAAGTTTGGTTACAAAACTTCTAAATATGAACTTTCGTTCCGATACCTTTAGTAGTTTCTCCGGAATCGTCGCCACAAAAATCGTTTACACACAGACATACATACATACACACACACAGACATTTTTTTGTACCTTGGTCAAAAATGTTCAGGGGACCCAAAAAGACCTATTTCCGCTAAAATCCCAATTTTTTTCGGCACGATTACAATACTTTACATACTGCGTATGATAAAGTAAAAAACGGAATCAACGGAAATACAATTACATACTATGATTTTCGCAGGACTTTTTTTAATACAAAAAACGAAAGAAGGTGACGTCCTATTGTTACAAACTTTATCTTGCTTTATTTTTACAATATAAATGGTGTAATTGTTGTACTACCACAAAAAAATAAAGATCTAGAAGGACTTTTGTATTCAAAATTAAAAATAACACATTTTTTAAAGTTTTGTGTTAAAAAGATTGTTGCGTCCAAAGCAACATATTTTTGGAGTTTTATTTCTTTTCAAAGGTTGTTCTGGTTTTTCCTCTTGACCCCCCCCCCCCCCCCCCCACCATACATACACCTGCATACAGAAATACTGCGAAGAAATACCCGTTGTTCTCAGTGTACATTAGGCTCTTACAACGAGTGTACGTTAGCCGCTGGTCAAAAGTCCATTCGACCCTTATTAAGTGCTAGTGACGTGATATAGTTCCAAGAACCCTCCCGCGTGTCACGCATATTTGTACTCTTGGTTCTACCCTGCTGCACGTACAGTCGTGGAAAATTCAATGGTAACAGGCTTGCCGCTAGTGTACACCAAACGTAGGTCGGAGATTGTCGGTCGTCGTATACCTACCTGGTAGTCATAATACCGAAGAGTCACTTCAGTTTCATTTCAAGTTTTCTGTATATAGATGGTATGAATATGAGTTTCGTATTTATATAATATATTTTCGATATTCGGAGCAAAACTGCCGCTCGTAGCTACCGATTGTTATTCGTTAATATTTTTGTTTCGATATGCAATTGCAGTATTATTTCATTTATACTAAAATACATAGTAACGTTAGTTATAATTGTAAAAATTTTAATTAGGCACATATTGAAATACTTCATCATCATGGCTACGTCGGTGTATGCATCAAGGCAAACCGATTACTACATCCGATATCCGCTGTCAATAATTTTTAAAGGAGGTAATTCCAGATAGGTAAGTGAAAAAAACTCATTTTTATCGGTTTCTACTTAGTCGCAGACAGAAATAATATACTTTTATCTCAAAATGTTTTATATTTATTTAATTTACGTTATGGTAAGTAATGAAAATTGCATATAATTATGTATTCAACAAAAATAATATAAATATAACATGAGTATAGTATAGATAAAAATAATAGATAGATGTATAACAGTAAAAAAATGATATTTGTAATAACATAACATAAATATATGTAATAACATAAAAACAAACATTTAATAATATATAGGAATAACATAAGCATGTATTAAATAAGAAAACTGTTCTATTAGGTTGGAGGTTGATATAAATTTGCAGGAGTGCTTTTATTTCATATGTAGTTGAGGTTGGTATGACCTGATGTTTTAGGAAATGATACATTTATGACAATCTAAACGGAACATATGTATCGTCAATTTGTTGCACTAAGAAAACAAGCAAAATCCTTTGTTGTTGTATCAGCCAAAATCGATTTAATTGTGGTTGTCTAACAAATTTACGATTTTTAATCAAATAGCTAGATAGGTGATAGGGCATTGTAACTCTTCGAAATTGTGTGTCGATGGCACGAAGTCACAACGTTATGTAATACATATTTTCAATATTTGCCTAGGTTGCGGAAAGGCCAGCAAAAAAGTAAATTAAGGAACAAAACGCGACCCATAGTGTTATAAAAATACCTACCTTTGTGCTTGATCGTCCGGTAGGCCGGCCGCAATACAAAATATTATACAAGGAACTAGTGGACCTATAGACCGCCTATTGGGTAGATCAGTGAATCGGTACATCGCAGGAATCGATAGACCGCATATACACTACTGTCTTTAAAAAATACTTTTTTCCAAAACCAAACTTTTAAGTTGTTACCTATAAAGTTGTTTCTATGGACTCATATATAAAACAAAAATGGTACAGTTAAAAAAAAATTAGTCTCCCGCAATTGAAAACAAAAATATAATTTGTCGCTAAAAATTTGATTTTTTTTGGGTAGGTTTTTCTTTTCAAGTTGAATAATTTTAACAATACGTATGGTGTGAAACAAAAGTATAAAAATATAGTATTCTAATGCAACGTACTTATTTAGTAATTTTAACAAATTTAGCTTACTTTCATAATTATTTGATTATATAATCAATACAAATTACGATGACAAATCTAACAATTGTTTTTTTTTTTCAAGTGGCAAGCATGATCTTAATAAAAATGTAAACATATTTTAGACCACTTGTGGAAGACTCAGATTGCTTTCAATTGGGCAAAATTTGTTGGTGGTATATGTGGGTCCGTAGAGACACCTTTTTATCAACTTATATAATGTATTTTTGTATAATTGTCTATTTATCAAATTAAACACTAAATTATTTTTCATATAATGGCATGTTGTTGGCCCAGCAACTACAATCTACTCTTATATAGAAGGCTTTAATGGAAAACTTTTTTCTGATTTGTTTTTATTTTTTTGTCCTCATTTATGGTTATAGCAATACAGACCTTGATTTGAAATTGTATTCTTTGTAATATGATTGATACGTGTATGTATATGAAATTGACAATAACATTACGGGTGACCGAGAGTTACAATTGACCAATGCGATATTGCGATAAGTCTACTTCAATAACCCTTCCGAATCACCAATGTTGATATTCGTCCCATTTCTTCTGATATATACAAATCTGTTTTGTTCGAAGTAACAGATAACTTTCTTTAACCCATAATTAGATTCCTTGTTCCTCAGGCTATTTATCACATCGCATATGTTACCTGTGCAAAAATCGAATTAAAAGAAATTCAACTAAAAATAGAATAATTAATGTAACCTTAAAATAACGATAAATAGTTTCATTCCTTGTTTCATCCCAAGTTCTTGTACTAAATGTTTGATAGAGGAAAAATGCTTGTTTATTTTCTTTCGAGTCATCCCCATTTCTGGCATAATGAGCTGATGTTCACGTTCTAGGCTTCTCTCTTGCGCTCTGTCAATTCGCACACTATTTTAACTTCGGGTTTCTGATAGGGGCTGTGGTATGGTAAACTGATTTTTATATGCCATCTGTGTCTTTAGATATACTTTGACCTGGAAGATCTATTGAATGTGGGGCTAAATACGTACAAATTAGTTACTGTACGACAGTTTGTTTACAACCTGAAATTATTAATAAATAAGTAAATGTGTTTTACAAATAATCTGCAATAAATTACCTTATGCTATGAGTGCGGTTGTTTGGGAAATCTCACCATCAAAATATTAGGTTAGGACGGACATTGGCGCTGTGCGCAGACCCGACTTGTGTTCATTGGTGCCATCTAACAGCTACGTCTCAAACTGTAATCAATTAGAGGGATAGTAAACGGCCATACTAAACGAAACGGAAATCATTTCTATTAATTTACTTACTGTTTTCGTAGTAACTTAACTGCGCGGTAGCATTCGCTATTTCACTATTTGTCAAATTTTACCATATCATTCCAATTAGGTAGGGCATTAAGTAGGTACGCATTCGTACGTAATAAAGACTAACGCAAATTAATACATATTTGTATACGAACACCATGGTTATAGGTTTTTCAAATCATACTTGTGGGGACGTTAACATATCGCTTAGCTCTGGTAGATAGTACCTACTGCAATGTAAATAGGTTTGAGGTTATGATAAGGTTATGTCTGCGCTTTTGACGTTTCTTAGCTGGCAACCAGTGACCATGACGACGCGTAATAAATGGCTGTTGGAATGTTGAGGCGCGTTCACCAAAATCGCTCGCTTTTTGGAAAATTTTGAAGCAAAAACGCCCTAGGGGCCGTTTCGCGTCGATTTCAAAAGCTCACGCAACGTAGAATTACCCATATAGCGGATCGGGCGCGCTCCGCGCGCCCGAAAATACCTCTCCAAATTTTCCATAAAGCATTAAGAAGCCACTTTTTCGCATGTGAAATGGTGAGAAAAAATACGTGAAATCAGTTTACATAATATAGACTAGTGGACTTGAAACTTTTGCAATACGGCGAAAACGATTGAGTAACATAAATATAGATTGTAATTTCAATGATTTTGTTATAAATTTTTTCAAAGTTATTTGCATATCGTTCTGATGTGATATCATTCATATTGGATTGTAAATCCTGCCCTTACATATCACACATAAAAGAAAATTGTGTGTGGATGTTATTATAGAACGTAAATATATAATTTTAATAAACATAAAAATAACAATATTTTTATAATTAAGCTAAAATGCTGAACAACACTGTAGTATCAGTTCTAAAGGGCATATCTGCAGCAAAGAAGAAACCGGGGCAAATACGATTTACAACTACATGCAAAAAATACATTAAATATTACAGTGCACTTTTGTCAGTTTCGGATATCGGAAACATATAAATAGACGAAATTCGATTTCATTCCATAGATACAGAAAAATAAAACGAAACGAAACAAAAGTAACCCTTTGGTTTTATGACTTTAGCAGGTAGGTATCCGACGACCGACAATCTCCGAGCTACGTTGGTGTACACTAGCGGCAAGCCTGTTACCATTGAATTTTCCACGGCTGTACCCCTTGTGCCCCAACTAAGTGTATCTGTGTACTCCTAGTCATCGTAACGTAATTAAATATTACTTCCGACAAATTCCAATTTGCCGCAAAATGTACCTTTTTTTACACGATCTTCACGAGAGACGTTACAAAAACATAATTCGGCGTTTTAGTGCCTCTGGATTAGCACAGCTTGTCCATGGTTTAACGGGAATGACACCAAGCCGAAAAAGCCATGTATACTCTGCGGAGGACATAGAACTGGTAAAGACTTTTATTCATAACTATGCTGAAAGAGTAGCTATCCCATTACCTGGAAGACTACCACAATTTAAAGATTATCGCGTAATGAAGTTACCATCTTCAGATACAAAGATAAGAGTCTACCAACACTACGTAGATGCCTGTAAATCTCAAAGCAAGATGCCAATGGGCAACGTAATGTTTAAAAAACATGGATGATGAGTACTGTCCATACATTTCAGCTATGAAGCCATCCACAGATTTATGTGATGTATGTCAAAAGAATGGTGCAGCAATACGACAGGTGCAAAATATGAGAGATGAAGTGAGGAACGAAAAATTTCGAAGTGCTTTGGAACACTTAGAAAAGGCTAAAATTCAAAGAACGCATTATCAAACAGAAGTTGTGAGATCAAAATTGTTGAACAACAAAAAGTTGATTGTTCTATCATTTGACTATGCTCAAAATGTACACTATCCTTCATCACCCCAACAAGTTGGCAGTATTTACTTTAAAGCTGCGCGAAAAATACAATTATTTGGCATTAACAACGAAAAGGAAAATATACAAGGCACCTATATTACACTGGCCAACAACAAAAAATCTGATGTGGCCAGGCACATGACTTTATCATACAATATATAAAATTAATAGTTCAGCTGCATGAGAATCTATTTTATTGAGATAAATCGTAGGTATTGTCAAAGCATCAGCACTTGACACTACCTACACTACGTCCTTAGAATAATAGTTATTTATGTCACAAGTGCCGAAAGTACGGAATAGCGCGGCGACCGGTGATGCGGCGCGTCACCGAAGGCGAAGCGTCGCCGTCGCATGTGAGCGAGTCGCGCTATGTAGGGTTCGGCAGGAGTGACATGAACGTTTTTTGTGTTGCTTTTTGAGAAATACGTACTTACAAAAAATTAAAAATGGTTATATTTCTGGATAGGAAATGTTAGGTTGATACCAGTTCTACGAAACGTCAAGTTTAAAAAGCTAAATCAAATTCTGACAGATTTAGATTCGTTCATGACACTGTAGATGTCACATCCGTACCAACATACTAAAACGTAACTATACTCATCGCTATACTTTATTTACAATTTTCTCAATTATCGTTTTTACAATTAGATAACAACGGGTTGATATTTCTTATCAACAAACAATCAAATTGGCGATCTTATTTTATTTGAATTTTGTATTTTCTACTTTGCCGCAGTAGAGCGGCAACGTTCCATAGCGGTTCTCCAACCTCTGATGAAATCAGCTGGTTTCGAGTGTGACAGCCATAGACATTTCTGTGGTGACAGCACAAAAAAATATTTGTCAAATCCAGGCTACTTTGAAGTTTCATATCAATGCAGATGCGACCGATCTCGATCAAATAGAATTTGCTCTTAAAGCTAAACTATTAATTTTACCAAAAAATATCATAGGCATAAATTATTCAAAATTTACTCTACTTTAATTTATTATTTAACTATTTTGTCGAAATTACAGAAATGGCGGCTCATTCGCAAAATCTTTCAAAAAGGCTTAGAATAAACTACCAGTTCCTTTGGACCCCTTTCAACCAAAAGCTTTTCAGCTCTAAGTTTGGTAACAAACCTTCTAAATATGAACTTTCGTTCCGATACCTTTAGTAGTTTCTCCGGAATCGTCGCCACAAAAATCGTTTACACACAGACATACATACGCACACACACACACACACACACACACACACACAGACATTTTTTTGTACCTTGGCCAAAAATGTTCAGGGGACCCAAAAAGACCTATTTCCGCTTAAATCTCAATTTTTTTTTTCGGCATGATTACAATACTTTAGCATACTGCGTATGATAAAGTAAAAATTGCCGGACAAATGACAACTGATTCGGATAGAGTTTTTTCTCAGGAATCCGAATCTGAACGCAGAACTACTGAATTGGCTCTAGTTTTTGCGAAAAACAGTGTCAAATGTGCAAAAAATACGCTTTTTTGCTACTTTTGCAGACATGCCAAACAATAACGTAATGTAGTAGAAGTTTGTAATTAGGATCAAATAATACTTTGAACCTTCTGCTTTAAGAATATATAGCGCGAAATGGGATGGCATAAACTTTGAACATTTTACACCACTTTTTTTATGAGGAGCACGAAATATAATTGTTTAACACTTGTTAATTAAAAAAAACAATTTATTTAAATATTACATACAGAGTTTGATGTGCGTACTATCTAAGAGTATAATACTGACTATAATTATAACTGCTAAGTGCAACAATGCAACTGCTTATATACTATTCTTAATCTACTCCTAGGAATGTGCTGCCTCAGCATATCTGGGCACGTAACTCGGGCCCTAATAATGATAATTCGGGCCTGCCGATGCCCCCGTAGTGGCGAAAGCTGTTGGGGGATGTTAAGGCGTGGATTATTATTATTATTATTATTTATTGGAAATCTCTGATACATCTCATTAAATCTTAGAAACCTAGATAATATAATTTAGATACAACATATAAGTACTAAAATTACACTAATAGAATTTTGAAAAGCAATAAAGAGGATCAGGGCAAATTGGTGGTACCGAGCTTCGCTGAAGCCTAGTGTACTCCCTTTGCGGGTATCACTGCAGCTCTACCCAATTTTGAAAAACAGAAGGCTATTTATGCTTTGCAAAGAAAAATTTCAAAGGCAAAGGAAAACTGCAGAAAACCCTTGCAGCCTTGTGCAAATGTAATTAAAAACACACACGCACATTATTTATTAATAGACAATATACATTAAAGGAAGGTAAAGATAAATATTAAGCAGCCAATTTAGGGCACTTTATGATAAAACTCTCCTCAAAATATTCGCGCTTCCCAAATTCATTCAATATGTCATATAAATCATTCATATATGTTAAACAGTTCACAACATCATCACAGTTATCAATAATACGAGTAAATCAATAATATGGAACATCTAACCGTGATTTAGAAATTCGAAAAAAACGAAAGGACGAAACCTAATATGTGTCCATACACCTCATTGTTACTTGTTTGGTTACATACGTAATCCAAATAGTTCTAATAAAGAAGAAACGCCTTTATTATATTATTCTCAGAAACATTTTAATGGGAAATTTGAAATAAATTCGTTAACGAATAATAACAAATATCAAAGGATCATTTAAAGTAATGCACTAATTAAAATTGCAAAATAATATTTATTTTGGTACTCCTCGAAAAAAAAAAAACATAACTTGAAAATGGTTATTAGTTATCACTTACAAATTACAATGTAAATTCATAAATCAGAAACAAATTTTTTACGCCGCTAATGTCAATGCGCCCAAGAAAATAATTAATTGTAGAATGAAACTATACCGTACTTCCCTTTTTTGTCCGTTATTTTATGATTTTGTTAAAAAAGAGGACAAAAAAGGCCAATTACATAAATCGGGTTTGTGGACTCACTAAGTTTGTTTTCATTTAAATCTCACGTTATCGGAGAAGCAGAACTGAAGCAGAATCTAAAACGGGAACCAGAAAACGACCACTTCAGACAAACACGCCAGATGTCAATTAATTAGTGGTGCGCTTTTGACTACCCAGTTAGCCTTTTAAATAAACGCTAAATCCAAGCGGGTAAAATCAACTTGAATTGTCTATAAAACGTAGGTCAAGCGAAGCAAACGTTCCTAGTCTGTCCGTTGAATTTCCCCAATGTTTATGATTCGGAGACGGAAGGAAAATTTGCCGAGGAGTGTTTTTCTGCTAACCCTGTTGCTTGGTTTACGAGCAGTAAGCGAAAAATAAAGGCTATAAAAAGAAGAATTAAGGTAAGCTAATGTTCTAACGGTCAGAATATAACCAAGAAGTTTGACTGATCTTGATAAGTGAGTGTTATGCTACAAGTGGATTTTGTCTTTACCAGGTAACTGCAATTCGACTTCTTTTTACATCGCTACAGGTTAGAATAATTAAGAAAATTATAATATTGTCTATTTAGGCTGACTAAAATTGCTTCATATTTTCATAATAATACTTTTTGCTCTTTTAAACACTCATTTACAAATTTGGTTGTGTCGGAATTAGGTACATGTAAATATAGCACGTCCTTAAATCAGACATGTGTGTCGGAACTGTGTACATGGTTAGAAATTATACGAATGGCTCTATAGCTGTCTTCACACAAGAAAATAAGTGTCGGAATTACGATCATTAATAATCCCTAAGTATTACACTAGCTGCAGAGTAGCGATTTTGGCATTAATACACCACCTTGGGAGATAACAGTTGAACTCATGCCATCTCCATTAAAAATCAGTATTTTGGCCTGAAACACCCAAATAAAGCAAAAAGAAACTGTTCTTCTGTAACATTATTATGTAATGCTTGGAGAGAATATTTCTTAATAAAAAAGAAGAAAGCACATAAGAATATCATTCTAGAATCTAGATTCTAGAGGAATGAGAAAGGAAGCGAAAACGGAACCGAAGAAAAACTGCGCCAAACAAAAAACATTAAAAATTCCAGATGCAAGAAACATTAAAATACAGAAATTCTTTAACCCGTCTGAATTATAAATTCATAATACAACATAAATACTTTTTAATTTAACCGTTCCAATACTATCAACTCGAAATTCTAGAAAAGGTTCACTGGCTCTTGCAGGCTACAATAGGGTATTCCGGTGTTTTTTGAATTGTCATTTTTTATAAACTATGGGTGTTACTGTTTGCTACTTCACTAGTAAAATATCAAACATCGTTTTAAATTAAGAGAAATCGTTGTTTGAATGTTGAATTAGGATTGGTCTTTGTGACGTCACAAAGACCGCTCAAAGTGAGCGACTTGACAACGTTGCTATATCTAGGGTGCACGTAATTTTTTGTTTTGTTGTGTCAACGTTTAGAATCGCTCGTTTGTTGACACCTGGTTTGGTTATTGAAGTTATATCATGACACTTGACTTCAAAATATATAAACGCCAACGCCGACATAGTTCTGTGCCGAATTGAAAATGGAGTTCGACTTCGTTCTCAAACAACAGGGTAGCCAACCGTCAACTTGGGCGATCAGCTGTCCGAGAGCTGTCCGCTGTTGCCAGCGCTAATAGGGATCGGTAATGATCGTGTGTTTCCGAGGGTGGTCGGTGAATTCAAACAAAACGCACTTTTAATTGCAATTATCTCACAGAAAAACTAAATCAAAAAGCTCATAGCTTAACTTTATGAATCCTCATAAATTGTACAATAGGTTAAACCGAATATTTGCTTAAATTTTGACATGACCGGAATACCCTATTGTAAAATAATAAAAATGCATAATAACTTATTTACATTGGAAACTTCCAAGTTGTCTCCTATCTTATCTATACAAATTGACACCTCAGCGATATATATATTTGTACTCAGATTGAAAATTTAGTAACCCTAACGTACTTAGTGGCATAACAACTCCAAAATTTACTAAAATGAATGCAGCTGTAGTACACACGGGGAATACATCAAGCCACGATGGATATCAGTTTTCATACAGGTCGCATTTTATGTTGGGATTCCAAGAAATGCTAAAAATGCAACGCAGTGGCAAGGTACGTCACCATTTTATTGTTATATCATTTCCACGTAGAAACTGATCAAAAGATTAGTAAATTTATTCAAGGTGCTTTATATTGCGAATATTACATAACAAATACACCTAATGTTGCTGTTATTTTTCTTAGATATTTTGAAGAAAGTGGAAAAACACTTACAACGTCGTCAGTTTTCTATATTATAATTTATATATCAAATTGTAATCTATTAAACTTTGTTGGCGATGACGGTGCAGTGTGCAATCTTATCTTTTATAACTTCAATATAATTATAGATTTCCTTCGAGTATCTAGTATTATTGTGTTTGATATATTTTGAAATTTATATAGATTATTTATTTAAAAAAAGCAGTTTCAATGGTTTTAATATTAAAAAAAAAACGTTTACTTCTGCCAAAGAAATCATATTTTTATTCAAATAAATATATTGTTAGTGTGAATATCTCATCGAACTGTCGTGTTAGATGGCGCTGTAAATTCTCTCCTCGCAGTTCGGTCTTATCTTGAGTATAAATAATAGACTGGTGAAAGTCCACCACTCAGTTGATGTCATGCGTCTGGCTAAATTGCTAAAAAAAGGCCGTGTGATCGGCAGTATAGAGTGCAGTGCATGCTGGTTCGAGATCAGATTCCGAACAAGCGCACACTTTGCTACCATAATTATGACTATATGGAGGTCTGGGAAAACTCACCACTGGTCGAGGAACAGTACAAGTCTAAAAAGTGGGTTCTGAGAAAATTAACAAAATACTTTTGTCGGTGCAATATCTTGAAAAGTATAGCAGTTAGCTATTTTGTGCCAACAGACAAACTATAGGGTAGTTCACAGAGAATCAAATGTATCACTTATTTTATTTATATTTGCATTACTAGCAGAGCTATGATAAAACCATTGTCATGGGCATGTACTGTTTTTAACTCAACGGAAAAACAGCGTACATTTTTAACAATATTTGTTTACTTAAAGCATTTAAATAATATTTTTATTATAATCTATAGTATTTTTGGGGTTCTGATTCCAAACCCGGTCGTCTTATTTCAAAATAGCGGTTTCGATATGGCGACGAGAAAATTTAGAAAGTAGTCGCGTGCTTATGTAACTCATTTGCTGTGATATTTGAAGATCCTAGACTCCAAACCAAACGTCCTATTTTCAAAATTCAAAATGGCGGAATCACGGTGAGAACCGGAAATGTAACAAATCTTGGATTTATGTGAAATTTATTTCCCGTAATATTTGAAGATAATTAAAAATGTCATGTCTGATATTCAAAATAGGTAAATTCAAAATTACTGCAAGAGCTTAGTAATTCTTCAACCGTAAAGAATTTCATAGAAAATTTCAAACAATAGTTTTTTTTTGGTTTTAAACAAGCAATCGTCTAAATATATTTTCACTATACTATGTTTATTTTATTCCGGAAATTTGGTAAAAGATTACTTAAAGAGTTTTTTGTAGGAATATTTTTTTTTTAAAGTGTAACATGTTTGAGTTATAGGCAATTAATCGATCATTAACGGATAAAAAATTAAAAAATAAAAAAAACTAACCTATGAAATAGAATTAAATTAAATATTCGAGCTGCCAAATTAAAAGAAATGTAAATATGGGAAAATATTCTTAATTTGAAGTCCAGGAGTGTTGATTAATTGCCTATAACAAAAGAATTAATCCTATAGAATTAAATCATGTATAAATATACAGGGTGTGCTATCAGAAAAGGGGAAAGTTACCAAATTTCCAGTATAAACGTTAGTTTGTTTAAACAGTTTTTTTTTGTTGGAAAATTGTTTAGGTGTTTCGGTAATTTTATCTTTTTTTTGATTATTTGCTCAAAACTCAAAAACGACACATTTTATAAAAAAATGCATACAAAAGATTCTTAGAATTAATCTTAGAATTCAAAAATAAAAATTATCCAGGATGGTTCTACTTGAAAAAGGAAAGGTTACCACTATGCAGAATAAAATAAATATCCTGTATATTAGAACTATATTTAAACGATAGATTGTTTAAAGCAAATCAACTTTTACCTGAAATTTATTTTTGAAATAGTTTTACGGGTGGAGAATTATTTAGGTGTTCCGGTAATTTTGACTAACCCTGTATATGGCGATATGATAGAGTATGATATTGTAGAGCTTGATGATTATATACACGATAGTACCTACTAAATTTCCACTTCTACGGTGGGAAGCATTCTCTTCAGGCCTATTCGATAGAATAAACCATAGTGAACATTTTGGGTATTTGAGTTAAAAATGGCCAATATTGGTCTCACCGATCCGAATCTTCAACAAACTAAAATTTCTTTAATCAAAGAACCATTAATTATAACCTTAAAATATCGCATTTTAACTCAACGAACAAATCACAATTATTTGAACGAAATAAGCCTCGTTCCTTAGAATATACAAATTGTAAATTTGAACTGAAAACATAACTTGTTTGACACAAATAAAACGCAATTTCTACCAAGCAAATATTTCAAACAAATGCATTTTTATCCGCAAAGAAATATTTATTTCGTTGCCTCTATTGAAACACCAGATTTCTTCGAGTCAATGCATAGGTATTTAATTGAATTAGACAAAATTTTCTATTTTTCACTGATTATATTAATTCCCTGAATATTACACGTTTCAGTTATGCGATGTTGGCATTACGGTAGGACAGGAGGTGTACAGAGTGCACAAGTTGGTATTTGCTTCGGTCAGCAAGTATTTCTCCGATCTATTTGATGGTAAGCATCCCAACGTTCAGATCCATGTGGTGTGGTGGTTACGCACCATAACATTCAGAGTAAAAAAAACAAGACGCATACAGTGTCAATCCCAAAAGTCTTCGGACGCTACACGAAAATGAGAAGCTCTAGAAGCTATAAAATAAAATTACAGATACATATATTTATTTTATCGATCTGTTTATAAATGAGATCTACGTACGAAAGACATGCGTGTTTTTACTTTATCATACGCAGTACGATGAAGTATTTTAATCGTGCCGAAAAAAATGAGATTTTAGCGGAAATAGGTATTTTTGGGTCCCCTGATCATTTTTGACCAAGGTACAAAAAATGTCTGTGTGTGTACTGTGTATGTGTGTGTGTATGTGAAACTTCATATTTAGAAGTTTCTTGACTCAACTGAAAAGAGCTGAAAAGCTTTTGGTTCAAAAGGGTCCAAAGGAGCTGGACGTTTCCTCTAAGCATTTTCAAGGATTTTGCAAATGAGCCGCCATTTCTGTAATTTCCTCAAAATCGTTAAATAATAAATTAGTGTAGAGGAAATTCTGAATAATTTATGTCTGCGACATTTTTGGGTAAAATTAATAGTTTAGCTGCAAGAGCAAATTCTATTTGATCGAGATCGGTCGCATCTGCATTAATATAATACTGTACAGTGAGCCAGGATTTTCCAAATATTTTCAGTCTAATGGCAGTACCGGTAGTGTCAAATGCTGATTCTTTTGACAATATCTCACTATATCTACTCAAACAAGTAAAAAGATCTCATATTGTGATATCGTGTACGGTCCTTGCCTGACGGTGTCGGATAGGCAGTGTGTTCAGCGTATCCAAAATGCATGTGTTCTGTTTGTTTTTGGTTTGAAGAAGTATGATCGTGTATCGAATGGGCTGGGCGACTAAGGGTGGTTGAACATGAATAACACTAGGGTGTTGCATACAGCAATATCATAGCATAAGTTGCTATCCAAGAGGATCCCACAATACCTCATGCGGAAGATACGCTGTAGAACGGATGTCCATAAACTTAATTTAAGATTCAGGAGTTTGTTTGATCCATCTGCCCATCGCGCTTAGCTGTATAAACGGCCATTCTCTTACCAGATTAGTCACATATACAATGGTCTCAGGGACGATATGAAAGAATTATCGTTAAACAGTTTTGGGGGAAAGGCGAAGTGTTGTCTGTTTACTCAACAGGGGGGACTTTCGGCATTGAGCGCACATCGGAGGCTGTTTTAATATTTATTTTTTTATGGGCATGTGCGATGTTTTGTTGAGTTGGATTTGCTGCAATTACGTGTAATTATACTCTAGAGTAATTTTTTGTTTGTTTTTGCTTTGATAAGTTCTCGGAATTATTGTTATATTATTGGAACAATTATGTCTTAGTTCTAGTTTGCGTAAGGGGTTGAGTGGAAGAGCAAGGCAATTTGGAAACAAGTGTGCTGATCTCCGCCCTAAATATAAATATTATTTTGTTGCATTTAATATTGTTTTATGTTAATAAAGGAATTATTTATGGTTGCTTGTGGGAGCTACTATGAATTTAATAATCTTTCCTTGAACTTCCTGAGCAAAAACGTATTTCTTTTGAAAGCAGACATCATTTATAAACACGTGGACAAAATAAATATATATTGCTGTAATTTTAATTTGTATACTTTCTGGAATTTCTGGTCTTCATGTGGTGGAAGAAAACTTCTGAGATTGACTGTATTAGTACCTCAATAATCTTGTCAAGCTGATAGAAATACCTAATGATGTCATTGAAATATCTACCACCCGCACACCACTGTATATATTTACCCTATAAATGCATTTCAATAAAATTATTATCATTATAGATGAAGAGAGTAATGATGAGATTCACATTGACAACATGTCACCGACGGCCTTCCGATCAATACTGTGTTTTTTTACACAGGAGAAATACGAATTACGGCCTCCAACTTGACAGACTTGCTACTTGCTAGCAAGAAATTTAATATTTCAATGTTAGAAACAGCATGTGCCGAGTCAATGCCAACACTACTAAATCTACGAACATGGAGTCAAATTAACGCCATAGCAGGTTAGTATATGGGCTCCTTGGTCCTTGCAAATTCATTGAATTAGCTGTATACATGTTACATACCTGTAACTTGTAAAAAAAAGCAATTGAAATTTTAAAATAATTATGTATTACATAGTCGCCCCCACAATGGATATAATGGAAAAATAAATATATAATATACGCTTCACTTTTACGTACAAAACCCATTTCTTTCTGGGATGGAGTCTCTTATAGTTCAAAAGATTAAATTTTATCTGACGTTACCCACGCGTGGCGTGTCGAAACTCAATGAAAAACGCAGCAAGCGACTACTTCAGGCCTGTGCGCGACGTTTTTGAACATCTCGCAGACAGCAGGCTGGTTTAACATGCTAGTGCAGTTTGTTTTTTAAGAACAGAGTGAGAAGAAGTGCTTATTTATTATGTGGCTGGAAATATGTATTTATTAAACGCCTTTAAAAATGCCGAAGTTTTCTAACCGTATCAAACGTCCTAAATGTGGAACCGATTGATATCTCAATCCATTCAATTTGCCTCCGCATCCA
This sequence comes from Melinopterus prodromus, assembly GCA_964023965.1. Classification (NCBI taxonomy): domain Eukaryota; kingdom Metazoa; phylum Arthropoda; class Insecta; order Coleoptera; family Scarabaeidae; genus Melinopterus; species Melinopterus prodromus. Next base: position 47,304,601 of record OZ030395.1, read on the forward strand.
AATATAGAGAATAAAAAGCTATCAGAAAAGTAATAATATACCAATTATTGGCATTAAATATACCTATAACATCTAGGTATAAGTTATCACGACTGTTTAAAACGTGTGGTGAAACACATTTGATCGATGAATCACTTATAGACAATGGATGAACGTCGACACAACCACTTTGCAACTAATGATATCCCCAGTTGATGAATATTTACAAAAATTATAGACTGGATTAGAGAAACTACTGTTGCATTAATACTTAGTGAAAAACCAAAATGATTTTATGAACAAAAAAACAATCCTTGCAAGAAGATGAGTGCAGTGTTCCCTATGATTTTTCTGAGAACTATGCTTTATTATTTATATTTGGATGCGGAGGCAAATTGTATAGATTGAAACATCTATCGGTTCGAAATTTAGAACGTTTGATACGGTTAGAAGACTTCGGCATTTTTAAAGGCGTTTAATAGATAAATATTTTTAGTACCTAATAAATAAGCATTTCCAGTCACGTTCTTAAAAAAACAAATTGCACTAACGTGTTGAACCAGCCTACTGTCTGCGAGATGTTCAAGAACGTCGCGCACACGCCTGAAGTAGTCGCTTGCTGCGTTTTTCATTGAGTTTCGACACGCCGCCCGTGACTCACGTCAGATACAATTTAATAACAGTGGTTATAAAATTTAATATCTTTGGAACTATAAGAGAGTCCATCCTAGAAAAAATTGGATTTTGTAGCTAAAAGTGTGGCGGATATTGTATATTTTTTTTCGATTATATTTATTGTGGGGGCGACTATGTAATAATTATACGATTTGTAAAATAACTACCCATAGATCTTTGAAGACGACTAAAGTACACAATTTTACTTCTCGTACCGTTGCAATGTTTTTGTTACAATAGTCCAACTCTACTCCCTTTTTAGTAAAACAATGTTTAAAAAATTCACCTTGTATAAGGAAAGAAATCACCCGGTATACAAACCCGCTATAAAATCTCTACTGTCGTTTTTGACCGAACAAGACAAATGTCATTACTCATTACCTATTGATTTTAATACATCTTTCCTTTCACATTAAATTGACCCGATATTATCAGAAATATTGCATAGCGAAACATAAAGCAACAAAACTTCGGATTTAAACGTTCTGTTATTGCGAATATGGTATGGTTTCAAACTTCACACTACAAACAATTCGTTTTTCAAAGAAATATTTGAATTGTTTAAATATTATTACAAATACGAGTGATACAAAATTTGTACCGTTTTTACTTTATCATACGCAGTATTATAAAGTATTGTAATCGTGCCGAAAAAAAAAATTGAGATTTTAGCGGAAATAGGTCTTTTTGGGTCCCCTGAACATTTTTGACCAAGGTACAAAAAAATGTCTGTGTGTGTGTGTGTGTGTGTGTGTGTGTGTGTATGTGTGTGTGTACCCGTTTTTTGTGGAGACGATTCCGGAGAAACTACTAAAGGCATCGGGCCGAAAGTTCGTATTTAGAAGTTTCATGACTAAACTTAGAGCTGAAAAGCTTTTGGTTCAAAAGGGTCCAAAGGAACTGGGTATTTACTCTTAGCATTTTGCAACGATTTTGCAAATGAGCCGCCATTTCTGTAATTTCATCAAAATAGATAAATAATAAATTAAAGCAGAGGAAATTTTGGATAATTTATGTCTATAACATTTTTTGGTAAAATTAATAGTTTAGCTGCAGGAGTAAATTCTATTTGATCGAAATCGTGTTTGCATTAATAGTAGGTAGCCAGGATATTTTGAACTTTTGACCGTATTCAGAACGTCAGCGGTTGCGAAACGTCAATTCAACACGCAAATGTATGGAGATGCGATCAAACACATGCGTACGTACGCTATGTGAAACAATATTGGAAGATCTTGGTGTTCAAAAGTCAATGTGTATTTCAAGTGCGGATAGCAATGTTGTTATGTCTTCGCGAATAAATGCAAGAAAGATTGTAAGACGGTATGTTAACCTTAAAACTTATTTGGAATATTGAGCATAATTCTTTATGATCTTTTGTAGTTAGCACTGAAGACGTGGTAATACCCAAAAATATAGTATGCTAGAAGCCAATATAATATAGTAATCATCAGAATCAACAACCTTTTTACTTTATCATACGTAGTATGACAAAGTATACTAATCTTAGCGAAATTTGTTTTTTTTTAGATTTTAGCGGAGATATGTCCTATTGGGTCCCCTAAACATTACTGGGATTTCGTCGAAATAGTAAAATAATAAATTATTGTAGAGGAAATTCTGAATAATTTATGACTATGACAAATAAATAGTTTAGCCACATGAGCAAATTCTATTTCATCAAGATCGCTCGTACTGCATTAAAACACTATAGTATCAAAACTAGTTAGCCAGGATTTGTCAGATATTGTGATTCTAATGACAGTAGGTAGTGTCAAATGCTGATATTTTGACATTACATACTGTAAATATAAGCAAAATATCTGTCTAGTTATAGTAGTTTTATTTTAATGCAGACGTGGCCGATCTATATCAAATAGAAATCTCATCCAGCTAAACTATTAATATATGGTATGATAAAGTCATGTGCCTGGCCACATCAGATTTTTTACTTTATCATACGCAGTATGTAAAGTATTGTAATCATGCCGAAAAAAAAAAATTGAGATTTTAGCGGAAATAGGTCTTTGTGGGTCCCCTGAACATTTTTGACCAAGGTACAAAAAAATGTCTGTGTGTGTGTGTGTGTGTGTGTGTGTGTGTGTGTGTGTGTGTGTGTGTGTGTGTGTGTGTGTGTGTGTGTGTGTGTGTGTGTGCGTGTGTAAACGATTTTTGTGACGACGATTCCGGAGAAACTACTAAAGGTATCGGGACGAAAGTTTATAGTTAGAAGTTTTATGACCAAACTTAGAGCTGAAAAGCTTTTGGTTCCAAAGGGTCGAAAGGAACTGGTAGTTTATTCTAAGCCTTTTTCAATGATTTTGCAAATGAGCCGCCATTTCTGTAATTTCGACAAAATAGTTAAATAATAAATTAAAGTAGAGGAAATTTTGAATAATTTATGCCTATGACATTTTTTGGTAAAATTAATAGTTTAGCTTTTTAGTTTATTCTAAGCCTTTTTCAAGGATTTTGGAAATGAGCCGCCATTTCTGTAATTTCGACAAAATAGTTAATTAATAAATTAAAGTAGAGGAAATTTTTAATAATTTATGTTTATGACTTTTTTTGGTACAATTAATAGTTTAGCTTCAAGAGCAAATTCTATTTGATTGAGATCGATCGCATCTGCATTGATATGAAATTACATAGTAGCCTGGATTTGACAAATATTCTTTTGTGCTGTCACCAGCGATTAGAAATATCAAGATACGACACTTGCGGCGGCACCTTTGATGTCGGTGTTCCAAGTTCTACGAAACTAGCAGGCGCGACAGCCGTGCTTTGAAAAAGTCCGCTAGATGGCGCCACTGCAAAAGAGGCAAATTTATTACTTCAAACTGACACGGACACTGTCACATTGACAGAAAAATGTAAACTGTCACTCTGACAGGAATAGTATATTGCCGCCTGGCTATCACCACAGAAATCTATGGTTGTCACACTCGAAAACAGCTGATTTCATCAGAGGTTGGAGAACCGCTATGGAACGTTGCCGCTCTAGTGCGGGAATGTACAAAATACAAAATTCAAATAAAATAAGACCACCAATTTGATTGTTTGTTGATAAGAAATATCAACCCGTTGTTATATCTAATTGTAAAAATGATAAATTGAGAAAATTGTAAATAAAGTATGTATAGCGATGAGTGTAGTTATACGTTTCGTAGAAGCGGTATCAACCTAACATTTCCTATACAGTAATATAACCATTCTAGATTTTTTTTAAAAATACGTATTTCTCAAATGGCAACGAAAAAACGTTGATGTCACTCCTGCCGAAAACTACATAGCGCGACTCGCTCACATGCGACGGCAATGCTCCGCCATCGGTGACGCGCGGTCACGCGCCGCATCACCGCTCGTCGCGCTATTCCGTACTTTCGGCACTTGTAAGATAAATAACTATTATTCTGATGACAGTAGGTAGCGTCAAATGCTGATGCTTTGACAATACCTGCTATTGATACTATTGACTATTAAAATATCTGTCAAATCCTGGCTAACTAATTTAATTTTAATGCAGACACGATTTATCTCAATCAAATAGATTCTCATGCAGCTAAACTATTAATTTTATATTTTGTATGATAAAGTCATGTGCCTGGCCACATCAGATTTTTTTTGTCAGAGTGTAGATACATATGATGAAGTTTGTAGTAATCGATATTATTTAGGTGAGCGGAAATGTGAAGAAGTGTCTAAGAAGTGCCACGTTTACGCAGTGGATCACTTTGAGGAAATAGTTGAAAAGGAATCATTCCTTCATTTACCCTTCTGTGAGGTATTTGAACTGTAGATATATATTTTGCAATCAAGTATTTACATAATATTGGTAATAAATGATAATACCAATACTTTTTAGGTCAAAGAATTAGTAGCTGATGACAAACTTGTGGTTTCGTCTGACGAAGACGTTTACTCTGCGGTACTCAAATGGGTAAAGCATGACTTACCAAATAGAGGACCGCGCCTCTCTGAGGTATTCGATTAAATTTTTATTTGAACGTATTAAAAAGTAGCTGAGGAAATACTTAAAATTTTCTATTTTAGTTGATGTTCTATGTTAAGTTTCCTCTGATGGAAAAATCATATATGTTGAAAGATGTGACTAGAGAACCTTTAATGAGAGATAATCCTGAATGCCTTAACCTAGTCTTAGAAGCAACCAAATATCACTTGGGGGTGGAATCTGAGCAAGCGGCGTCAAGAATCCAGCCACGAAGATATCTTAAGAAATACATTTTTGTCGCAGGGGGGCATCGTAGTACAGAAGGCACCAAAGGTAACACGAGGCTACAGCCTACAGGTCTACGATTAAGATAGGAATTATAAACTAAAACCAAGTAACGTTTAAATTTATTGGTCCATAAATAAACTATTTTCTAGACACGGAAACAGTTTCGAAATAATTTGAATGGTATCTCAAAATTATGCGTTGGATTTTTTAGTTCTTTCAATTACACGCGTTCAAAGAGATAGTAATAAATGGATTTTAGAATTAGCTAGTTAGTAGCTAGTTGCAGTTGCTAAAAAATAGTTGGAATGTATGGCGAAAGAGAAGCTAGGAGAGAGGTAACTTAAAAATCAATTAAAAATTTTCGGTCTCAGCCCGGATTCGAACCGGGGTCTTCTGCCTTGCCGGGGCATTGCTCTACCATTAAGCTACCGAGGCAAACTACGAAACAAACTACCATTAAGAGGCTGGTTCAGCCTAACTTCAGGACTGTTCTGGTGGTCTCCTATTGGTCCAATTATTCAAACCTTTCAATGATTTTGTGGGTTAATTATTGAATAACGATAACATCTTATAAGATGACAACAATCTGAATTAACTATTCTAGTGCGCTAAACCTCCACATTTATTTATACCCATGCCCAATTTTGAACAATTGCTGGTCAAAGATAGACGTATAATTGGAGGACTTGGTAATATCCTGATTTCAGATATAACATTTCAATTCGGTATTTTTGCGATTTGCCGCGGTAGTTCCACTTTACGTCAATGTACATTTTGAAAAAATCCAATAAATGAAAAGAAATAAAGACACACTTTTCATGAATCGGCGTCGTATTTTACCAATTTTTCCATCCATGTTCGAGTCTAGACAGTGTGGCCATCTACGCTGTTCTCGAGAACTAGACGTCATTAGACGAAAATAGTAATGTGTCTATCTCTATCTACCATATACCATAAAAAGTCTGTAACTCGATAAAATTCATATTTATATTTATTGGACAGATTTCGAGAGCTCTAACCCAGAAAATGCTCTAACCTACAAATTAGATATAAACAACGCCGTACAAAGACGTTTTCCAATCGAAATTAGGAGATTATATAAAAATTCCATTATTATATCAGACATCAGTCAGGTTTGTGCCTAAAGAAGTATACTACCTACATATTATTTTACTAAAAACTCCAATTGTTAGGTTACCTAGCAGAATATAGATATAAACAGTGCTGTTTTATCCATTCTACTACCATAGAATTCACGTTCCAAGTATGATTACGGAAAATCCTGACGTAATATTTTGTTGATCAAAAAGGATTTCTAGCGAAGAGATGTGATTACTAATTTTCATAATTTCCATGAACTGACAATAAAATCACCGAGGTATGCTGACGATTACCGATTTGTTATCAAATTTCTTGGTAATATTACTGGAAGACGTCTATAATATTATTATATGATAATTGTTGTATAATGGGCCATAGTCGACCTGTCAACCACCGACTCCAGATGTTTTTCTTCTCAAGTGTAAAGTGTATGGAGAATTACGTTTAAGACAACAAACCGCAGATAGTATTGGAATTAGCTCCGAACAACTGCGTGTGGACTGATGATAGCGACGATCAACATTTTTGTGATTTTGTTGATATTATAATATAAATAAAGCTATACAATTGTATAAAGCTTATGTTGTCTAATTGTCTTTTATAAATTATATATGAATCACAAATTTGTAAATAAAGAATAACTTATTAAGTGTTTGTTTTTCTTATACATTATCAGATCCCTGTGCTGTTGATGTACATACGTATGTAATATCGACCCATGCAACGAAGACTATAGTAACTACATTTAGTTTGTTAGTTACGATAGTCTGCGTTACATTGGTCGATTGTATACTTCTTCATTAACCTGGCATAAGTGTATCATTATCGGCTGAGAAATGAGTGCATAATCTATCGCACCAAGAGGAAGTAGGTAATTTGTGAGTAAAGGAATTGGTACGGGTTTTGTATTTTAGGAGGTATATATGTTTATTATATATGGTAGTTTGTATAACAGCAATCCTCACTGCTTACTGTCTTGAAACGACGAATTTATCTATTCCCTGTCACTGGCCTCGGTAGCTTAATGGTAGAGCAATGCCCCGGGAAGGCAGAAGACCCCGGTTCGAATCCGGCCTGAGACCGTAAACTTTTAATTGATTTTGACATTTACCTCTTTCCTGCTTTCTCTTTCGCCAAACATTCCAATTACATTTTCAAACCTGAAGTTTGCTAAAAAAAATAAGGCTGATGTGTTATAGTAATAAGCAGTGTTTGCAATAATGATTGAAACATTAATTGTAATGAGACTTCTTTGCCAACTACTTTATTTTTTATTGTTATATTGTTTATTGTAAAATAGAAAATATTGTTAATAAGATCGTTGTTATTTTATACTTTGTCATTTGTGCAAAACGTAAATCAAGATTTGTTAACTATAACTTATCCATTTAGAAACGTCTGAATGTGAAATGTATAATCCAAGAACCGATACATGGAGTTCCTTTTCGTCGATGCAATGCAAAAGATCACACCATGGCCTTGTTGGCTTTAGAAGACTATTATATGCTTTTGGCGGTTTTGATGCACCAACACTTTCGTCTGCGGAATATTACGATCCGCTAACAGATTGTTGGTCTATGACAACATCAATGCCAAATGGAAGATGGGCTCATGGTAACAAAACAACTGCGGACATTGAAAATATACAGGGTAGTGGTAACTAAACGTCTTCCTTTAAACATGGTGTAGTACAAAATCATAAGAAGGAAAATATCTCGAAAACTGTTAACCTTTGGATCATGCATGTGGGGTGACATAACTTGCAAATGACCTCTACTATAACGCGATTAAAGAAATACGTTTAGTTATCTCAATAACCCTGCAAATAATGTGCTATAACTAATAAAACGATATCTCTTGTAGGGATTTGTTCCATTGACAATTCAATATACATCTGTGGGGGACGAATATACATCAACAAGTTGTTAAACAGCGTCGCCAAGTTTGATCCGGTAACCGCGACATATATGACATCTCCGCCTATGAAAACAACCAGATCACATTTCAATATGGCAGTCAGTGGTACCTCAATTCTAACAGAAAACTGGAGACAAACTAATAACTGGATTTTCTTTTTTAAGATAACTGCATTTATGCAATTGGGGGTATGACTGTTGGGAACCTGGACCTAAAGTCAATGGAGATCTTCGACCCCCGCGAAGGAAAATGGTCTGAAGCGCCATCCAAGACCATACCAGGAATATACCAGAGCTTCGCTGTCCACGATGGGTTCATATACACGTCTCCAAGAACTGGAGGTAAGTCACCATTAAAATCAATATGCTTCCCAGGAAAAAAAAAGTTTTATTCAGTTTTAGGATATAACTGGGAACGGTTCAATATACGCAGTAATAAGTGGGAAACCATTTCAAATACGTCCAATGAAGAAGCTCACATGAACCATGTTGGATGTGTTTACATTTTGGGCAGTTGTATTACATCTATTCAGAAGTACAACCCAAAAGAAAATTCAGTAATTAAAATGCCACCTATGATAAACAAAAGAGATTACATAAGCGCAGTTGTGATGAATAGCATAGAAATTAACAAGAACGATTAAATATATTACCTGGTAACTTAATTTACCTCATAACTTAATTTAGACCCGGTCATTGTTTCTTAACAGGAAACACCAAATGATTTCTAATATATAAAACTAGTTTATTATTAAGTAACTTTTGCTTTTATATATGTGCTTTTTGAATGTAACGAGTAGAACAAAATATATGAATTTATTTCTTAAAAACGACAAAATACTCCTTTTCCATATAACTATAAAAAATATAATGTGACCAGGCTCATGAGTTTATCAGACCAAACAGCAGTGCCAAACGCTGATACTGTCAATATAATCGATATATCTGTGAAATCCTGGCCAACTAATTTTAATGAATACAGAAGCGATCTCGATCAAGTAGAACTTGCTCATGCAGCTAAACTATTCATTTTACCACAATATCATAGACATAAATTATACAAAATTTCCTCTACTTTAATTTATTATTTAACTATTTTGATGACATTTGCAACATTGTTGTAAAAATGCGAGAGTAAGCCTCCAGTTCCTTTGGACCCTTTCGAACAAAACTTCTTTCAGCTCTGAGTTTGATCATGAATATGAATATGAAGTTTAATCCCGATACCTTTAGTAGATTCTCCGGAATCATCGCCACAAAAAAAAATCTGATGTGGCCAGGCACATGACTTTATCATACAATATATAAAATTAATAATTTAGCTGCATGAGAATCTATTTGACTGAGATAAATCGTGTCTGCATTAAAATTAAACTAGTTAGCCAGGATTTGACAGATATTTTAATAGTCAATAGTATCAATCGAAGGTATTGTCAAAGCATCAGCATTTGACACTACCTACTGTCATCAGAATAATAGTTGTTTATCTCACAAGTGCCGAAAGTACGGAATAGCACAACGAGCGGTGATGCGGCGCGTCACCGATGGCGGAGCGTCGTCGTCGCATGTGAGCGAGTCGCGCTATGTAGTTTTCGGCAGGAGTGATATCAACGTTTTTTGTATTGCTTTTTGAGAAATACGTATTTTTAAAAAAATTCAAAAATGGTTATATTTCGGTATAGAAAATGTTAAGTTGATATCACTTCTACGAAATGTCAAGTTTAAAAAGCTAATTCGGGGGGGGGGTCGATGGCGTATAGGATAGAGCGGCTGCTATCTACGCTGGAGGCCCGGGATCGAATCCCGGCTCGGGCTAAAATCGACTGTCCTGGTATTTTAGGCAGGGAACAAATACCTTTGCATGCCGCCTTCCATCGGATGAGGAAGTAAAGCCGGTGGCCCCGTGTGCTGTCATTATGTGACGTGCACATTAAAGAACTCTTACTGGAGGTTGGAATTCCTTCAGTAGGACAAAATTCCTGGGTGTGTGTAGCCTGCCCTCGGCGTCGGTGATTGCCCTAAGTTGCGGAACTAGACCGACGTAAAATAATAAGGTAAAAAAAAAAGCTAATTCAAATTCTGACAGATTTATATTCGTTCATGACACTGTAGATGACGTTCCATAGAGGTTCTCCGAGTTTGACAGCGTGGTGACAGCACAAAAAAAAATATTTGTCAAAATCCTGGCTACTATGTAGTTTCATATCAATGCAGATGCGACCGATCTCGATCAAATAGAATTTGCTCTTGCAGCTAAACTATTAATTTTACCAAAAAATGTCATAGGCATAAATTATTCAAAATTTCCTCTGCTTTAATTTATTATTTAACTATTTTGACGAAATTACAGAAATGGCGGCTCATCTGCAAAATCCTTGAAAAAGGCTTAGAATAAACTACCAGTTCCTTTGGACCCTTTTGAACCAAAAGCTTTTCAGCTCTAAGTTTGGTCATAAAACTTCTAAATATGAACTTTCGTCCCGATACCTTTAGTAGTTTCTCCGGAATCGTCGCCACAAAAATCAAGTACATACATACGCACACACACACACACATACACACACACACAGACATTTTTTTGTACCTTGGTCAAAAATGTTCAGGGGCCCCAAAAAGACCTATTTCCGCTAAAATCTCATTTTTTTTTCGGCATGATTACAATACTTTACCATACTGCGTATGATAAAGTAAAAACGAGTATACACACACTGACAATAACAAAAATCTGATGTGGCCAGGCACATGACTTTATCATACAATAGATAAAATTAATAGTTTAGCTGCATGAGAATCTATTTGATTGAGATAAATCGTGTCTGCATTAAAATTAAACTAGTTAGCCAGGATGTGACAGATATTTTGATACTATTGACAGTAGGTATTGTCAAAGCATTTGACACTACCTACTGTCATTAGACTAATAGTTATTTATGTCACAAGTGCAGAAAGGACGAGCGGTGTAATTTTCGGCTGGACTGACATCAACGCTTTTGTGTTGCTTTTTGAGAAAAAGTATATAAAAAAAAATATTTTAAAATGGTTATATTTCTGTATAGGAAAAGTTAGGTTGGTACCAGTTCGACGAAACGTCAAGCTTAAAAAGCTAATTCAAATTCTGGCAGCGTTATATTTGATGCAGTGAACTGTATTACTACGTATAACTGGAAAGGACCCATAATGGTAAATACGTGATGCAAATGCATTTGGTATGCAACCCGCAGTGCAGTGGTTAAGCTATCTCTACAATCACCGTATGCGGTTTGAATTTAACTTTTTTATTTGTAATATCTTTTTCAATTTAATTGGAACAAATTAATCAACCCTTAACTCTCTAATCATACTGTGTATGATGAAGAAAAAATACTTTTCTAGTAGGTACTTATTACAGACTTATTTCATAATAAAAAAAATAAAAACGTGGCTTGTGTAATGCGCATCTCCTCAAAAGCAACAGGACTTCAAAACCCATTTATTCAAAGGTGTACGAAGGTTTCCATCCTGTCATACTCGTGAAATATCTAAATGTAACGACTAATTTAATTTAAAAAAGTAATTCGATCGATTTTGACTTTTGACATCATCAGGCTTTATCTAAGGTAGGTTACAGACTGATGAAATTACATAAAACTACATAATTACGAAAAGATTACAGTTTGCAGCACAATATGCAATTAAATAAAACATTAATTTTATTAGTTATTAAAAATGTATTATTTTTTATTATTATTATTTATAATATTAAAAGTTATTAATTTTATAAATGAAACAAAAAACAAAAAAATAAACAATACTTTCTTTATGGTATCATTTGATATCAATAGGTCTTTTTGATATCTTATAGGCCGTTTTCTTTTACATTTAGATTGTAAGTTCCAATATTTTTGCCAACGAATTCGCTGGACACAAATAAAACTTCTGTTCTTCCTATTGGTTCAGCATTTGCTTGATAGTAATTTGATATCCACAAGCCATAATATGTTTAATACAATCAGAATACTCAAATAGAAATTTAATCTATTAAATTTGTTTCTTTTTTTCCTGGTAGTGTTTTTGTTTTCATAGCAAATTTAATATTACACGGTCGTATTATTCTGTGTCAAATTTGTGATTGTTTATATGTAAGATTTTTATTACACAGAACTATTTGAAAAGATTTTTGTATGCATGTTTTCTGGAGTCGGACTCGGACCACGAAGAATATCTGGAGTCGGAGTCGATAATTGTTTTACCGACTCCGCAGCAGCCCTGGTTTATATCACTACTAACATGTCATAATATAATGTCATAATTTTGATAATAGCAATAATAAAGATATCGTGGGTTTTCTGTGGTTTTCCTTTACTCCTCGGTGAATGCTGAAAGCCAAACAACTTAAGACGTGCCACAGACGCGGGCCATAATAATGATAATTCGGGCCTGCTGATGCCCCCGTAGTGGCGAAAGCTGTTGGGGGATGTTAAGGCGTGGATTATTATTATTATTATTATTTATTTGATATCTCTGATACATCTCATTAAATCTTAGAAACCTAGATAGTATAATTTAGATACAACATATAAGTACTAAACTTATACTAATAGAATTTTGAAAAGCTTTAAAGAGGATCAGGGCAAATTGGTGGTACCGAGCTTCGCTGAAGCCTAGTGTACTCCCTTTGCGGGTATCACTGCAGCTCTACCCAATTTTGAAAAACAGAAGGCTATTTATGCTTTGCAAAGATAAATTTCAAAGTCAAAGGAAAACTGCAGAAAACCCTTGCAGCCTTGTGCAAAGGTCATTAAAAGCGCACACACGCACATTATTTATTAATAGACGATATACATTAAAGGAAGCTAAAGATAAATATTAAACAGCAAATTTAGGGTACTTTATGATAAAACTCTCCTCAAAATATTCGCGCTTCCCAAATTCATTCAATATGTCATATATGTTAAACAGTTCACAACATCATCACAGTTATCAATAATACGAGTAAATCAATAATATGGAACATCTAACCGTGATTTAGAAATTCGAAAAAAACGAAAGGACGAAACCTAATAGGTGTCCATACACCTCATTGTTACTTGTTTGGTTACATACGTAATCCAAATAGTTCTAATAAAGAAGAAACGCCTTTATTATAACATTCTCAGAAACATTTTAATGGGAAATTTGAAATAAATTCGTTAACGAATAATAACAAATATCAAAGGATCATTTAAAGTAATGCACTAATTAAAATTGCAAAATAATATTTATTTTGGTACTCCTCGAAAAAAAAACATAACTTGAAAATGGTTATTAGTTATCACTTACAAATTACAATGTAAATTCATAAATCAGAAACAAATTTTTTACGCCGCTAATGTCAATGCGCCCAAGAAAATAATTAATTGTAGAATGAAACTATACCGTACTTCCCTTTTTTGTCCGTTATTTTATGATTTTGTTAAAAAAGAGGACAAAAAAGGCCAATTACATAAATCGGGTTTGTGGACTCACTAAGTTTGTTTTCATTTAAATCTCACGTTATCGGAGAAGCAGAACTGAAGCAGAATCTAAAACGGGAACCAGAAAACGACCACTTCAGACAAACACGCCAGATGTCAATTAATTAGTGGTGCGCTTTTGACTACCCAGTTAGCCTTTTAAATAAACGCTAAATCCAAGCGGGTAAAATCAACTTGAATTGTCTATAAAACGTAGGTCAAGCGAAGCAAACGTTCCTAGTCTGTCCGTTGAATTTCCCCAATGTTTATGATTCGGAGACGGAAGAAAAATTTGCCGAGGAGTGTTTTTCTACTAACCCTGTTGCTTGGTTTACGAGCAGTAAGCGAAAAATAAAGGCTATAAAAAAGAAGAATTAAGGTAAGCTAATGTTCTAACGGTCAGAATATAACGAAGAAGTTTGACTGATCTTGATAAGTGAGTGTTATGCTACAAGTGGATTTTGTCTTTACCAGGTAACTGCAATTCGACTTCTTTTTACATCGCTACAGGTTAGAGTAATTAAGAAAATTATAATATTGTCTATTTAGGCTGACTAAAATTGCTTCATATTTTCATAATAATACTTTTTGCTCTTTTAAACACTCATTTACAAATTTGGTTGTGTCGGAATTAGGTACATGTAAATATAGCACGTCCTTAAATCAGACATGTGTGTCGGAACTGTGTACATGGTTAGAAATTATACGAATGGCTCTATTGCTGTCTTCACACAAGAAAATAAGTGTCGGAATTACGATCATTAATAATCCCTAAGTATTACACTAGCTGCAGAGTAGCGATTTTGGCATTAATACACCACCTTGGGAGATAACAGTTGAACTCATGCCATCTCCATTAAAAATCAGTATTTTCGCCTGAAACACCCAAATAAAGCAAAAAGAAACTGTTCTTCTGTAACATTATAATGTAATGCTTGGAGAGAATATTTCTTAATAAAAAAGAAGAAAGCACATAAGAATATCATTCTAGAATCTAGATTCTAGAGGAATGAGAAAGGAAGCGAAAACGGAACCGAAGAAAAACTGCGCCAAACAAAAAACATTAAAAATTCCAGATGCAAGAAACATTAAAATACAGAAGTTCTTTAACCCGTCTGAATTATAAATTCATAATACAACATAAATACTTTTTAATTTAACCGTTCCAATACTATCAACTCGAAATTCTAGAAAAGGTTCACTGGCTCTTGCAGGCTACAATTGTAAAATAATAAAAATGCATAATAACTTATTTACATTGGAAACTTCCAAGTTGTCTCCTATCTTATCTATACAAATTGACACCTCAGCGATATATATATTTGTACTCAGATTGAAAATTTAGTAACCCTAACGTACTTAGTGGCATAACAACTCCAAAATTTACTAAAATGAATGCAGCTGTAGTACACACGGGGAATACATCAAGCAACGATGGATATCAGTTTTCATACAGGTCGCATTTTATGTCGGGATTCCAAGAAATGCTAAAAATGCAACGCAGTGGCAAGGTACGTCACCATTTTATTGTTATATCATTTCCACGTAGAAACTGATCAAAAGATTAGTAAATTTATTCAAGGTGCTTTATATTGCGAATATTACATAACAAATACACCTAATGTTGCTGTTATTTTTCTTAGATATTTTGAAGAAAGTGGAAAAACACTTACAACGTCGTCAGTTTTCTATATTATAATTTATATATCAAATTGTAATCTATTAAACTTTGTTGGCGATGACGGTGCAGTGTGCAATCTTATCTTTTATAACTTCAATATAATTATAGATTTCCTTCGAGTATCTAGTATTATTGTGTTTGATATATTTTGAAATTTATATAGATTATTTATTTAAAAAAAGCAGTTTCAATGGTTTTAATAGTTTAAAAAAAGGTTTACTTCTACCAAAGAAATCACATTTTTATTCAAATAAATATATTGTTAGTGTGAATATCTCATCCAACTGTATTGTTAGATGGCGCTGTAAATTGTCTCCTCGCAGTTCGGTCTTATCTTGAGTATAAATAATAGACTGGTGAAAGACTACCACTCAGTTGATGTCATGCGTCTGGCTAAATTGCTAAAAAAGGCCGTGTGATCGGCAGTATAGAGTGCAGTGCATGCTGGTTTGAGATCAGATTCCGAATAAGCGCACACTTTGCTACCATAATTATGACTATATGGAGGTCTGGGAAAACTCACCACTGGTCGACGAACAGTACAAGTCCAAAAAGTGGGTTCTGAGAAAATTAACAAAATACTTTTGTCGGTGCAATATCTTGAAAAGTATAGCAGTTAGCTATTTTGTGCCAACAGACAAACTATAGGGTAGTTCGCAGAGAATCAAATGTATCACATATTTTATTTATATTTGCATTACTAGCAGAGCTATGATAAAACCATTGTCATGGGCATGTACTGTTTTTAACTCAACGGAAAAACAGCGTACATTTTTAACAATATTTGTTTACTTAAAGCATTTAAATAATATTTTTATTATAATCTATAGTATTTTTGGGGTTCTGATTCCAAACCCGGTCATCTTATTTCAAAATAGCGGTTTCGATATGGCGACGAGAAAATTTAGAAAGTAGTCGCGTGCTTATGTAACTCATTTGCTGTGATATTTGAAGATCCTAGACTCCAAACCAAACGTCCTATTTTCAAAATTCAAAATGGCGGAATCACGGTGAGAACCGGAAATGTAACAAATCTTGGATTTATGTGAAATTTATTTCCCGTAATATTTGAAGATAATTAAAAATGTCATGTCTGATATTCAAAATAGGTAAATTCAAAATTACTGCAAGAGCTTAGTAATTCTTCAACCGTAAAGAATTTCATAGAAAATTTCAAACAATAGTTTTATTTTGGTTTTAAACAAGCAATCGTCTAAATATATTTTCACTATACTATGTTTATTTTATTCCGGAAATTTGGTAAAAGATTACTTAAAGAGTTTTTTGTAGGAATATTTTTTTTTAAAGTGTAACATGTTTGAGTTATAGGCAATTAATCGATCATTAACGGATAAAAAAAACTAACCTATGAAATAGAATTAAATTAAATATTCGAGCTGCCAAATTAAAAGAAATGTAAATATGGGAAAATATTCTTAATTTGAAGTCCAGGAGTGTTGATTAATTGCCTATAACAAAAGAATTAATCCTATAGAATTAAATCATGTATAAATATACAGGGTGTGCTATCAGAAAAGGGAAAAGTTACCAAATTTCCAGTATAAACGTTAGTTTGTTTAAACAGTTTTTTTTTGTTGGAAAATTGTTTAGGTGTTTCGGTAATTTTATCTTTTTTTTGATTATTTGCTAAAAACTCAAAAACGACACATTTTATAAAAAAATGCATACAAAAGATTCTTAGAATTAATCTTAGAATTCAAAAATAAAAAATTATCCAGGATGGTTCTACTTGAAAAAGGAAAGGTTACCACTATGCAGAATAAAATAAATATCCTGTATATTAGAACTATATTTAAACGATAGATTGTTTAAAGCAAATCAACTTTTACCTGAAATTTATTTTTGAAATAGTTTTACGGGTGGAGAATTATTTAGGTGTTCCGGTAATTTTGACTAACCCTGTATATGGCGATATGATAGAGTATGATATTGTAGAGCTTGATGATTATATACACGATAGTACCTACTACATTTCCACTTCTACGGTGGGAAGCATTCTCTTCAGGCCTATTCGATAGAATAAACCATAGTGAACATTTTGGGTATTTGAGTTAAAAATGGCCAATTTTGGTCTCACCGATCCGAATCTTCAACAAACTAAAATTTCTTTAATCAAAGAACCATTAATTATAACCTTAAAATATCGCATTTTAACTCAACGAACAAATCACAATTATTTGAACGAAATAAGCCTCGTTCCTTAGAATATACAAATTGTAAATTTGAACTGAAAACATATCTTGTTTGACACAAATAAAACGCAATTTCTACCAAGCAAATATTTCAAACAAATGCATTTTTATCCGCAAAGAAATATTTATTTCGTTGCCTCTATTGAAACACCAGATTTCTTCGAGTCAATGCATAGGTATTTAATTGAATTAGACAAAATTTTCTATTTTTCACTGATTATATTAATTCCCTGAATATTACACGTTTCAGTTATGCGATGTTGGCATTACGGTAGGAGGGGAGGTGTACAGAGTGCACAAGTTGGTATTTGCTTCGGTCAGCAAGTATTTCTCCGATCTATTTGATGGTAAGCATCCCAACGTTCAGATCCATGTGGTGTGGTGGTTACGCACCATAACATTCAGAGTAAAAAAAACAAGACGCATACAGTGTCAATCCCAAAAGTCTTCGGACGCTACACGAAAATGAGAAACTTTAGAAGCTATAAAATAAAATTACAGATACATATATTTATTTTATCCATCTGTTTATAAATGAGATCTACGTACGAAAGACATGCGTGTTTTTACTTTATCATACGCAGTACGATGAAGTATTGTAATCGTGCCGAAACGAGAAATTGAGATTTTAGCGGAAATAGGTCTTTTTGGGTCCTCTGATCATTTTTGACCAAGGTACATGTATATGTATGTGTGTACTCGATTTTTGTGGAGACGATTCCGGAGAAACTACTGAAGGTATCGGGACGAAACTTCATATTTAGAAGTTTTTTGACAACTTAGTGCTGAAAGGCTTTTGGTTCAAAAGGGTCCAAAGGAAGTGGACGTTTCCTCTAAGCATTTTTCAATGATTTTGCAAATGAGCCGCCATTTCTGTAATTTCCTGACACTAATTAAATAATAAATTAGAGTAGAGGAAATTCTGAATAATTTATGTCAGCGACATTTTTTTGGTTTAGCTGCAAGAGCAAATTCAGTCTAATGACGGTACCGGTAGTGTCAAATGCTGATTGTTTTGACAATATCTCACTATATCTACTGTCAATAGTAAAAAGATCTCATATTGTGATACCGTGTACGGTCCTTGCCTGACGGTGTCGGATAGGCAGTGTGTTCAGCGTATCCAAAATGCATGTGTTCTGTTTGTTTTTGGTTTGAAGAAGTATGATCGTGTATCGAATGGGCTGGGCGACTCAGGGTGGTTGAACATGGATAACACTAGGGTGTTGCATACAGCAATATTATAGCATAAGTTGCTATCCAAGAGGATCCCACAATACCTCATGCGGGAGATACGCTGTAGAACGGATGTCCATAAACTTAATTTAAGATTCAGGAGTTTGTTTGATCCATCTGCCTATCGCGCTTAGCTGTATAAACGGCCATTCTCTTACCAGATTAGTCACATATACAATGGTCTCAGGGACGATATGAAAGAATTATCGTTAAACAGTTTTGGGGGAAAGGCGAAGTGTTGTCTGTTTACTCAACAGGGGGGACTTTCGGCATTGAGCGCACATCGGAGGCTGTTTTAATATTTATTTTTTATGGGCATGTGCGATGTTTTGTTGAGTTGGATTTGCTGCAATTACGTGTAATTATACTCTAGAGTAATTTTTTGTTTGTTTTTGCTTTGATAAGTTCTCGGAATTATTGTTATATTATTGGAACAATTATGTCTTAGTTCTAGTTTGCGTAAGGGGTTGAGTGGAAGAGCAAGGCAATTTGGAAACAAGTGTGCTGATCTCCGCCCTAAATATAAATATTATTTTGTTGCATTTAATATTGTTTTATGTTAATAAAGGAATTATTTATGGTTGCTTGTGGGAGCTACTATGAATTTAATAATCTTTCCTTGAACTGAGCAAAAACGTATTTCTTTTGAAAGCAGACATCATTTATAAACACGTGGACAAAATAAATATACATTGCTGTAATTTTAATTTGTATACTTTCTGGAATTTCTGGTCTTCATGTGGTGGAAGAAAACTTCTGAGATTGACTGTATTAGTACCTCAATAATCTTGTCAAGCTGAAAGAAATACCTAATGATGTCATTGAAATATTTACCACACGCACACCACTGTATATATTTACCCTATAAATGCATTTCAATAAAATTATTATCATTATAGATGAAGAGAGTAATGATGAGATTCACATTGACAACATGTCACCGACGGCCTTCCGATCAATACTGTGTTTTTTTTACACAGGAGAAATACGAATTACGGCCTCCAACTTGACAGACTTGCTACTTGCTAGCAAGAAATTTAATATTTCAATGTTAGAAACAGCATGTGCCGAGTCAATGCCAACACTACTAAATCTACGAACATGGAGTCAAATTAACGCCATAGCAGGTTAGTATATGGGCTCCTTGGTCCTTGCAAATTCATTTAATTAGCTGTATGCATGTTACATACCTGTAACTTGTAAAAAAAAACAATTGAAATTTTTAAATAATTATGTATTACATAGTCGCCCCCACAATGGATATAATGGCAAAATAAATATATAATATACGCTTCACTTTTACGTACAAAACCCATTTCTTTCTGGGACGGAGTCTCTTATAGTTCAAAAGATATTAAATTTTATCTGACGTTAGCCACGCGTGGCGTGTCGAAACTCAATGAAAAACGCAGCAAGCGACTACTTCAGGCGTGTGCGCGACGTTTTTGAACATCTCGCAGACAGCAGGCTGGTTTAACATGCTAGTGCAGTTTGTTTTTTAAGAACAGAGTGAGAAGAAGTGCTTATTTATTATGTGCTGGAAATATTTATTTATTAAACGCCTTTAAAAAATGCCGAAGTTTTCTAACCGTATCAAATGTCCTAAATGTGGAACCGATTGATATTTCAATCCATTCAATTTGCCTCCGCATCCAAATATAGAGAATAAAAAGCTATCAGAAAAGTATAATAAAATACCAATTATTGGCATTAAATATACCTATAACATCTAGGTATAAGTTATCACGACTGTTTAAAACGTATGATTTTCATTCAAGCATCAATTGTTGTAAATTGTTGTAAAATGTTGTGGTGAAACACATTTGATCGATGAATCACTTATAGACAACGGATGAACGTCGACACAACCACTTTGCAACTAATGATATCCCCAGTTGATGAATATTTACAAAAATTATAGACTGGATTAGAGAAACTACTGTTGCATTAATACTTAGTGAAAAACCAAAATGATTTTATGAACAAAAAAACAATCCTTGCAAGAAGATGAGTGCAGTGTTCCCTATGATTTTTCTGAGAACTATGCTTTATTATTTATATTTGGATGCGGAGGCAAATTGTATAGATTGAAACATCTATCGGTTCGAAATTTAGAACGTTTGATACGGTTAGAAGACTTCGGCATTTTTAAAGGCGTTTAATAGATAAATATTTTTAGTACCTAATAAATAAGCATTTCCAGTCACGTTCTTAAAAAAACAAATTGCACTAACGTGTTGAACCAGCCTACTGTCTGCGAGATGTTCAAGAACGTCGCGCACACGCCTGAAGTAGTCGCTTGCTGCGTTTTTCATTGAGTTTCGACACGCCGCGCGTGCCTCACGTCAGATACAATTTAATAACAGTGGTTATAGAATTTAATATCTTTGGAACTATAAGAGAGTCCATCCTAGAAAAAATGGATTTTTTAGCTAAAAGTGTGGCGGATATTGTATATTTCTTTTTCGATTATATTTATTGTGGGGGCGACTATGTAATAATTATACGATTTGTAAAATAACTACCCATAGATCTTTGAAGACGACTAAAGTACACAATTTTACTTCTCGTACCGTTGCAATGGTTTTGTTACAATAGTCCAATTCTACTCCCTTTTTAGTAAAATAATGTTTAAAAAATTCACCTTGTATAAGGAAAGAAATCACCCGGTATACAATGCTATAAAATCTCTACTGTCGTTTTTGACCGAACAAGACAAATGTCATTACTCGCTACCTATTGATTTTAATACATCTTTACTTTCACATTAAATTGACCCGATATTATCAGAAATATTGCATAGCGAAACATAAAGCAATGGTATGGTTTCAAACTTCACACTACAAGCAATTCGTTTTTCAAAGAAATATTTGAATTGTTTAAATATTATTAGAAATACGAGTGATACAAAATTTGTACCGTTTTTTTTTGTCAGAATGTTGATACATATGATGAAGTTTGTAGTAATCGATATTATTTAGGTGAGCGGAAATGTGAAGAAGTGTCTAAGAAGTGCCACGCATACGCAGTGGATCACTTTGAGGAAATAGTTGAAAAGGAATCATTCCTTCATTTACCCTTCTGTGAGGTATTTGAACTGTAGATATATATTTTGCAATCAAGTATTTACATAATATAGGTAATAAATGATAATACCAATACTTTTTAGGTCAAAGAATTAGTAGCTGATGACAAACTTGTGGTTTCGTCTGACGAAGACGTTTACTCTGCGGTACTCAAATGGGTAAAGCATGACTTACCAAATAGAGGACCGCGCCTCTCTGAGGTATTCGATTAAATTTTTATTTGAACGTATTAAAAAGTAGCTGAGGAAATACTTAAAATTTTCTATTTTAGTTGATGTTCTATGTTAAGTTTCCTCTGATGGAAAAATCATATATGTTGAAAGATGTGACTAGAGAACCTTTAATGAGAGATAATCCTGAATGCCTTAACCTAGTCTTAGAAGCAACCAAATATCACTTGGGGGTGGAATCTGAGCAACCGGCGTCAAGAATCCAGCCACGAAGATATCTTAAGAAATACATTTTTGTCGCAGGGGGGCATCGTAGTACAGAAGGCACCAAAGGTAAGACGAGGCTACAGCCTACAGGTCTACGATTAAGATAGGAATTATAAACTAAAACCAAGTAACGTTTAAATTTATTGGTCCATAAATAAACTATTTTCTAGACACGGAAACAGTTTCGAAATAATTTGAATGGTATCTCAAAATTATGCGTTCGATTTTTTAGTTCTTTCAATTACACGCGTTCAAAGAGATAGTAATAAATGGATTTTAGAATTAGCTAGTTAGTAGCTAGTTGCAGTTGCTAAAAAATAGTTGGAATGTATGGCGAAAGAGAAGCTAGGAGAGAGGTAACTTAAAAATCAATTAAAAATTTGCGGTCTCAGCCCGGATTCGAACCTGGATCTTCTGCCTTGCCGGGGCATTGCTCTACTATCAAGCTACCGATGCAAACTACGAAACAAACTACCATTAAGAAGCTGGTTCAGCCTAACTTCAGGACTGTTCTGGTGGTCCCCTATTGGTCCAATTATTCAAACAGTTCAATCATGTTGTCGGTTAATTATTGAATAACGATAACATCTTATAAGATGACAACAATCTGAATTAACTATTCTAGTGCGCTAAACCTCCACATTTATTTATACCCATGCCCAATTTTGAACAATTGCTGGTCAAAGATAGACGTATAATTGGAGGACCTGGTAATATCCTGATTTCAGATATAACATTTCAATTCGGTATTTTTGCGATTTGCCGCGGTAGTTCCACTTTACGTCAATGTACATTTTGAAAAAATCCAATAAATGAAAAGAAATAAAGCCACACTTTTCATGAATCGGCGTCGTATGTTACCAATTTTTCCATCCATGTTCGAGTCTAGACGGTGTGGCCATCTACGGTGTTCTCGAGAACTAGACGTCATTAGACGAAGATAGTAATGTGTCTATCTCTATCTACCATATACCACAAAAAGTCAGTAACTCGATAAAATTCATATTTATAATTATTGGACAGATTTCGAGAGCTCTAACCAAGAAAATGCTCTAACCTACAAATTAGATATAAACAACGCCGTACAAAGACGTTTTCCAATCGAAATTAGGAGATTATATAAAAATTCTACTATTATATCAGACATCAATCAGGTTTGTGCCTAAAGAAGTATACTACCTACATATTATTTTATTAAAAACTCCAATTGTTAGGTTACCTAGCAGAATATAGATATAAACAGTGCTGTTTTATCCATTCTACTACCATAGAATTCACGTTCCAAGTATGATTACGGAAAATCCTGACGTAATATTTTGTTGATCAAAAAGGATTTCTAGCGAAGAGATGTGATTACTAATTTTCATAATTTCCATGAACTGACAATAAAATCACCGAGGTATGCTGACGATTACCGATTTGTTATCAAATTTCTTGGTAATATTACTGGAAGACGTCTATAATATTATTATATGATAATTGTTGTATAATGGGCCATAGTCGACCTGTCAACCACCGACTCCAGATGTTTTTCTTCTCAAGTGTAAAGTGTATGGAGAATTACGTTTAAGACAACAAACCGCAGATAGTATTGGAATTAGCTCCGAACAACTGCGTGTGGACTGATGATAGCGACGATCAACATTTTTGTGATTTTGTTGATATTATAATATAAATAAAGCTATACAATTGTATAAAGCTTATGTTGTCTAATTGTCTTTTATAAATTATATATGAATCACAAATTTGTAAATAAAGAATAACTTATTAAGTGTTTAAGTGTTTTTCTTATACATTATCAGATCCATGTGCTGTTGATGTACATACGTAGGTAATATCGACCCATGCAACGAAGACTATAGTAACTACATTTAGTTTGTTAGTTACGATAGTCTGCGTTACATTGGTCGATTGTATACTTCTTCATTAACCTGGCATAAGTGTATCATTATCGGCTGAGAAATGAGTGCATAATCTATCGCACCAAGAGGAAGTAGGTAATTTGTGAGTAAAGGAATTGGTACGGGTTTTGTATTTTAGGAGGTATATATGTTTATTATATATGGTAGTTTGTATAACAGCAATCCTCACTGCTTACTGTCTTGAAACGACGAATTTATCTATTCCCTGTCACTGGCCTCGGTAGCTTAATGGTAGAGCAATGCCCCGGGAAGGCAGAAGACCCCGGTTCGAATCCGGCCTGAGACCGTAAACTTTTAATTGATTTTGACATTTACCTCTTTCCTGGTTTCTCTTTCGCCAAACATTCCAATTACATTTTCAAACCTGAAGTTTGCTAAAAAAAATAAGGCTGATGTGTTATAGTAATAAGCAGTGTTTGCAATAATGATTGAAACATTAATTGTAATGAGACTTCTTTGCCAACTACTTTATTTTTTATTGTTATATTGTTTATTGTAAAATAGAAAATATTGTTAATAAGATCGTTGTTATTTTATACTTTGTCATTTGTGCAAAACGTAAATCAAGATTTGTTAACTATAACTTATCCATTTAGAAACGTCTGAATGTGAAATGTATAATCCAAGAACCGATACATGGAGTTCCTTTTCGTCGATGCAATGCAAAAGATCACACCATGGCCTTGTTGGCTTTAGAAGACTATTATATGCTTTTGGCGGTTTTGATGCACCAACACTTTCGTCTGCGGAATATTACGATCCGCTAACAGATTGTTGGTCTATGACAACATCAATGCCAAATGGAAGATGGGCTCATGGTAACAAAACAACTGCGGACATTGAAAATATACAGGGTAGTGGTAACTAAACGTCTTCCTTTAAACATGGTGTAGTACAAAATCATAAGAAGGAAAATATCTCGAAAACTGTTAACCTTTGGATCATGCATGTGGGGTGACATAACTTGCAAATGACCTCTACTATAACGCGATTAAAGAAATACGTTTAGTTATCTCAATAACCCTGCAAATAATGTGCTATAACTAATAAAACGATATCTCTTGTAGGGATTTGTTCCATTGACAATTCAATATACATCTGTGGGGGACGAATATACATCAACAAGTTGTTAAACAGCGTCGCCAAGTTTGATCCGGTAACCGCGACATATATGACATCTCCGCCTATGAAAACAACCAGATCACATTTCAATATGGCAGTCAGTGGTACCTCAATTCTAACAGAAAACTGGAGACAAACTAATAACTGGATTTTCTTTTTTAAGATAACTGCATTTATGCAATTGGGGGTATGACTGTTGGGAACCTGGACCTAAAGTCAATGGAGATCTTCGACCCCCGCGAAGGAAAATGGTCTGAAGCGCCATCCAAGACCATACCAGGAATATACCAGAGCTTCGCTGTCCACGATGGGTTCATATACACGTCTCCAAGAACTGGAGGTAAGTCACCATTAAAATCAATATGCTTCCCAGGAAAAAAAAAGTTTTATTCAGTTTTAGGATATAACTGGGAACGGTTCAATATACGCAGTAATAAGTGGGAAACCATTTCAAATACGTCCAATGAAGAAGCTCACATGAACCATGTTGGATGTGTTTACATTTTGGGCAGTTGTATTACATCTATTCAGAAGTACAACCCAAAAGAAAATTCAGTAATTAAAATGCCACCTATGATAAACAAAAGAGATTACATAAGCGCAGTTGTGATGAATAGCATAGAAATTAACAAGAACGATTAAATATATTACCTGGTAACTTAATTTACCTCATAACTTAATTTACCTCATAACTTAATTTAGACCCGGTCATTGTTTCTTAACAGGAAACACCAAATGATTTCTAATATATAAAACTAGTTTATTATTAAGTAACTTTTGCTTTTATATATGTGCTTTTTGAATGTAACGAGTAGAACAAAATATATGAATTTATTTCTTAAAAACGACAAAATACTCCTTTTCCTTATAACAATAAAAAATAGAATGTGTCAAAAGAATCGATATATCTGTCAAATCTTGGCTAACTAGTTTGAATGAATACACAAGCGATCTCGATCAAGTAGAACTTGCTCATGCAGCTAATCTATTAATTTTACCATACAATGTCATAGACATAAATTATACAAAATTTCCTCTACTTTCATTTATTATTTAACTATTTTGATGACATTACATAAATGGCGGCTCATGTGCAAAATCGTTGAAAAATGCGACATTAAACCTTCAGTTCCTTTGGACCCTTTCGAACAAAACTTCTTTCAGCGCTAAGTTTGATCATGAAACTTTTAAATATGAAGTTTCATCCCTGTACCTTAGTAGATTCTCCGGAATCATCGCCACAAAAAAACGGGTATACACACACTGACAATAACAAAAATCTGATGTGGGCACATCAGGGCACATGACCACATGACTTTATCATATAACAGATAAAATTAATAGTTTAGCTGCATGGAAATCTATTTGGTTGAGATAAATCGTGTCTGCATTAAAATTAAACTAGTTAGCCAGGATTTAACAGATATTTTGATACTATTGACAGTAGGTATTGTCAAAGCATTTGACACTACCTACAGTCATTAGACTAATAGTTATTTATGTCACAAGTGCCGAAAGTACGGAATAGCGCGACGAGCGGTGTAGTTTTCGGCTGGAGTGACATCAACGCTTTTGTGTTGCCTTTTGAGAAAAAAGTATATACAAAAAATATTTTAAAATGGTTATATTTCTGTATAGGAAATATTAGGTTGGTACCAGTTCGACGAAACGTCAAGCTTAAAAAGCTAATTCAAATTCTGACAGATTTATATTTGACGCAGTGAACTGTATATACTACGTATAACTCTACTATCACCGTATGCGGTTTGAATTTAACTTTTTTATTTGTAATATCTTTTTCAATTTAATTGGAACAAATTAATCAACCCTTAACTCTCTAATCATACTGTGTATGATGAAGAAAAAATACTTTTCTAGTAGGTACTTTATAATATTCTGGCAGTCTTATTTGATAATAAAAAAAAATAAAAACGTGGCGTGTGTAATACCCATCTCCTGAAACGCAACAAGACTTCTATACCCATTTATTCAAATGTGTACGAAGGTTTCCATCCTGTCATACTCGTGAAATATCTAAATGTAGCACATAAAAACGACTAATTTAATTTAAAAAAGTAATTCGATCGATTTTGACTTTTGACATCATCAGGCTTTATCTAAAAGGTAGGTTACAGACTGATGAAATTACATAAAACTACATAATTACGAAAAGATTACAGTAAATGAAACAAAAAACATAAAAATAAACAATACTTTCTTTATGGTATCATTTGATCTAGTCAATATGTACAAATGTCTCCATGCGGTAAGCAATAATTGTTTTACAAGAGTTTTTATATCAGGGCTGTGGAGTCGGAGTTCCGACAAATTTCGGAGAAGTCGGAGTCGGAAAAAATGTACCGACTCCGAGTCAGACTCCAGGTTTAATTACTGTAGAAAAAAGAAACATGCGAGATGGACGTTGCCTCAGCAGACCAGTAAACACATAAAACTAAATATTCTATTAGGTCTTTTATAAAGTACCTATGTAAATAATTAAACTACAAAACACACTTTCCAAACGAAAGTGAAGACGATTAACAAAAGTAATCTAACACAAATTTGAAAAAGGTAATTTCAATGTAGTATCATTAATTCTGAAGTTATACCTGTAGCGAAAATTATGATTAATTATTTTCAAAATGATTTAAGGGCATCTGGGCAGGAGAATTAGTTGGAGCTATTCTAGAGACAGAAAGTCGGTTAGATGGACAAAGTCGTGCCGATTTCTATGTTCTCTAATGAGAAAACAGTTTAATAATGTTAATAATTTCAGAGATATTATGAATAAACAAAGGAATTACGTTTTATAAATAACTTTTGTATTTGTGGTCCGTTTATTTGTGTCTTTAAATAACTTTTGCTTGTGGTCCGATCAATAGGTCTTTTTGATATCTTATAGGCTGTTTTCTTTTACATTTAGATTGTAAGTTCCAATATTTTTGCCAACGAATTCGCTGGACACAATTAAAACTTCTGTTCTTCCTATTGGTTCAGCATTTGCTTGATAGTAATTTGATATGCACAAGCCATAATATGTTTAATACAATCAGAATACTCAAATAGAAAATTAATCTATTAAATTTGTTTCTTTTTTTCCTGGTAGTGTTTTTGTTTTCATAGCAAATTTAATATTACACGGTCGTATTATTCTGTGTCAAATTTGTGATTGTTTATATGTAAGATTTTTATTACACAGAACTATTTGAAAAGATTTTTGTATGCATGTTTTCTGGAGTCGGACTCGGACCACGAAGAATATCTGGAGTCGGAGTCGATAATTGTTTTACCGACTCCGCAGCAGCCCTGGTTTATATCACTACTAACATGTCATAATATAATGTCATAATTTTGATAATAGCAATAATAAAGATATCGTGGGTTTTCTGTGGTTTTCCTTTACTCCTCAGTGAATGCTGAAAGCCAAACAACTTAAGACGTGCCACAGACGCGGGCCCTAATAATAATTCGGGCCTGCCGATGCCCCCGTAGTGGCGAAAGCTGTTGGGGGATGTTAAGGCGTGGATTATTATTATTATTATTATTATTATTTATTGGAAATCTCTGATACATCTCATTAAATCTTAGAAACCTAGATAATATAATTTAGATACAACATATAAGTACTAAAATTACACTAATAGAATTTTGAAAAGCAATAAAGAGGATCAGGGCAAATTGGTGGTACCGAGCTTCGCTAAAGCCTATGGTACTCCCTTTGCGGGTATTACTGCAGCTCTACCCAATTTTGAAAAACAGAAGGCTATTTATGCTTTGCAAAATTTCAAAGGCAAAGGAAAACTGCAGAAACCCCTTGCAGCCTTGTGCAAATGTCATTAAAAACACACACACACATTATTTATTAATAGACAATATACATTAAAGGAAGGTAAAGATAAATATTAAGCAGCAAATTTAGGGTACTTTATGATAAAACTCTCCTCAAAATATTCGCGCTTCCCAAATTCATTCAATATGTCATATAAATCATTCATATATGTTAAACAGTTCACAACATCATCACAGTTATCAATAATACGAGTAAATCAATAATATGGAACATCTAACCGTGATTTAGAAATTCGAAAAAAACGAAAGGACGAAACCTAATTTGTGTCCATACACCTCATTGTTACTTGTTTGGTTACATACGTAATCCAAATAGTTCTAATAAAGAAGAAACGCCTTTATTATAAGATTCTCAGAAACATTTTAATGGGAAATTTGAAATAAATTCGTTAACGAATAATAACAAATATCAAAGGATCATTTAAAGTAATGCACTAATTAAAATTGCAAAATAATATTTATTTTGGTACTCCTCGAAAAAAAAAACATAACTTGAAAATGGTTATTAGTTATCACTTACAAATTACAATGTAAATTCATAAATCAGAAACAAATTTTTTACGCCGCTAATGTCAATGCGCCCAAGAAAATAATTAATTGTAGAATGAAACTATACTGTACTTCCCTTTTTTGTCCGTTATTTTATGATTTTGTTAAAAAAAGAGGACAAAAAAGGCCAATTACATAAATCGGGTTTGTGGACTCACTAAGTTTGTTTTCATTTAAATCTCACGTTATCGGAGAAGCAGAACTGAAGCAGAATCTAAAACGGGAACCAGAAAACGACCACTTCAGACAAACACGCCAGATGTCAATTAATTAGTGGTGCGCTTTTGACTACCCAGTTAGCCTTTTAAATAAACGCTAAATCCAAGCGGGTAAAATCAACTTGAATTGTCTATAAAACGTAGGTCAAGCGAAGCAAACGTTCCTAGTCTGTCCGTTGAATTTCCCCAATGTTTATGATTCGGAGACGGAAGAAAAATTTGCCGAGGAGTGTTTTTCTGCTAACCCTGTTGCTTGGTTTACGAGCAGTAAGCGAAAAATAAAGGCTATAAAAAAGAAGAATTAAGGTAAGCTAATGTTCTAACGGTCAGAATATAACCAAGAAGTTTGACTGATCTTGATAAGTGAGTGTTATGCTAAACGTGGATTTTGTCTTTATCAGGTAACTGCAATTCGACTTCTTTTTACATCGCTACAGGTTAGAGTAATTAACAAAAATTATAATATTGTCTATTTAGGCTGACTAAAATTGCTTCATATTTAGAGTAGCGATTTTGGCATTAATACACAACCTTTGGAGATAATAGTTGAATTCATGCCATCTCCATTAAAAATCATTTTCTTGGCCTGAAACACCAAAATAAAGTAAAAAGAAACTGTTCTTCTGTAACATTATTATGTAATGCTTGGAGAGAATATTTGTTAATAAAAAAGAAGTAAGCACAAAAGAATATCATTCTAGAGCAGTGGTTCTTAACATTTTAGTGATGAGGGACCATTTGACTAAATTTTAGTTATGTCATGGACCAGTAAATGTTTAGCGGAAAAATAAACTATTATAAGGTTGTTGAATAAATAAAGGACGTTTGAAATTATTTAAATCAAGTGTATATTATTTGCTAAAGTTGAAGAAGTTACATTTTTAGTGCGATTTTTGTGACATCTTTAAACAACACAGCCATAAAAAAGGACTGCACTTTTATTAACCAAAATATACAGTCACTACAAAATAAAATAGATCAGTTGAATTTATTCCTGGATGGTAGCCATGTTCGCGTGGTCTGTCTGACCGAACACTGGTTGGCTAAAGACATGGTCGCTGGACTTCGGATGGACAATTACGTGGTTCAAGCAGCCTACAGTAGAACACAGTTTAAACACGGAGGCGTTATGAACCTGACCGACTCTGATGTGGAAGCAACTGAGTTGTCACACATCAGGGAGCTGTCCATTGAGAAAGATATTGAGGTAGTGGCGGTTCAGTTAAAGAAAAAGAGGTTGGTACTAATTGGGATATATAGGTCTCCCCAAGGTAACATGGACAATTTTATTCATTGAATTAATGACATACTAACAGATGTACTCAGCAATTACCAGGGAGATATATTATTGACTGGAGACTTTAACATCAATTTTATGCTGCCTTCGAGAGAGCGTGGCCGTCTCTGCGACGTAGTACTTGAATATTTCGGGATGAGGAAGTTGTTTGATGAGCCGTCAAGAGTAACCACCCATTCAGCAACCTGTATAGACAATTGGTTTGCCTCAGAAGGATTCAAGGTTGGGCAATTGGAAACGATAAACCCGCATTTGTCCGATCATATGGCACAGAAAATTACAAAAAAGTATGAAATCAATAAAGGAAAATACAACACCGTGAAAACAGTTAGAATTTTCAACAATCATAACACCAATAGATTTATTGAGCAGCTGAGTGATTCATATTCTCAAACAACAACGATTGTGAGACAGGGATCGGTGGCGTTCTCTCGATTTCACGCAGAACTTCTGAGTAAGTTTGACTCTTGCTTTCCCGAAAAAGATGTACCTATAAATGCACATCATAACGGTCCCAAATGGTTGCTGACAAACGAATTGCAACAAATGCGTAATACGCATGACCATCTACAACAACTTAAAGATTGATTTCAAAAAGAAAATTCTTGAAGCAAAGAGACACAGCATATCATCTCGAATTTTGAATAGCGATAACACTGTTAAGACAACATGGACAATAATTAAGAATGAAACAGCCAGACCAGTAAAGAAGGAGGAAAATGATAACTCAGGTATTACAGCAGAACAATTTAGCCTATACTTTGCTACTATCGGAGATAACATTGCAGATGCAATAGGTGGACCATTCCAACACACGGACCACTTCTTAGGCAAAGTTCGCCAAACAATGATGGGGTCATTCTTCCTTGCTCATGTGACGGAGACGGGGGTGTCACAGATAATAAGAAACCTGCAGAAAAAGGCAACGATGGATATATATGGCCTATCGGTGAAGCTTTTGAAGCAGATCTCAGGATGCGTGACGGGCCCTATTGCAGCGGCAATAAACGAAAGTTTCGCGTCGGTTGTTTTTCCCGATGAGCTCAAAACAGCCAACATTATACCAATCTTCAAGGGGGGCGACAAAACTCAACCAAACAACTACAGGCCCATTTCTATCCTACCAGCGATATCAAAGACATTTGAGACGGCTATAAAAACAAGGGTGGTGGATTATTTTGAAAGGAATAAGCTGTTCAATCCCACACAACATGGACATCGAAAGGGACGGTCAACAACGACAGCAATGGTTGAGGTGCTTGAGGAGATAGTTGACGCTTTTGACAACAAGCAACAAGTTAGCCTCACTTTATGTGACTTAAGTAAAGCCTTCGATTCAGTCGACCATGGAACATTGCTCGAAAAGTGCAAATACTATGGTATAACACTGTCTGTTGGCATCGTATGTCTCAGGGCGAGTTCAGGTGGTACTTTGGGAGAGAAGACATTCGGGACGGAGATCAGTTTCAAGAGGTGTTCCACAGGGATCCGTTTTGAGACCAGTATTGTTCCTTATATATGTTACGGGCAAAGCCCGAAATCGTACAATGTCGACATTGTACAATGTTTTTTGTACAAAGCTGACATTGCCAGCCCGACCCGTACAAAGTTAAATATTTAGTTATTTCACGGACTTTGTACGGTGCTACTTGTACAATGTCAAAATTGTACAGTGATTCTTGTACAATGTCAATATAGTGCTGTTGCGCCTGTGCGTTGTTGACGTTCCGAGAAGAAGTGAAGGCAACAATGATAACTGTGGAATTATTTAACGCAAAAGTTAGTGAATTGAAATCAAGTGTAAACAGTTTCCGTATTAAACGCGACATTATAGCACTATTATTAATGAAGTGTTTGACGCTAAAAATAGGAAAACAATAAAACACCAACGGATTACAGACGACTAAAACGCTATGATGTCTTAAAAGTTGGCGAAACTACAAAACTAATTTTACCTATGGGTAAAACAGGTAATAACAATGTAAAATATTACGTTGATGATTCTGAATTATTTGAAATCATTCAGAAAGCTCACATTGAAAGTGGACACTGGGGTATCCACAAATTAGAGCACAATTTGAAGGAAAAATATGTTAACATAACAAGAGAAGTACTAAAATTGTTTTTAGAAAATTGCCTGTCATGCCTAAAGAAGCGGGCACACCCGAAAAATGGAATGGTTGTCAACCCTATGCTCTTCAACGAAGTGCACATGCGAGCACATATTGATTTAATAGACTTTCAAACTTGTGCAGATGGGAAATATAGGTTTATTATGAACTACCAAGACCATTTAAGTAAATATGTTAGCCTACGAGCACTAAAAACCAAAAGGGCAGCAGAAATTGCATATCATCTTGTGGACTAATTCTGTATTTTCGGGGCACCCTCTGTGTTACAATCCGATAATGAGCGAGAATGTGTTAATTCCGTTATAGCAGAAATAAAATATATGTGGTCAGAACTGAAAATTGTGCATGGTAAGCCAAGGCATTCACAAAGCCAAGGCAGTGTTGAAAGGGCTAACCGCGACGTGGAAAACATGATTGTAGCTTGGATAGAAGACAATAAAAGTAAAAACTGGAGTGAGGGTTTGCGTTTTTGTCAATTTCAAAAAAATAACAGTTTTCACTCCGGCATTAGACAAACACCATTTGAAGTGATGTTCGGCAGAAAAGCTAAGTTGGCACTGGCTTCAGGCTGCCTCCCTAAAGTTATTACCGAAACTTTCAACACTGAGGACGATATAGACAATGCACTGGAGTCAGTTGAGATTTTGGACAAGATTCCGGATAATACTACGCTCTAATGCAGTTTTGGTGCGGGCACAAGACAATGCTAACGAAAATGTTGAATTTATTAATAAAAACGAGGATAGATCCTTTTCCGAAGAAAACGATGACCGCGAAAACAACACTTAAAATTCATCAACTGTCAAATGAAGGTCAACATGTAGCAGGAGTTTATGTAGTTTGCCCCGATGGAATCCTTGAAACTGTTGAAAACCAAGACCAAACAAATACAGGTGAGATCAGTTTCATTTAATTAATAGATTTACCAACGTCCAAGAAATTGAATCCATAAATGCTGGAAAAACTCAACTCGAAACAGACGTCACAGAAATTGCTGATGAAAGCCATACAATTTTTCTATGAAACCAACGTTTGGCTGTAGCTTGGTTGCATAAGCAAGCCAAACGTATGAAAATGGGCAGCGAAAGAAAATATTGTCCAATAGAAAAAGGATCGAACGTAACTATACCAGTTCCTGCTTTGGATAGGGGTAAAGGTGATCCTAGAAACCTCATTGGTGTAGTTATGGAAGTGTCCCATGACAATAACTACAAAATTACGACACCAGGTGAAGTACTACCGCAATTATACAGGGTGTTTCAGAAATAACGGCTAACCTTGAAGGAGCATATTCACCAAGGACAGAGAAGCAATTTTGGCCAAATAACCTATAGTATATTTCAAAGTTTTCAGTACTAACAACATTGTATTGAAGAATTCGTCTAAGGCCGGCCCTGGTAAATAGTCGAACGCGCATGACCCGTCTACGGTTACAAAAGTCCGTACAAACAATTAAAAATAGAGAGATTAGTACGTACCTAATCCAGAAATGTGATGCGGATTTACAAACATTGTGATTATTAAGCGTTATCGTCGAACAAAACAAACCGATTTAACACAGTAACTACGCGTCTCGACCGATCAATGGTATGTCGCATTCTAGCCATAGAATTGCTATTCATCCGTCTCTGGTACTACACAATCACTACACAAATACACCGACATTAAGATTCCACAATCCAAATGATTTTTATTGTTGATAAACCAATAAACAGCTGACCGACCGTGACCACGCTTGTGTACATTCATATCAACCTGGCGAATGTACGTCATTGTCACGCTCAGCGAGAAAGGCCGCCGTGGTGGGAGCCGATATGTTTTCGGCGACGCTGATTTGTCACCAGTTGCAACACAACTGTAGTGGAGTGCTGTCGATTGTCTTCCGCTGGTCAGGGGCGGACTCCGTCTTTCTTCATTAATTTTCTCAATAATGCGTTAAGTTAGACCATACGTTATTTGACGAAATATGCTTATTATGTCCTTGGGTATATGCTCCTTCAAGGTTAGCCGTTATTTCTGAAACACCCTGTATAGCAGGAATTAAATTGCAGCTTGCAAATCAAATTCCTTGAACGCTGAATCAGTCCCAGAAAGCAGCAATAGAGAATCTAAATTTGGAGGACAAGGGTTCGTACGATGCAATTGCTCCAGAAAATGTGGAGATGGGAAGTGCCTTTGTCGCAGAAAAAAACTGAAATGCAATTCAAAATGCCACAAAGCATTGGATTGTACCAACAAATAATATCCAGTTATTCTTTACTAATGTAAACTACTATTAGTGGAATATTATTTAATTTAACCATTACATCGTTTATGTCTAGAATGAATTTTATTTTATGTTGTTACAAGGGATACACTTTAATTTCTAGCTTTTATGTTGTTATAATACATGGTAGTACCTATTATTAAATAAACAATCAGTATTAAATAAGAAATGTAACCTTGATTGAAGAAAGAGGGTTAGTCCCATAACCCTCTTATTTATCTCTTATAGAGATAAACTTAAGTTTATCTGTTTATCTGCTCGACTGTTAACAGTCGAGAAAACAATTTATAAAAATGATTTTTATTTCACCGACAATCGTCTTTCTTTATGCAAAGTCACATATTTAGTTATTTGACTTTTCTTATGCTTGCAATTATAAAAAAAGTGTTAATACTCTATTAAAAAATAACTATTCTCATTCTGACAAGGACTAGGTACTCATTTTGCACATGTGCGACTGTATGCAATGTTGATACTGTACAATTATCAGTATACAATGTCGACCATATACTAGTAGCACCGTACAATTCAAAACTAGCAAATTTTG
The DNA here is from genome assembly GCA_964023965.1 of Melinopterus prodromus. NCBI lineage: Eukaryota > Metazoa > Arthropoda > Insecta > Coleoptera > Scarabaeidae > Melinopterus > Melinopterus prodromus. The sequence goes on from OZ030395.1 coordinate 47,340,538, forward strand.
AATTAACAAGTTTTATTTTAATGCAGATACGACCGATATCGATCAAATAGAATCTCACGCAGCTAAACCATTAATTTTATATATAGTATGATAAAGTCATGTCCCTGCCACATCAGATTTTTTTACGAGCAAAGTCCGAAATTGAGCAATGTCGACATTGTACACTTTTTTTGGTACAAAGCTGACACTGCTCGCTCTAACCGTACAAAGTTCAAAATTTGCTTGTTTTGACGAACTTTGTACGGTTAGAGCGTGCAGTGTCAGCATTGTACAAAAAATCTGATGTGGCCAGACACATGACTTTATCATACAATATATAAAATTAATAGTTTAGCTGCATGAGAATCTATTTTATTGAGATAAATCATAGGTATTGTCAAAGCATCAGCATTTGACACTACCTACACTACGTCATTAGAATAATAGTTATTTATGTTCACTAATGCCGAAAGTATGGAATAGCGCGACGAGCGGTGATGCGGGGCGTCACCGAAGGCGGAGTGTCGCCGTCGCATATGAGCGATTCGCGCTATCTAGTTTTTGGCAGGAGCGACATCAACGTTTACTGCGTTGCTTTTTAAGAAATACGTCTTAAAAAAAAATATGTGTATAGTAAATGCTACGTTGGTACCACTTTGACGAAAGGTGCGTTCCGATTGGTAGGTAACGGTAGCTAATGGCGGTGGTAGAATACGAAATTATAGTATTTCTTACATATCGTGATAATGACACATATTAGTTTGCATGTACATAAACATGAGTAACTAACAATTTTCTATTCGAAATACTATAACGGCGTCTGCTACCACTGCCATTATCACTAATGAAAACGCACCTTAAAAAGGTAATTCAAATTCTGACAGATTTATATTTGTTCATGACACATCCCTACCAACATACTAAAATAAAACTACACTCATCGCTATACTTTATTTATAATTTTCTCAATGTATCATTTTTAGAATTAGATATAAAGACGGGTTGATATTTCTTATCAACAAACAATCAAACTGGTGATCTTATTTTATTTGAAATTTATATTTTATAATTTTGCGCACTACAGCGGCACGTTCCATAGTGGTTCTCCAACCTCTGATGAGATCAGCTGTTTTCGAATGTGACAACACAAAAAAATATTTGTCAAAATCCTGGCTACTATGTAATTTCATATCAATGCAGATGCGACCGATCTCGATCAAATAGAATTTGCTCTTGAAGGTAAACTATTAATTTTACCAAAAAATGTTATAGGCATAAATTATTCATAATTTCCTCTGCTTTAATTTATTAATTAACTATTTTGTCGAAATTACAGAAATGGCGGCTCATTTCCAAAATCCTTAAAAAAGGCTTAGATTAAACTAAAAAGCTAAACTATTAATTTTACCAAAAAATGTCATAGGCATAAATTATTCAAAATTTCCTCTGCTTTAATTTATTATTTAACTATTTTGACGAAATTACAGAAATGGCGGCTGATTTCTAAAATCCTTGAAAAAGGCTTAGAGTAAACACCCAGTTCCTTTGGACCCTTTTGAACCAAAAGCTTTTCAACTCTAAGTTTGGTCATGAAACTTCTAAATATGAAGTTCCGTGCCGATACCTTTAGTAGTTTCTCCGGAAATGAATTAACAAAAATTGGGTACACACACACACACACACACACACACATACACACACACACACACAGACATTTTTTTGTACCTTGGTCAAAAATGTTCAGGGGACCCATAAAGACCTATTTCCGCTAAAATCTCAAAAATTTTTTTCGGCACGATTACAATACTTTACATACTGCGTATGATAAAGTAAAAAAGTGTACAATGTTGACATTGTACAATTTCGGGCTTTGCTCGTAACTGCCTTGCGACAAATTAGTAGAATCATGAATCATCAGCGTGTACAATGTACAAACACGACAAATACAATTGACGGGTCTTGCGGAAGTATATATATATATATATATATATATATTATATATATATATATATATATATCGTATAAATGAAATAACGACCGTGACTTTGTAACAACTCCAGACACAAGTAACGTGGGAATTCGGTCAATTAGGCGATGTAATTAAAACTCCTTTTATCTAGGTCGAATTTTCGTCTTTAATTTAAGACTTCCTCAGGAACAAGCTAATAAAAGCACAAAAACAAGGGCTAAATTAGTGAAACGTCAAATTTACAAATAGCGGACAAAAAAGTTTCTACTTACAATTAGAGTATCAAATAAGTCTGCATAACGAGAACATCCTCGGATAAATCATGTCACCTCACACTGACGAGATCGATAATCATTACAATAAACAGACAAAACTAACCACAAAATACACCACAGAACGAGACATGTGTTCACAATACAAAAGTAAAAATAGACTGAATGACCAGTCCACACTGAATACAGACCTGGCAAGGCCACCAACACAACCACCAACCCCATAACGTTACCATTTGAAATTATTATTTATCAAAAACGAATAAATATTACTAAGTTGATTGGTGTCAGATTTAAAATTTAAACTACTCCTCATGTTAAGCTGAATATGGTACATTTCCAAGAATAACCTAGATTTATAATTATCTTCCACCGCGACGATTTTGGTATCCTCCCATTTCATATTATGGTCCATCTCAAGCGCGTGTTGTGCAACAGCACAGTTCTTTTTCCCTAACTTTAAATCGCTTTTGTGTAAAGCTAACCGGGATTTGAGCCATTGACTGGTTTGACCATAGTATTTCATAGGACAACCACCACACGGAATACTATAAATGACATTAGATTTTAAAAAATGAGGGGTCTTGTCTTTGATTTTTGAGAAGATACTACCTATATTCTTATTATTACTAATAACTACACGGAAATCATCATTCCTGAACAAATGAACCAATCTCACTGAAAGATTTTCAATTTGAAAAAGTTTCTTATACTTTACAGAGGGAACAGTACAACCATCATCCATTGCGTGATCTCGGAAGGGACTATTAAAAATTAACCTCTGAACAAGCGCTCTAGGATACCCATTGTTAATGAACATCTCACTCAAATCCCGCAAATTGTCACCAACAAAAGACAGATCACTAATATAAACTACCCTATTCCTCATGGCCACCAAAGTGTTGATCTTTTGACTAATAGAATGACTTGAATGATAATTAACAAACCTACCAGACGCCGTTGGCTTCCGATACCAGTCTAATATGATGTTATTAGTGACCGGGTCACGTATCACCTTTGTGTCCAGGAAAGGGACGCCGTAATTAGACTCCTCTTCAACAGTAAACTGTAGATGAGGATTAAAGTTATTAAAAGTATTTAAAATCTCCTCTACATTGTCTTGAGGTACTGCACATATTATGTCATCGACATATTTGAATAAAAAAGGGAGGCTAAAAGGTAGTCTATCAATACAACTCTCTACAAGACAATCCATGACAATCTGCGCCAGTATTGGACTTAATGGGGAACCCATAGGTGTACCAAAAATCTGCTTGTAAAACCTATCCTGAAAAGTGAAATAACAATTGCTGTAAATAAAACGAATTAAATCCAGAAAAAGCTTCAGGGGTATAGTGCAACAAATTCCGATGATCCCCCACGCGTCCGTCACAGTCTGAATTATTAAGTCTAGCGGTATATTCGTAAAGAGTGAGACGACATCCAAAGATATAAGAACGAAGCCAGGAGGTAACCTTTTTCGCTCCATCAATTTACAAAAAGTGAAAGTATCCTTAATATTATACTTTTCATCATCCTGAAGGGATGTTTGTAATATATCAGCCAAAAACTTTGAAAGTGCATACGTTGGTGATCCTATCGACGACACTATAGGGCGGAGAGGCACATCGGGTTTATGAATCTTCGGAAGACCATAAAACTTTGCTGGAATTGAATTATACTTAATGAGGGAACTTGCCGTCTCGTTGTTGATTAGTTTTTTATTCTTTAGTAAATTGACAAAGTCATTGTTTTTTCTTTGAACAGTGATAGTGGGGTCTCTGCTAAGATTTTGGTAAACCGTCGCGTTGCTCAACAGATCCAAAGATCCAGCAACATAACTATCCCTACCCATCGCAACTGTCGTGCCACCCTTGTCCGCTCTGGTAATCAAAATGTTTGGTTCATTCCTCAAAAATGCTAAAGTTTTTTTATAAATCGAATCGAAAGGTGAAATTGACTGTATGGGATGTGAAGCATCTGACAGATAAGAGTTGGTCATCATGTTGGCAGCTCGAGCCCTATAAAAGTCCTGCTGGTCAGAGGGCATTGCCTGTACAATATTCTCCACCTGTGACAGCAAAACAGCGATGGGAACATCTTTATGAGTAGCACTTAAACTGAATTTTGGACCTAATGACAGGAAGTTACTAATAAATATATATATATATATATATATATATATATATATATATATATATATATATATATAAATGACCTCCCGCATAACATTAGAGCGGATAGAATTTGCCTCTTTGCTGACGACACATCAATATTGACAAGGTTTCAGGGAGATGAAAGAGAGAATGAAAGGAAAGACGATGCACTGACTGATGCGGTGGAGTGGTTTAGTAGTAACCAACTAAAGTTAAATACCGAGAAGACCCAGCACATTGCGATTGGATCGGCACCCCGCACACATCGGGAGAACTCGCACGTAAAGTTCCTGGGCCTATACTTCGATAATGCGCTTCGATGGGATCATCACGTACAATACTTGAGAGGCGTGTTATCGACAGCAATATTCTTAATACGAAGAATAAAATGCATATCTTCGCTGCGAGCCGCCAGAATGGTCTATTTTGCAAGTTTCCATTCCCGGGCGGTATATGGAATTCTACTGTGGGGTTCTTCAAGCGCAGCAAAGGATATTTTCCTCCTGCAAAAAAGAGCAGTGAGAGCACTATGTACAGTAGACAATAGAACAAGCTGTAAGGATTTATTCATGAAGCACAAAATACTTACCCTACCATCAGTCTACGCCTTAAATTGGATGGAGTACATACATTCAGCACCAGAAAAATATACTGCCCACAGTGACGTGCACCAGCACAATACTCGAAAAAGGAACAACTACGTACTTCCTTGCCACCGACTGAAAACGAGCCAGAATAGTGCAATATTTCAAGGAATAAAATTATATAATAATTTGCCCGAACATATAAAAACACTGCCATCCACCAAATTTAAGTTGTGGGTGCGATCATTTGCTTCAACATTCATTCTATGATGTGAAAAGTATTCTAGAGCACAGGTTTTAACGAGTGGTTTATTAAGTGTAATGTATCGTTATTCAGTTACGATTATGTATATTTTTAACATGTTAACATGTATTGTTTTGACGTTTGTATGTTGTATTTGTTGAACATCAAAAATAAAGAATTATTAGAATTATTATTAAGCAGTCGACGGTTCGCGCTCTGTTGCAAGAGGCATCTTCAGGACTAAGTTATCAAACCAACTGCTAATTAAGAAGATACTGTCGTCTGTTGGGGCGGGTCTTTATATATGACTGGAGTGGTGTCACCAGATGGTGTTTGGAGTGGGGGTAACGAAGTGGAAGGGGTGGGGTTAACAGGTAATGGACCACCAGGTAGAAGCGATTGGGACAGGACTGATTTCCAGGTACGATGTAAGTGAAAACCATCATCTCTATTGATATTGGAGGGGTGTTTTAGGATGTTTATTGATTCACGGATTTGTGTTGGATCTGTGTTCAGCGATTTGTCGCAATCTAGTGCAGCGCTCGTGCTCAGATACTCGGACGCTAACTGTTCGCTTCGTCTCGCCAATATAGACACTTCCACAAGCACATGGGATCCAGTACACACCAGAGGAAAGAATATGAGGGATTTTGTCCTTTGTAGAAGGAAGTAAGTCCGATGGTTTGGAAAGGGGTTTGAATATCAGTTTTATGTTGTACTTACGGAGGATGCGTCCTATACGATCTGTCGTACCCTGGACGTAAGGAAGGAAAGCGGTTGCAATTGGGACGTCGTGATGCTGATGAGGTGTGTTATCGGTTGGGTTTAGGTGTCGGGAAATGGTTTTAATTATCGAGGACTTTAATTATCGAGATAGTTGTTTTAGGATAAGACTTTGGTTAACTGGTCAAGTTCACTGCTTATTTCTGAGCAGGGTGATGATGGGAATTGGCATTGAGGTATCTGTCGGTGTGGGTGGGATTTCTATACACGGTATGTTCAAGGGTGCCGGATGGAGTGCGAGTAACTAGGACGTCGCGGAAAGGGAGAGAGCCATATTTTGCACTTCCATGGTGAAGCGTTTGTCTGGGTGTTGCTGGTTGAGGTAGTCGAGGAAGACACCTCTCCAATATCAATAGAGACGATAGTTTTCACTTATATCATACCTAGAAATCAGTCCTGTCCCAACCGCTTCTACTTGCTGGCCCACTACCTGTTAACTTTACCCCTTCCACTTCGTTACCCCCACACCAAAAACCATCTGGTGACACCACTCCACTCATATATAACGACCTGCCAAAACAGACGACAGTATCTTCTTAGCACTTGGTTTGATAACTTAGTCCTGAAGATGCGGCGCCGATATCGGCCGAGATAAGTTTGGGGTTGACCGAGTTTTTCTTTTTTTTTACGTATCAACAATTGATTTTGAATATTTTAATTAAACAAAAAATACGATCTGAACAAAAATTTTGTGTGACCTACCAGCAAAACAATTAGGGAAATTTTCTCATTTTTTCCAGCATGGATGCTCCATGATCAGGGATGTAAAAGCGTAATTTACCGCGTAAATTACCAAATTAGTTACCGTCATTAATGGTAATTTACCGATTCCTAATTAACGTAATTTACGGCTTAAATTACCGATGGTAATTTACCATCAATTTAAATTACCGTTGGTAATTTACCGATAATTTGCCAACAATTTTAATTGCAGTTGGTAATTTACAGGAATTTATAAATTAATTTCAAAAACCTTCTATCAGAACTTGTGTGAATTCACCCCACCCCTCCTAAGCAGTCGACAAGCGCGATGTTTGTGCTTTGCCTGGGAGGGATATAAAAGCATAATTTACCGGGAAAATAAATAAATAAAAGACCGTAATTAACGATAATTTCCAGATTTTGACTTTATCTACGACTCACATATAATAAGCTCATTGCATAACGTATCTATGACTTTATAATCCCCATCATTATACGCGCCAATGATTATAATGACACTAGCGTTGTATAATAATGACAGTTCGTTCAAATAATGACCTCATTATTTGAACAAACTGTCATGATTATACAACGCTAGTGTCAAAGTCTGTCAAAACCTATGTGCATGACAGTTATTTGACAGGACGCCTCGCCATCATTGACAAATACATTTAAAATATTTTGCATAACATGGAATTTATGAGTCATAGATAAAACGTCGTATTTGACTCGCACATAACGGATATAAATCGCTCGCATGATTACACTATAATTCAGCAGAGGCAATAATGCACAATTACATGAGAAGTTATCTACCTACTATCAAATTCACGATTTAAAAAATATTCCGGTGACTTTTGACGAAGACTTTTGCGAAAACCTGATTTTTGCCGTCAGAAGGAAAGGGTGTTATGAATAAATTATTGACTTTAAGGTATTGACGGTATGCTGAAATCTTACAATATTATCCAAAATAAACAGCCGGTGCACACGTGTGCCAGCCAGCACTTGCCGGGACTAACAACCGCCCGCTGTACACAGGTATAGGTAACCAAACATAGAGTCTATGTTCACACTAAAATGATTTAATGAACAAGATGAGATTAATTGCGTCAATATTTTGGTTTAGTTTTATATAACATGTAAAGCATTCAAAATTTTTCGGCCGTAGGAATAAATTTGTCAGCGCGGAAATTGAAAAATCGTTCTCGATTTTTGCAAACATGTTTACACCCTCTATTACGTAAAACTTAAAAAAACACAAACGCCAATCTGCAGATGAGATACTGTATTTTAACCTATGAAGGTTAGAGTATTTTTGGCTAAGCGTTTTTTGAGAAAAAAAATCATTAAGGTGAGTGCGAATTTAAAAGAATTACAACTACAAAAGTCGGGTACCATTTTACACTTCTCTCGCGGTCGCGCTTACACCGAGAGACATAATATTTTGAAAGTCATACACTTTATGTAGAAATTACTAAGAAGCATAACGAACTTTATTTTATTTCTTTTTGATAAGTAGCTTCAGAGTTATGCGCCTTCAAACACCAGGCGGAACGCCGAGCAACACTGTACTCTTTAAGCGCGTGTATCTCGATAACTCGATTTTAGCACAAGACCCCTTTCTTCCGAGCGGGTCACATATGTATTTGGATTACGTATGTAACCAAACAAGTAACAATGAGAAATATGGACACATATTAGCTTTCGTCCTTTTTTCGAATTTCAAAATTACGGTTAGTGTGCGATATATATTATTGCTTTAACTCGTATTAGTGATACAGTTCCATTGACAAACAGCCGACGCGCCGCCCCTGCATGGGCGATCACAGAAATATTTTCTCAGGGCAAGTTAAATTCAGAAAACTGCCCGCCCTTCCGATTTGACCTGGATAGGCCCTTGCTAATGTATATTCTTGCAGTTTTGATGAAGTTTCTTGTTTTGACATCAACTCCTATTAGTCTATAATATCAAGTGCTTCAGAGATATTTTGAAATTAATGTCAAGAACGTGCATTTTTCAAAAAAGCATTCTGGTGTAGCTACCAAGACTAAAGAAGCAAAATAACTCATTTTGAATATGATAATCTTTATTTGTAGTCCATAAATGAGTACAACTGTCAGTGCATTAACGAATTTAAAAATAACGTTTCAAAAACTTTAACGTGATGACATTTACATAAAATTTTATACACTTTAAAATATGTTTTAATATTCGAAGTCGATAAACTCTTCTATTGAATAAAATGCATTCTTTAAAAGGAAGTCCTTCGTTATTCGTGTGAATGTCTTTACTGGGAGGCTCATGTACGATTTCGGTAGTCGTGAAGCGTGTTTCGAGAAGGGTGCAAACTTTCGCTGCTACTGTGGACATATGCAAGAGCCGGGTATATGTAGATGGATGGTATGGTAAGTAGTCGTTTTGTTATTAAAATTCTCCACACTCCGCTCGATAATTCGACGTAGTTATCGCTCTAATTGCCCCCTTCTGTTGCAGCAATACGCGCCGAGCATCCAGAGAAGCTCCCCCCATCCCAGAATTCCGTAAGTTGCACGGAACAAGAAGTAAGCGAAATAGGTCGTCACTACACCAAAAACAAAAAACATTGACATAACTTTTACTCAAAACTAAAACGATTATTAAATAGCAGTTAAAAAATAACATTAATTAGAAAAAATATAAATATATGAATAGTCTACCTTTTTTTAGAATTAATTTTTAGAAATAAAATGTCGTTGTGAGTATAATGTTTTATATGGTCTTATGTTTTTTCTATTCCTTAAGAAGTTACAACCGTTTGAAATGTTAACAAAGAAAAATACAAGATAAAATACATATCAAACAATGCGAAAACGAAAAAATAACAATCAATACCCATTACAACAATAAAAAGTAAATAAATTTAAGTAACAAACTAAAATCCACAAAACTATTTACAGATTTTCTTCTAAAAACTAAATGTCATTCCGAGTAAAAAGGTTCATATTGACTTATTGGTTTTCTCAATTCCTTAAGAAGTTGTAGCCGTTTAAAATACGGTTTTATTGATATTCTTATCAGCTCTAACTTTTTACCGAATTGAAAAAGTGAAGAGTGAACTCGAATGAATGAAGTTTATTTGCGGCGAAAATCATTAGTCTGAAACAGACAAAAAAGATATATTTCTGTAAAAATTTAGAACATAACGGGAATTTTGGAATTTATTTCTACAAACCAACTCTTGAATTTTTGAGGGAAAAAGCACTCTCGATATGCCGAATTGCTTCCGAAGTTTTCTTTTTGCCCGTATTCACATAATTCCACATTTTGTGTGTGTGTGTGTATTTTTGATTTTCTGGCCCCACAAATTTTTTTTCGTGAACTATCACCTGGTGGTTATAAATACCGCCACCTATTTGGTATATAGTTCCTCCAAGCATCTGACATGTTTGCGGTAATATAAATTTAAATAGAATAAAACTTTCAAAACCTTAGTTTGTCAAATATTTAGGTAATTTTTCTGGATTCTTTATATTAGCAGTTACGTACCACCTAGTCAAGTAGTTTTGATATGCTCATTATTCATACAACTTATACTAATCTAAGGCTTAATAAATCCGCACATAACATGTGGGTGAAATGTAGATGAGGTCAAAAATATATATTATCAAAACATCATATTTATTATCTTTGTTCTAGGAAATATATTTCAAAATGTTACATTCAGAACTTTTTATGTGGCATGTGTAGCAGAGCGATACCCATTTTTATTTTAATTGTATTATGTTCTAAATTCTTTATTTATTTTATTCGTATTTATTACTATTTGAAAGCTGCAAGGGCTTTAATGTCAAGAGCAATCTGCTGAGGCATTTGTGGACGTTGCACGACAGGATAATCAAATCCACAGAGATCGAGTGTAAGGAGCCTTAAAGGAAGAGCTGCGTGAAAAGTTGCGTTTGAATTGAAAAAGTAAAAAAAAGTAAAGTAAGCTTAATACGCAGAAGTTATTACATTATATTATTAAATAATATTAGAGATTATTATTATTTAATTCTTTTAGCCATTTTCAGCGTGAAAAGGAGTTTCAAAGTTGCAGAAAGGGCTGCACGAACGATCTGTGATGTTTTTATACCATCGATAGAAGAAAAAAACGACAGAACAAGAACAGTTAACCACTGACGTGCTACTATCGGTTAAAGATCATTTTAAGCGTCCCGCTCCTGTTTTGACACCAGAAGATCGGTATGATCTTTTGGGAAGATCTTTAGCAATAAAATTAAGAGCAGTCGACAAGCGTCAAGGCTTGATTGCGGAGAAGATAATTATGACACCCTATTCGATGCCGAGATGGGCACTCTGACTACAGACGCAATTCTTAATCGTCGTTTTACTTTTGTTTCTTCACCAAGTCTCTCACCAAGTCTCTCACCTAGTCTCTCACGAACTCCAAGTCCGAATCCTACGAACTCACTAATTCAACAACCGTATACTCACACCACTTCAGTTTTGCCACAATATCAACCCTGGAAATCTCCGATACAGCAGCACAGTACAGTACAGTACAGTACTCAACAAGAAATGTACCCGATATCTTCTGCACCACAAAGTCAGCCCTGGCGCATCTCTTTTTCAATATAATACTCAACAAGAAACTACTTCTCCTGCACCAAATCAGCCCTCACCAGCACCACAAGAATTTGACACAGAACCAACAACAGGAACTTTATCATCATTTTATACAAATTTTAATTCAGAGTTGTCTTAAATATATAACTGACTGATTAAACTTATTATTATAACTGTCTAACTGTATATTTGTCAGCACTGCGACAAGAGCTACAGCCAGAGAAGTAACCTGGCAAGACACTATAGGGCATCTCACGGGAAGGGGATAAATTTCAAAGTTAAGAGGGAAGATCGTAGAAGTCAACAAAGTTAACCAATGAAAAAGTAAAAAAAAGTAAAGTAAGCTTAATACGCAGAAGTTATTATTACATTATATTATTAAAGAATATTAGAGATTATTATTATTTAATTTGTTTAGCCATTTTCAGCGTGAAAAGGAGTTTCAAAGTTGCAGAAAGGGCTGCACGAACGATCTGTGCCGGTGCGTGCGGCACGGTGCTCACTGCACTGACGACTGTGGGTGTCAGTGCTGTGAGAATAATAAAGGTAAAAATATTATGCAATTCTTTTTCAAATAAAATTGCTGCAAGGGCTTTAATGTCAAGAGCAATCTGCTGAGGCATTTGAGGACGTTGCACGACAGGATAATCAAATCCACAGAGATCGAGTGTAAGGAGCCTTAAAGGAAGAGCTGCGTGAAAAGTTGCGTTTGAATTGAAAAAGTAAAAAAAAGTAAAGTAAGCTTAATACGCAGAAGTTATTATTACATTATATTATTAAAGAATATTAAAGATTATTATTATTTAATTCTTTTAGCCATTTTCAGCGTGAAAAGGAGTTTCAAAGTTGCAGAAAGGGTTGCACGAACGATCTGTGATGTTTTTATACCATCGATAGAAGAAAGAAACGACAGAACAAGAACAGTTAACCACTGACGTGCTACTATCGGTTAAAGATCATTTTAAGCGTCCTGCTCCTGTTTTGACACCAGAAGATCGGTATGATCTTTTGGGAAGATCTTTAGCAATAAAATTAAGAGCAGTCGACAAGCGTCAAGGCTTGATTGCGGAGAAGATAATTAATGACACCCTATTCGATGCCGAGATGGGCACTCTGACTACAGACGCAATTCTTAATCGTCGTTTTACTTTTGTTTCTTCACCAAGTCTCTCACCAAGTCTCTCACCTAGTCTCTCACGAACTCCAAGTCCGAATCCTACGAACTCACTAATTCAACAACCGTATACTCACACCACTTCTGTTTTGCCACAATATCAACCCTGGAAATCTCCGATACAGCAGCACAGTACAGTACAGTACAGTACTCAACAAGAAATGTACCCGATATCTTCTGCACCACAAAGTCAGCCCTGGCGCATCTCTTTTTCAATATAATACTCAACAAGAAACTACTTCTCCTGCACCAAATCAGCCCTCACCAGCACCACAAGAATTTGACACAGAACCAACAACAGGAACTTTATCATCATTTTATACAAATTTTAATTCAGAGTTGTCTTAAATTTATAACTGACTGATTAAACTTATTATTATAACTGTCTAACTGTATATTTGTCAGCACTGCGACAAGAGCTACAGCCAGAGAAGTAACCTGGCAAGACACTATAGGGCATCTCACGGGAAGGGGATAAATTTTAAAGTTAAGAGGGAAGATCGTAGAAGTCAACAAAGTTAACCAATGAAAAAGTAAAAAAAAGTAAAGTAAGCTTAATACGCAGAAGTTATTATTATATATTAGGACAGGACAGGATAATCAAATCCACAGAGATCGAGTGTAAGGAGCCTTAAAGGAAGAGCTGCGTGAAAAGTTGCGTTTGAATTGAAAAAGTAAAATAAGTAAAGTAAGCTTAATACGCAGAAGTTATTATTATATATTATTAAAGAATATTAGAGATTATTATTATTTAATTTTTTTAGCCATTTTCAGCGTGAAAAGGAGTTTCAAAGTTGCAGAAAGGGTTGCACGAACGATCTGTGCCGGTGCGTGAGGCACGGTGTTCACTGCACTGACGACTGTGGGTGTCAGTGCTGTGAGAATAATAAAGGTAAAAATATTATGCAATTCTTTTTCAAATAAAATTGCTGCAAGGGCTTTAATGTCAAGAGCAATCTGCTGAGGAATTTGAGGACGTCGCAGGACAGGATAATCAAATCCACAGAGATCGAGTGTAAGGAGCCTTAAAGGAAGAGCTGCGTGAAAAGTTGCGTTTGAATTGAAAAAGTAAAATAAGTAAAGTAAGCTTAATACGCAGAAGTTATTATTATATATTATTAAAGAATATTAGAGATTATTATTATTTAATTTTTTTAGCCATTTTCAGCGTGAAAAGGAGTTTCAAAGTTGCAGAAAGGGCTGCACGAACGATCTGTGCCGGTGCGTGAGGCACGGTGTTCACTGCACTGACGACTGTGGGTGTCAGTGCTGTGAGAATAATAAAGGTAAAAATATTATGCAATTCTTTTTCAAATAAAATTGCTGCAAGGGCTTTAATGTCAAGAGCAATCTGCTGAGGCATTTGAGGACGTCGCAGGACAGGATAATCAAATCCACAGAGATCGAGTGTAAGGAGCCTTAAAGGAAGAGCTGCGTGAAAAGTTGCGTTTGAATTGAAAAAGTAAAAAAAAGTAAAGTAAGCTTAATACGCAGAAGTTATTATTACATTATATTATTAAAGAATATTAAAGATTATTATTATTTAATTCTTTTAGCCATTTTCAGCGTGAAAAGGAGTTTCAAAGTTGCAGAAAGGGCTGCACGAACGATCTGTGCCGGTGCGTGAGGCACGGTGTTCACTGCACTGACGACTGTGGGTGTCAGTGCTGTGAGAATAATAAAGGTAAAAATATTATGCAATTCTTTTTCAAATAAAATTGCTGCAAGGGCTTTAATGTCAAGAGCAATCTGCTGAGGCATTTGAGGACGTCGCAGGACAGGATAATCAAATCCACAGAGATCGAGTGTAAGGAGCCTTAAAGGAAGAGCTGCGTGAAAAGTTGCGTTTGAATTGAAAAAGTAAAATAAGTAAAGTAAGCTTAATACGCAGAAGTTATTATTATATATTATTAAAGAATATTAGAGATTATTATTATTTAATTTTTTTAGCCATTTTCAGCGTGAAAAGGAGTTTCAAAGTTGCAGAAAGGGCTGCACGAACGATCTGTGCCGGTGCGTGAGGCACGGTGTTCACTGCACTGACGACTGTGGGTGTCAGTGCTGTGAGAATAATAAAGGTAAAAATATTATGCAATTCTTTTTCAAATAAAATTGCTGCAAGGGCTTTAATGTCAAGAGCAATCTGCTGAGGCATTTGAGGACGTCGCAGGACAGGATAATCAAATCCACAGAGATCGAGTGTAAGGAGCCTTAAAGGAAGAGCTGCGTGAAAAGTTGCGTTTGAATTGAAAAAGTAAAATAAGTAAAGTAAGCTTAATACGCAGAAGTTATTATTACATTATATTATTAAAGAATATTAAAGATTATTATTATTTAATTCTTTTAGCCATTTTCAGCGTGAAAAGGAGTTTCAAAGTTGCAGAAAGGGTTGCACGAACGATCTGTGCCGGTGCGTGAGGCACGGTGTTCACTGCACTGACGACTGTGGGTGTCAGTGCTGTGAGAATAATAAAGGTAAAAATATTATGCAATTCTTTTTCAAATAAAATTGCTGCAGGGGCTTTAATGTCAAGAGCAATCTGCTGAGGCATTTGAGGACGTCGCAGGACAGGATAATCAAATCCACAGAGATCGAGTGTAAGGAGCCTTAAAGGAAGAGCTGCGTGAAAAGTTGCGTTTGAATTGAAAAAGTAAAAAAAAGTAAAGTAAGCTTAATACGCAGAAGTTATTATTACATTATATTATTAAAGAATATTAAAGATTATTATTATTTAATTCTTTTAGCCATTTTCAGCGTGAAAAGGAGTTTCAAAGTTGCAGAAAGGGTTGCACGAACGATCTGTGCCGGTGCGTGAGGCACGGTGTTCACTGCACTGACGACTGTGGGTGTCAGTGCTGTGAGAATAATAAAGGTAAAAATATTATGCAATTCTTTTTCAAATAAAATTGCTGCAAGGGCTTTAATGTCAAGAGCAATCTGCTGAGGCATTTGAGGACGTCGCAGGACAGGATAATCAAATCCACAGAGATCAAGTGTAAGGAGCCTTAAAGGAAGAGCTGCGTGAAAAGTTGCGTTTGAATTGAAAAAGTAAAATAAGTAAAGTAAGCTTAATACGCAGAAGTTATTATTATATATTATTAAAGAATATTAGAGATTATTATTATTTAATTTTTTTAGCCATTTTCAGCGTGAAAAGGAGTTTCAAAGTTGCAGAAAGGGTTGCACGAACGATCTGTGCCGGTGCGTGAGGCACGGTGTTCACTGCACTGACGACTGTGGGTGTCAGTGCTGTGAGAATAATAAAGGTAAAAATATTATGCAATTCTTTTTCAAATAAAATTGCTGCAAGGGCTTTAATGTCAAGAGCAATCTGCTGAGGAATTTGAGGACGTCGCAGGACAGGATAATCAAATCCACAGAGATCGAGTGTAAGGAGCCTTAAAGGAAGAGCTGCGTGAAAAGTTGCGTTTGAATTGAAAAAGTAAAATAAGTAAAGTAAGCTTAATACGCAGAAGTTATTATTATATATTATTAAAGAATATTAGAGATTATTATTATTTAATTTTTTTAGCCATTTTCAGCGTGAAAAGGAGTTTCAAAGTTGCAGAAAGGGCTGCACGAACGATCTGTGCCGGTGCGTGAGGCACGGTGTTCACTGCACTGACGACTGTGGGTGTCAGTGCTGTGAGAATAATAAAGGTAAAAATATTATGCAATTCTTTTTCAAATAAAATTGCTGCAAGGGCTTTAATGTCAAGAGCAATCTGCTGAGGCATTTGAGGACGTCGCAGGACAGGATAATCAAATCCACAGAGATCGAGTGTAAGGAGCCTTAAAGGAAGAGCTGCGTGAAAAGTTGCGTTTGAATTGAAAAAGTAAAAAAAAGTAAAGTAAGCTTAATACGCAGAAGTTATTATTACATTATATTATTAAAGAATATTAAAGATTATTATTATTTAATTCTTTTAGCCATTTTCAGCGTGAAAAGGAGTTTCAAAGTTGCAGAAAGGGTTGCACGAACGATCTGTGCCGGTGCGTGAGGCACGGTGTTCACTGCACTGACGACTGTGGGTGTCAGTGCTGTGAGAATAATAAAGGTAAAAATATTATGCAATTCTTTTTCAAATAAAATTGCTGCAAGGGCTTTAATGTCAAGAGCAATCTGCTGAGGCATTTGAGGACGTCGCAGGACAGGATAATCAAATCCACAGAGATCGAGTGTAAGGAGCCTTAAAGGAAGAGCTGCGTGAAAAGTTGCGTTTGAATTGAAAAAGTAAAATAAGTAAAGTAAGCTTAATACGCAGAAGTTATTATTACATTATATTATTAAAGAATATTAAAGATTATTATTATTTAATTCTTTTAGCCATTTTCAGCGTGAAAAGGAGTTTCAAAGTTGCAGAAAGGGTTGCACGAACGATCTGTGCCGGTGCGTGAGGCACGGTGTTCACTGCACTGACGACTGTGGGTGTCAGTGCTGTGAGAATAATAAAGGTAAAAATATTATGCAATTCTTTTTCAAATAAAATTGCTGCAAGGGCTTTAATGTCAAGAGCAATCTGCTGAGGCATTTGAGGACGTCGCAGGACAGGATAATCAAATCCACAGAGATCGAGTGTAAGGAGCCTTAAAGGAAGAGCTGCGTGAAAAGTTGCGTTTGAATTGAAAAAGTAAAAAAAAGTAAAGTAAGCTTAATACGCAGAAGTTATTATTACATTATATTATTAAAGAATATTAAAGATTATTATTATTTAATTCTTTTAGCCATTTTCAGCGTGAAAAGGAGTTTCAAAGTTGCAGAAAGGGTTGCACGAACGATCTGTGCCGGTGCGTGAGGCACGGTGTTCACTGCACTGACGACTGTGGGTGTCAGTGCTGTGAGAATAATAAAGGTAAAAATATTATGCAATTCTTTTTCAAATAAAATTGCTGCAAGGGCTTTAATGTCAAGAGCAATCTGCTGAGGCATTTGAGGACGTCGCAGGACAGGATAATCAAATCCACAGAGATCAAGTGTAAGGAGCCTTAAAGGAAGAGCTGCGTGAAAAGTTGCGTTTGAATTGAAAAAGTAAAATAAGTAAAGTAAGCTTAATACGCAGAAGTTATTATTATATATTATTAAAGAATATTAGAGATTATTATTATTTAATTTTTTTAGCCATTTTCAGCGTGAAAAGGAGTTTCAAAGTTGCAGAAAGGGTTGCACGAACGATCTGTGCCGGTGCGTGAGGCACGGTGTTCACTGCACTGACGACTGTGGGTGTCAGTGCTGTGAGAATAATAAAGGTAAAAATATTATGCAATTCTTTTTCAAATAAAATTGCTGCAAGGGCTTTAATGTCAAGAGCAATCTGCTGAGGAATTTGAGGACGTCGCAGGACAGGATAATCAAATCCACAGAGATCGAGTGTAAGGAGCCTTAAAGGAAGAGCTGCGTGAAAAGTTGCGTTTGAATTGAAAAAGTAAAATAAGTAAAGTAAGCTTAATACGCAGAAGTTATTATTATATATTATTAAAGAATATTAGAGATTATTATTATTTAATTTTTTTAGCCATTTTCAGCGTGAAAAGGAGTTTCAAAGTTGCAGAAAGGGCTGCACGAACGATCTGTGCCGGTGCGTGAGGCACGGTGTTCACTGCACTGACGACTGTGGGTGTCAGTGCTGTGAGAATAATAAAGGTAAAAATATTATGCAATTCTTTTTCAAATAAAATTGCTGCAAGGGCTTTAATGTCAAGAGCAATCTGCTGAGGCATTTGAGGACGTCGCAGGACAGGATAATCAAATCCACAGAGATCGAGTGTAAGGAGCCTTAAAGGAAGAGCTGCGTGAAAAGTTGCGTTTGAATTGAAAAAGTAAAAAAAAGTAAAGTAAGCTTAATACGCAGAAGTTATTATTACATTATATTATTAAAGAATATTAAAGATTATTATTATTTAATTCTTTTAGCCATTTTCAGCGTGAAAAGGAGTTTCAAAGTTGCAGAAAGGGTTGCACGAACGATCTGTGCCGGTGCGTGAGGCACGGTGTTCACTGCACTGACGACTGTGGGTGTCAGTGCTGTGAGAATAATAAAGGTAAAAATATTATGCAATTCTTTTTCAAATAAAATTGCTGCAAGGGCTTTAATGTCAAGAGCAATCTGCTGAGGCATTTGAGGACGTCGCAGGACAGGATAATCAAATCCACAGAGATCGAGTGTAAGGAGCCTTAAAGGAAGAGCTGCGTGAAAAGTTGCGTTTGAATTGAAAAAGTAAAATAAGTAAAGTAAGCTTAATACGCAGAAGTTATTATTATATATTATTAAAGAATATTAGAGATTATTATTATTTAATTTTTTTAGCCATTTTCAGCGTGAAAAGGAGTTTCAAAGTTGCAGAAAGGGTTGCACGAACGATCTGTGCCGGTGCGTGAGGCACGGTGTTCACTGCACTGACGACTGTGGGTGTCAGTGCTGTGAGAATAATAAAGGTAAAAATATTATGCAATTCTTTTTCAAATAAAATTGCTGCAAGGGCTTTAATGTCAAGAGCAATCTGCTGAGGCATTTGAGGACGTCGCAGGACAGGATAATCAAATCCACAGAGATCGAGTGTAAGGAGCCTTAAAGGAAGAGCTGCGTGAAAAGTTGCGTTTGAATTGAAAAAGTAAAAAAAAGTAAAGTAAGCTTAATACGCAGAAGTTATTATTACATTATATTATTAAAGAATATTAAAGATTATTATTATTTAATTCTTTTAGCCATTTTCAGCGTGAAAAGGAGTTTCAAAGTTGCAGAAAGGGTTGCACGAACGATCTGTGCCGGTGCGTGAGGCACGGTGTTCACTGCACTGACGACTGTGGGTGTCAGTGCTGTGAGAATAATAAAGGTAAAAATATTATGCAATTCTTTTTCAAATAAAATTGCTGCAAGGGCTTTAATGTCAAGAGCAATCTGCTGAGGAATTTGAGGACGTCGCAGGACAGGATAATCAAATCCACAGAGATCAAGTGTAAGGAGCCTTAAAGGAAGAGCTGCGTGAAAAGTTGCGTTTGAATTGAAAAAGTAAAATAAGTAAAGTAAGCTTAATACGCAGAAGTTATTATTATATATTATTAAAGAATATTAGAGATTATTATTATTTAATTTTTTTAGCCATTTTCAGCGTGAAAAGGAGTTTCAAAGTTGCAGAAAGGGTTGCACGAACGATCTGTGCCGGTGCGTGAGGCACTGTGTTCACTGCACTGACGACTGTGGGTGTCAGTGCTGTGAGAATAATAAAGGTAAAAATATTATGCAATTCTTTTTCAAATAAAATTGCTGCAAGGGCTTTAATGTCAAGAGCAATCTGCTGAGGCATTTGAGGACGTCGCAGGACAGGATAATCAAATCCACAGAGATCAAGTGTAAGGAGCCTTAAAGGAAGAGCTGCGTGAAAAGTTGCGTTTGAATTGAAAAAGTAAAATAAGTAAAGTAAGCTTAATACGCAGAAGTTATTATTATATATTATTAAAGAATATTAGAGATTATTATTATTTAATTTTTTTAGCCATTTTCAGCGTGAAAAGGAGTTTCAAAGTTGCAGAAAGGGTTGCACGAACGATCTGTGCCGGTGCGTGAGGCACTGTGTTCACTGCACTGACGACTGTGGGTGTCAGTGCTGTGAGAATAATAAAGGTAAAAATATTATGCAATTCTTTTTCAAATAAAATTGCTGCAAGGGCTTTAATGTCAAGAGCAATCTGCTGAGGCATTTGAGGACGTCGCAGGACAGGATAATCAAATCCACAGAGATCGAGTGTAAGGAGCCTTAAAGGAAGAGCTGCGTGAAAAGTTGCGTTTGAAATGAAAAAGTAAAAAAAAGTAAAGTAAGCTTAATACGCGTGCATTTTAATATTTATATATTATTATAATTTATAATTATTTTATTTCTCTTAGCCATTTTCAGCGCGAAAAGGAGATTCTAAGTTGACACTTTTCATATTTTTTTATTTTGTTTTTACTTAATCATTACCTATGTCACTTGTTTAAAAGTTTCCTAGCGAAAATTGCAAGTTCTGACATTAAATAGGTTTTCATATTGTTTTATTGTTTTTGAATGTATAATAATAATAATACTGCTAACTTGAAGGTTTTAGGCCCTCAAGCTCATACCTTTCTACATAAACTAGTTTTCCTTAACAGACAAATTTTAGCCCACATTAAGAGGTCAACAAATATCTTATATCTCGTGCTGCAATTGTATTGTTTGTTTTAATATGGTGATTTTTGATCATAATGCATTCCATATTTTGTTGTTTATTCAACATTAATTAGTAAAATCTCTTTTCATGGCAGGATCATCAACATGTATATACACAATCCCACAATCGGACGTCGCCCGGCGAACGGCTGTATATTTGTCAGCACTGCCACAAGAGCTACAGCCAGAGAAGTAACCTGGCAAGACACTATAGGGCATCTCACGGGAAGGGGATAAATTTTAAAGTTAAGAGGGAAGATCGTAGAAGTCAACAAAGTTAACCAATAGTTCACCCAAAAGTTATAGGGTTTAGTTCTTCAAAACTTCAAGTTACTGCTAACTTGAAGGTTTTAGGCCCTCAAGCTCATACCTTTCTACATAAACTAGTTTTCCTTAACAGACAAATTTTAGCCCACATTAAGGGGTCAACAAATATTATCTTATATCTCGTGCTGCAATTGTATTGTTTGTTTTAATATGGTGATTTTTGATCATAATGCATTCCATATTTTGTTGTTTATTCAACATTAATTAGTAAAATCTCTTTTCATGGCAGGATCATCAACTTGTATATACACAATCCCACAATCGGACGTCGCCCGGCGAACGGCTGTATATTTGTCAGCACTGCGACAAGAGCTACAGCCAGAGAAGTAACCTGGCAAGACACTATAGGGCATCTCACGGGAAGGGGATAAATTTTAAAGTTAAGAGGGAAGATCGTAGAAGTCAACAAAGTTAACCAATAGTTCACCCAAAAGTTATAGGGTTTAGTTCTTCAAAACTTCAAGTTACTGCTAACTTGAAGGTTTTAGGCCCTCAAGCTCATACCTTTCTACATAAACCAGTTTTCCTTAACAGACAAATTTTAGCCCACATTAAGAGGTCAACAAATATTATCTTATATCTCGTGCTGCAATTGTATTGTTTGTTTTAATATGGTGATTTTTGATCATAATGCATTCCATATTTTGTTGTTTATTCAACATTAATTAGTAAAATCTCTTTTCATGGCAGGATGATGAACATGCACATGCGCTTACCCGTAAGAGGACTCACACTGGCGAGCGGCTCTACATGTGCCAGCATTGCGGTAAGGGCTTTAATCTCAGAAGCAATCTCTCAAGGCATTGGAGGACGTCCGGGCAGATCGCCGATCCGGGCAGATCGCCGATCCGGGCAGATCGCCGATCCGGGTAAATCGCCCATCCGGGCAGATCGCAAATTTCAATTCTTTACAAAGTTACGGAAATGTAAAATTATAATAAAACAAAAAAGTAACATAAGTGATTATTTTCTTAGAAGTTCATTTAGATAAAGAAATTTATTGATAACAATAGTTCTTTAATAATAATTATTAATAATATTTATTTATTAATAATTATTTAATAATAATTAAATCAATATAAATCTGTTCTTAATATAAAATTACAAACTATCACATATAAAAAGAGAACAATATGTATATGCAATTTTATTCTCCCTTGAATATATGTCACCATGCTTCCACAATTCGGTGACAAATTATATACATATGTACGATGTAAATGTATCATTATATTTTTTAAAGAGTTTAATCAAAAAGTTTTGAGTATGTTTGTACCATAACTAAATCATCACATATATTTTTTTACGACGGAATACAAAGAGCAAGACGACATGGTACGTGATAGAATCGTCATGGGAATTTACGACAAAACGACGCAAGAACGATTGCTGCGGGACGCTACTCTAACATTGAATAAAGCAGTAGATTTTTGTCGAGCGGTTGAAGCGAGTAAGACTCAGGCAAAAGCATTACAAACTGACAGTGCTGTAGCTGCAATCAAGACAGAACAGAGGAAGTTACAAGGCAAACAAAGTCAAACAGTGCAGAAGTGTGACTACTGTGGTTACAAACATGAAAAAATGAAATGTCCAGCATATGGAAAAAACTGTGCAAAGTGCCAAAAGCGAAATCATTTTGCATCGCAGTGTAAGCAAGCTGTGAAGAAGGGAGAAAGGAGAGTGAATGAAGTTCATGAAGAGGAACTTGAGGAACCGGAAAGTGATGAAGAGTTCTATGTCAGTGCTGTAGTTAAGGAGGTAGGCTCAATTCAATCAGCTTCCAGAGAAACAGTATGGACTAAGAGAGTAAAGGTAGGAAATGACGAAGCCAATTTTAAACTCGATATTGGAGCTGAAGTCAGTATTTTGCCATTAGATGTTGTAAAAAGGATTGATTGTAACATTAGACTTGTCTCATATGGTAGTTCTAAATTTAAGATAAAACCTGTAGGTGATGTTTGTTTAGAGTGTTTTGTTAATTCACATAGTTCTAAGGTTACTTTTATTATTGTTGAAAGTTCTGGTCAGATGCCATTATTGGGTTTGCAAGGTTGTTTAAGTTTAAATTTGCTAAAGCGAATAGACAATGTTGAAAATTGTAACTCACTTGAGGATGTTAATAAATATCCAGCTGTATTTGAAGGTCTGGGCAAAAACCCAAGTAAGCATCACATTACGTTAAAAGAAAATGTCATGCCTAAGGTTTGTCCCATAAGGAGACTACCTCAGATATTACATGAAAGATTGAAAAAGAAATTGAATAACCACCTTGAAGAACAGGGAATTATAAAGTAGACGAACCAACAGAGTGGGTACACCCACTAGTAATTGTTGAAAAAAATAACAATGACTTGCGACTTTGCCTGACCCAAAGCATTTGAACGGTGCCATTCAGCGGGAACACTTTCTAATACCATCAGTGGAAGAAATATCAGGAAAGCTGAGTAACAAGCAATACTTTACTGTACTAGACATAAAATGGGTATTGGCAGGTGGAACTCGATGATGCTAGCACTGATCTTTGTACAGTTGGTACACCATTTGGTAGATTTCAGTTTCTAAGATTGGCTTTTGGAATCTGTTCTGCACCGGAAGTTTTTCAAAAGAAAAACGATGAAATCTTTGGGGATCTTGATGGTGTTGGTTTATACTTTGATAATATTAGATTTAATAAAACAGAGGTGCAATTTAAAAGCAGCGTGAAGTTCTTGGGTCAAATTTTTTCGAGGAATGGTGTTGAACCAAACAATAGTTATATTAAAGCCGTGCCGAAAAATAAAACTGACCTGTTTAGATTTTTAGGAATGGTAAAATTTGTCGGGAAATTTATTCCTAATCTTTCTCAAATAAACGCGCCTTTGCGAAATTTGACTAAAAATGATACAGAGTTTGTCTGGGCCACTAAACATGACAATGCCGTGAATAGATTGAAATATCTGCTAACGAACGCACCAGTACTGACATTTTTCAATCCTCAGTTGCCGATTGAAATCGAAACTGATGCTTCAAAAGATGGATTAGGCGCATGTTTGCTTCAGAATGACCACCTGTCGCATTTGCATCAAGAAGCAAAACAAATTTCATTTGTTTGTTTACGGATTGGATGTTAAACTTAAGTCTGATCACAAACCGCTTGAGTCCATATTTCAGAAAGACTTACGCAGCAATATCACCACGATTACAAAGAATGAGGTTAAGACTCCTCAACTACAATCTCTCTGCGACTTACAAATCTGGGAAATATATGTATATTTCAGACACGTTATCGAGAGCTTATTTGACGGATAATGGGTTAAAATCGGATTCTGAAGAATTTGCAGTTCATTCGGTAATATAAAATCTCCCGATATCAGATAATCGGAAAACCCAATTTGAAAATGCTACTAAAGTAGACTCAGTTAAGCCTTGTAATGGATTACTTTCGCAATGGGTGGCCAAGTACTAAGTGTGATGTCCCAGAGGCCATAAGACATTACTTGAAACGAAAAGACCAGTTAACCATTTCAAATAACTTACTGTTGTTGGAGAATAAGTTAATTGTCCCAACCTCACTACGAAGTGAAATGTTAAATTTGCTTCGCGAAGGTCACTTAGGAATAGAGAAGACAAAAGCGCGTGCACGTCTATTATTTTATTGGCCGGGCTTGAGTGAGACATTGAGTCATTCAGTAAAAAGTGTAAAGTTTGCGAAAAAATTGCGACAAAAAACCAAAAAGAAACTTTTCATCCTTATCCAATTCCCGAATCACCCTGGGAAAGACTTGGTGTAGATATTTTTACTTATAATAATGTAAGTTACCTAGTGGTCTTTGACGCGTACTCTAACTGGTTGAAGCTCTTAACACTTAAAGATAAATCTGCCAAATCCGTGATTTCATCCTTAAAGCCTGTATTTTCAAGATTTGGATCGCCGGATTTGGATTGTCTGTGATAACGTACCATTCAATAGTTATCCCTTTAACGCTTTTGCTAAAGAATTGTTATATCCGTTCCTTTCTAATACTTAATTAGCAAATAATTAACCTAATTGGACTCCCAATTGGTCGTCTTGTTTTCCTACCTTACTGGATTTTCAATTATTACTTACCTATTATAATTCCGTTTTTACAAAATCATTTTATTCAGCGTACATATTGTGATATGGCTTTTTTTTCTTTTGGAGACTATCTACGCTTAGTGTTTTACACTTTACTTAGGATTTTGGCTATTATGAAGAAAATAACTTTACTAATACAATGTTATTCGATGTTTATAAGGCCCCATAGACAAGACATGAAATTTCCCTTTTGCGGGAAAAGAACCAACTGCGCCCGGTCGACAGACAAAAGCGGCAACAAAAATTCGAAAACAATAATTATACACGAAGAATGTGTAAGTGTGAGTGTAAGACTGGAAAGTTAAACCAGATATTTTGTGGGGAAGAATAAGAAAATGGTAGCAGCAATACGGCAACAAAAATGGATAATAAATAATAAGATAAGAAGAATAAAATTGGACAGGTCGAGATAAAATGACTTGTCGGAGGACATTGCTTTGATGACATATTGCTTCTGATTGAATCTTTAGCAGGAAACCATAGGATAGAACGACCATTTTGTGTTGATTACTACCAATCCTTGTGGAGGGTTGGTAACCCATTGTTTCAGTAACCAACCAGTTGGAGTTGACTTCAGCCTTCCCAACTCAGTTGATGGTGGGTTTTCAGTGCCCCAGACCAGGCTATCGTATGTATCGATTAGAATTTGCTTTAACATTAGATTATACAAGAACCCCGAGAGGCTTCCAAAGGGAGTTGAAGCATATGCTGGTCGGGAGTTCCTGTGAGATTGTAGAATTTGAAATATACGTAAAAAATAACTATCACTCTCTTTAGGCTGAATGCTATATTTTGTCGACACTTTTGCAATACTTTTAACCGTTCCTTTCTAATACTTGGTAATTAGCAAATAATTAACCTAATTGGACCCCCAATTGGTCATCTTCTTTTCTTACCTTACTGGATTTTCAACTATTACTTACCTACTATTATAATTCCGTTTTTACAAAATCATTTTATTCACCGTACATATTGTGATATGGCCTTTTTTTTCTTTTGGAGACTATCTACGCTTAGTGTTTTACACTTTACTTGGGATTTGGCTATTATGAAGAAAAGAACTTTACTAATACAATGTTATTCGATGTTTGTAAGGTTCCATAGACAAGACATAAAATTTCCCTTTTGCGGGAAAAGAACTAACTGCGCCCGGTCGACAGACAAAATCGCCAACAAAAATTCGAAAACAATAATTATACACGAAGAATGTGTAAGTGAGAGTGTAAGACTGGAAAGTTAAACCAGATATTTTGTGGGGAAGAATAAGACAATGGTAGCAGCAATACGGCAACAAAAATGGATAATAAATAATAAGATAAGAAGAATAAAATTGGACAGGTCGAGATAAAATGACTTGTCGGAGGATATTGCTTTGATGGCACTGCTTCTGATTGAATCTTTAGCAGGGAACCATAGGATAGAAGGACCATTTTGTGTTGATTACTACCAATCCTTGTGGAGGGTTGGTAACCCATTGTTTCAGTAACCAACCAGTTGGGGTTGCCTTCAGCCTTCCCAACTCAGTTGATGGTGGTTTTTCAGTGCCCTAGACCAGGCTATCGTATGTATCGATTAGAATTTGCTTTAACATTAGATTATACAAGAACCCCGAGAGGCTTCCAAAGGGAGTTGAAGCATATATGCTGGTCGGGAGTTCCTGTGAGATTGTAGAATTTGAAATATACGTAAAAAATAACTATCACTCTCTTTAGGCTGAATGCTATACTTTGTCGACACTTTTGCAATACTTTTAACCGTTCCTTTCTAATAGTAGGTAATTAGCAAATAATTAACCTAATTGGACCCCCAATTGGTCGTCTTATTTTCTTACCTTACTGAATTTTCAATTATTACTTACCTACTATTATAATTCAGTTTTTACAAAATCATTTTATTCACCGTACATATTGTGATATGGCTTTTTTTCTTTTGGAGACTATCTACGCTTAGTGTTTTACACTGTACTTAGGGTTTGGCTATTATGAAGAAAAGAACTTTACTAATACAAAGTTATTCGATGTTTATAACGCCCCATAGACAAGACATAAAATTTCCCTTTTGCGGGAAAAGGACCAACTGCGCCCGGTCGACAGACAAAACCGCCAACAAAAATTCGAAAACAATAATTATACACGAAGAATGTGTAAGTGGGAGTGTAAGACTGGAAAGTTAAACCAGATATTTTGTGGGGAAGAATAAGAAAATGGTAGCAGCAATACGGCAACAAAAGTGGATAATAAATAATAAGATAATGAGAAGAATAAAACTGGAAAGGTCGAGATAAAATGACTTGTCGGAGGATATTGCTTTGATGACACATTGCTTCGGATTGAATCTCTAGCAGGGAACCATAGGATAGAACGACCATTTTGTGTTGATTTTTACCACTCCTTGTCGAGGGTTGGTAACCCATTGTCAGTAACCAACCAGTTGGAGTTGACTTCAGTCTTCCCAACTGAGTTGATGGTGGTTTTTCAGTGCCCTAGACCAGGCTATCGTATGTATCGATTAGAATTTGCTTTAACATTAGATTATACAAGAACCCCGAGAGGCTTCCAAAGGGAGTTGAAGCATATGCTGGTCGGGAGTTCCTGTGAGATTGTAGAATTTGAAATATACGTAAAAAATAACTATCACTCTCTTTAGGCTGAATGCTATATTTTGTCGACACTTTTGCAATACTTTTAACCGTTCCTTTCTAATACTTGGTAATGAGCAAATAATTAACCTGATTGGATCCCCAATTGGTCATCTTATTTTCTTACCTTACTGGATTTTCAATTATTACTTACCTACTATTATAATTCCGTTTTTACAAAATCATTTTATTCACCGTACATATTGTGATTTGGCTTTTTTTTCTTTTGGACACTATCTACGCTTAGTGTTTTACACTTTACTTAGGATTTGGCTATTATGAAGAAAAGAACTTTACTAATACAATGTTATTCGATGTTTATAAGGCCCCATAGACAAGACATACAATTTCCCTTTTGCAGTGATTGAACCAACTGCGCCCGGTCGACAGACAAAAGCGCCAACAAAAATTCGAAAACAATAATGAAGGAGAAAGGTAATTTGTCGGGCAATTCCGTCATACGAAGAAGCAACCGTAGACACGTGTTTCGGACTATTAGTCCTCATCAGTACGGTATAGCCAAGGAGTAAGATGGACACTCAATGGAAAAAAACATTCAAATGGAGACCATAAGGGGGGTGCCCAATGTCGCCAATTGGTGCTTCAGTCACAACATCTTCAAAACAATAAATAATAATAAACAATAATTATACACGAAGAATGTGTAAGTGGGAGTGTAAGACTGGAAAGTTAAACCAGATATTTTCTGGGGAAGAATAAGAAAATGGTAGCAGCAATACGGCAACAAAAATGGATAATAATTAATACGATAATAAGAAGAATAAAATTGGAGACGTCGAGATAAAATAACTTGTCGGAAGACATTGCTTTGATGACACTGATTTGGATTGAATCTTTAGCGGGAAACCATAGGATAGAACGACCATTTTGTGTTGATTTTTACCAGTCCTTGTCCAGGGTTGGTAACCCATTGTTTCAGTAACCAACCAGTTGTTCATCCCAACTGAGTTGATGGTGGATTTTCAGTGCCCTAGACCAGGCTATCGTATGTATCGATTAGAATTTGCTTTAACTATCACTGTCTTTAGGCTGAATGCTATATTTTGTCGACACGTTTGCAATACTTTTAACCGTTCCTTCCTAATACTTGGTAATTAGCAAGCCATTAACCTAATTGGACCCCCAATTGGTCATCTTATTTTCTTACTTTACTGGATTTTCAACTATTACTTACCTACTATTATAATTCCGTTTTTACAAAATCATTTTATTCACCGTACATATTGTGATATGGCTTTTTTTTTCTTTTGGAGACTATCTACGCTTAGTGTTTTACACTTTACTTGGGATTTGGCTATTATGAAGAAAAAAGAACTTTACTAATACAGTTATTCGATGTTTGTAAGGTTCCATAGACAAGACATAAAATTTCCCTTTTGCGGGAAAAGAACTAACTGCGCCCGGTCGACAGACAAAATCGCCAACAAAAATTCGAAAATAATTAATCACGAAGAATGTGTAAGTGGGAGTGTAGACTGGAAAGTTAAACGTGATATTTTGTGGGGAAGAATAAGAAAATGGTAGCAGCAATACGGCAACAAAAATGGATAATAAATAATAACATAATAAGAAGAATAAAACTGGAGAGGTCGAGATAAAATAACTTGTCGGAAGACATTGCTTTGATGACACTGATTTGGATTGAATCTTTAGCAGGGAACCATAGGATAGAACGATCATTTTGTGTTGATTTTTACCAGTCCTTGTCGAGGGTTGGTAACCCATTGTTTCAGTAACCAACCAGTTGGAGTTGACTTCAGTCTTCCCCTAGACGAGGCTATCGTCTGTATCGATTAGAATATGCTTTAACATTAGATTATACAATTATACAAGAACCCCGAGAGGCTTCCAAAGGGAGTTAAAGCATATATGCTGGTCGGGAGTTCCTGTGAGATTGTAGAATTTGAAATATACGTAAAAAATAACTATCACTCTCTTTAGGCTGAATGCTATATTTTGTCGACACTTTTGCAATACTTTTAACCGTTCCTTTCTAATAGTAGGTAATTAGCAAATAATTAACCTAATTGGACCCCCAATTGGTCGTCTTATTTTCTTACCTTACTGAATTTTCAATTACTACTTACCTACTATTATAATTCAGTTTTTACAAAATCATTTTATTCACCGTACATATTGTGATATGGCTTTTTTTCTTTTGGAGACTATCTACGCTTAGTGTTTTACACTGTACTTAGGATTTGGCTATTATGAAGAAAAGAACTTTACTAATACAAAGTTATTCGATGTTTATAACGCCCCATAGACAAGACATAAAATTTCCCATTTGCGGGAAAAGGACCAACTGCGCCCGGTCGACAGACAAAAGCGCCAACAAAAATTCGAAAACAATAATGAAGGAAAAAGGTAATTTGTCGGGCAATTCCGTCATACGAAGAAGCAACCGGAGACACGTGTTTCGGACTATTAGTCCTCATCAGTACGGTATAGCCAAGGAGTAAGATGGACACTCAATGGAAAAAAAACATTCAAATGGAGACCATAAGGGGGGTGCCCAATGTCGCCAATTGGTGCTTCAGTCACAACATATTTAAAACAATAAATAATAATAAACAATAATTATACACGAAGAATGTGTAAGTGGGAGTGTAAGACTGGAAAGTTAAACCAGATATTTTGTGGGGAAGAATAAGAAAATGGTAGCAGCAATACGGCAACAAAAATGGATAAGAAATAATAAGATAATGAGAAGAATAAAATTGGAGAGGTCGAGGTAAAATAACTTGTCGGAAGACATTGCTTTGATGACACTGATTTGGATTGAATCTTTAGCAGGGGACCATAGGATAGAACGACCATTTTGTGTTGATTTCTACCAGTCCTTGTGGAGGGTTGGTAACCCATTGTTTCAGTAACCAACCAGTTGGAGTTGACTTCAGCCTTCCCAACTCAGTTGATGGTGGTTTTCAGTGCCCCAGACCAGGCTATCGTATGTATCGATTAGAATTTGCTTTAACATTATATTATACAAGAACCCCGAGGGACTTCCAAAGGGAGTGGAAGCATATGCTGGTCGGGAGTTTGTGAGATTAAAGAATTTGAAATATACGTAAAAAATATCTATCACTCTCTTTAGGCTGAATGCTATATTTTGTCGACACTTTTGCAATACTTTTAACCGTTCCTTTCTAATAGTAGGTAATTAGCAAATAATTAACCTAATTGGACCCCCAATTGGTCATCTTCTTTTCTTACCTTACTGGATTTTCAATTATTACTTACCTACTATTATAATTCCGTTTTTACAAAATCATTTTATTCACCGTACATATTGTGATATGTTTTCTTTTCTTTTTCTTTTGGAGACTATCTACGCTTAGTGTTTGACACTTTACTTAGGATTTGGCTATTGTGAAAAAAAGGTAAAAAAGGTACTTTACTAACACAATTATTCGATGTTTATAAGGCCCCATAGACAAGACATAAAATTTCCCTTTTGCGGGAAAAGAACCAACTGCGCCCGGTCGACAGACAAAAGCGGCAACAAAAATTCGAAAACAATAATTATACACGAAGAATGTGTAAGTGGGAGTGTAAGACTGGAAAGTTAAACCAGATATTTTGTGGGGAAGAATAAGAAAATGGTAGCAGCAATACGGCAACAAAAATGGATAATAAATAATAAGATAAGAAGAATAAAATTGGACAGGTCGAGATAAAATGACTTGTCGGAGGACATTGCTTTGATGGCACTGCTTCTGATTGAATCTTTAGCAGGGAACCATAGGATAGAAGGACCATTTTGTGTTGATTACTACCATCCTTGTGCAGGGTTGGTAACCCATTGTTTCAGTAACCAACCAGTTGGGGTTGCCTTCAGCCTTCCCAACTCAGTTGGTGGTTTTTCAGTGCCCTAGACCAGGCTATCGTATGTATCGATTAGAATTTGCTTTAACATTAGATTATACAAGAACCCCGAGAGGCTTCCAAAGGGAGTTGAAGCATATGCTGGTCGAGAGTTCCTGTGAGATTGTAGAATTTGAAATATACGTAAAAAATAACTATCACTCTCTTTAGGCTGAATGCTATATTTTGTCGACACTTTTGCAATACTTTTAACCGTTCCTTTCTAATACTTGGTAATTAGCAAGTAATTAACCTAATTGGACCCCCAATTGGTCATCTTATTTTCTTACTTTACTGGATTTTCAACTATTACTTACCTACTATTATAATTCCGTTTTTACAAAATCATTTTATTCACCGTACATATTGTGATATGGCTTTTTTTTCTTTTGGAGACTATCTACGCTTAGTGTTTTACACTGTACTTAGGATTTGGCTATTATGAAGAAAAGAACTTTACTAATACAAAGTTATTCGATGTTTATAACGCCCCATAGACAAGACATACAATTTCCCTTTTGCAGTGATTGAACCAACTGCGCCCGGTCGACAGACAAAAGCGCCAACAAAAATTCGAAAACAATAATGAAGGAGAAAGGTAATTTGTCGGGCAATTCCGTCATACGCAGAAGCAACCGTAGACACGTGTTTCGGACTATTAGTCCTCATCAGTACGGTATAGCCAAGGAGTAAGATGGACACTCAATGGAAAAAACATTCAAATGGAGACCATAAGGGGGGTGCCCAATGTCGCCAATTGGTGCTTCAGTCACAACATCTTCAAAACAATAAATAATAATAAACAATAATTATACACGAAGAATGTGTAAGTGGGAGTGTAAGACTGGAAAGTTAAACCAGATATTTTGTGGGGAAGAATAAGGAAATGGTAGCAGCAATACGGCAACAACAATGGATAATAAATAATAAGATAATAAGAAGAATTAAATTGGAGAGGTCGAGATAAAATAACTTGTCGGAAGACATTGCTTTGATGACACTGATTTGGATTGAATCTTTAGCGGGAAACCATAGGATAGAACGACCATTTTGTGTTGATTTTTACCAGTCCTTGTCCAGGGTTGGTAATCCATTGTTTCAGTAACCAACCAGTTGGAGTTCATCCCAACTGAGTTGATGGTGGTTTTTCAGTGCCCTAGACGAGGCTATCGTATGTATCGATTAGAATTTGCTTTAACTATCACTGTCTTTAGGCTGAATGCTATATTTTGTCGACACTTTTGCAATACTTTTAACCGTTCCTTTCTAATACTTGGTAATTAGCAAATAATTAACCTAATTGGACCCCCAATTGGTCATCTTATTTTCTTACCTTACTGGATTTTCGATTATTACTTACCTACTATTATTCCGTTTTTACAAAATCATTTTATTCACTGTATTATTGTGATATGGCTTTTTTCTTTTGGAGACTATCTACGCTTAGTATTTTACACTTTACTTAGGATTTGGCTATTATGAAGAAAAGAACTTTACTAATACAATGCGATTCGATGTTTATAAGGCCCCATAGACAAGACATAAAATTTCCCTTTTGCGGGAAAAGAACCAACTGCGCCCGGTCGACAGACAAAAGCGCCAACAAAGATTCGAAAACAAAAATAATACACGAAGAATGTGTAAGTGGGAGTGTAAGACTGGAAAGTTAAACTAGATATTTTGTGGGGAAGAATAAGAAAATGGTAGCAGCAATACGGCAACAAAAATGGATAATAAATAATAAGATAATGAGAAGAATAAAACTAGAGAGGTCGAGATGAAATAACTTGTCGGAAGACATTGCTTTGATGACACTGATTTGGATTGAATCTTTAGCAGGAAACCATAGGATAGAAGGACCATTTTGTGTTGATTTCTACCAGTCCTTGTGAAGGCTTTGTAATCCAATGTTTCAATAACCAACCAGTCGGGGTTGACTTCAGCCTTTCCAACTCAGTTAATGGTGGGTTTTCAGTGGCCCAGACCAGGCTGTCATCAATTAGAATTTGTCTAAACATTAGATTGGTATGGTTCGTCATCTACCGCAACATAGCATCGGATACATAACGCCAAGAGCCTCGGAATCATTCTTTTCCGCTTGGATGACATATGGCCCTCACATCAGCCACTCTTCCTGAGTGATGCCCAACTATTTGACCGTTCTTACTCGTGGAATTTTTTCCCGTTAGAAAATTGCTCACTGGTCCAGAGGGAGAGCGGTCATTGAATATAACTGGCTCTTGCCTGGATGTGGACGGAGTTTCAACTTCTGATGCAGACATAAGTGCAGTCCCTGTACCACTTCCTCCGATCTGCAGGTAACTCTCGCTTTGGTATATCAGCCGTTTGAATATTATACAGGATGGGGGACACCTGCCATAACCTTGTGGTTGTAGGGTGGCTAGCCAGGACTTCGATATTGAGCTTCAACTTGTAAAGTTTGACAATGAGCCCATCGTGAGATATAGTATGGTGAGGAAGACCGGTTAGTGTCCAGGAAGACTCGGATGGCATCTATAAGTTGATGAATGTCCTCAGCTTGGTGCAGAAGCTGCAGCTCTGGTGTGCCATTAAATAATATATTGTTTGGACTTGTTGTGGTGATATTTCTATTATTTTCTTGTGAGAGATGTGTCAGCCAGGCGTAGCTGCTAGAGTGACATGGCTTCGGTGGACTTTCTAGTAGTCAACTTTGTTTAGCCTCTTCAGTGGTGTTTATCCTACTTAGCAGTTAAGATTATCAACTTTGTATGGGTTCTCCGCCTTATGTACACAGACAGTCTTCAAACGGATGGGTTGATCGTTCGAATAAATTCTCTGGTGTTTCCCCTCTTCATAGCATCAATTGGTTGTTGAGGCGTTTCAATGCATTCAGACTGACTTTCAAATCTGAAACAATATAAATAAACTAATTTAGAATTAATAATTCCTAATTATTTGATTAGTGCACACTGAGGACGGTCTAAAAAATCGAAGATATTCCAGAAGAAAAAAAACTCCCCCAAATTTGAGAAAAACCTCAAATTTCCCATTTAAAATGCATATTTTTTCTTTCTTTTCACGTTTCGGATTTAGAAAAAAATATTTTTTGTCATTTATTAACTAATTTTAAATTGTTTAAACAATTAGCATTTGTTTAAACAAAAACATACGATTATTGGCCTTTTTGTCATTTATTAATTAGCAATTTAATAAAAACTTTGTGGCGTCAAATTAATCAGTGGAAACCACACTCATTAATTAGCAATTTATTGTTTAAACAATTATATTTGTTTACAGAAATATACAACGTTACAGACATTTTTCTTTTTTATTGAGAAATAACTATTAGATTGTTGGCATTGTCTGTCATTAATTAACTAGTTTGCAATTGTTTAAAACATACAATTTGTTTAAACAAAAATATACAATGGTACTGACGTATCTTTCTGGCAAATATTATTGTATTTGTATTTGTTTTCTTGCCATTTTTGTTAACTAATTTTTATAAAACCTACAAAATTACAAAAAAGACCAGAAATCCTATAATAATTTTTGTCAAGAAATACGTACTAACATCGTAAATTATTAATGAAAATGTAAAGACATTTTCTCAAATTAATATTATACACTGTGGGCAAAAAAAAACGGTACAAATGTTCAATTACTTCTATTTCCAAAGATTTTAAGTAAATTAAAGCAAGCATTTCTTTGAAGGACTAATTGCTTATGTTGTGAGGATTGAAAACATACCATGTTCGCAATTCCACTTCTTTTTCAGTAAAAACTGCAAAAACCTATGTTTCAAAATTTCACCCTGTATGCAAAAAAAAATCACCCTGTATTCGATGCAATAAAATCTCTGCTGTCCCTTTTGACCAAAGAAAAAAAATTCATTACCTGCTAATTTTATTACAGCTTGCATTTCACATTAAATTGACACGCTGTTATCAGAAATGTTGCATAGCCTAACACAAAGCAACATATCTGTGGATTGAAACGTCCTGGTATTGCGAATATGGTACGGTTTCAATCTTCACACTACAGGCAATTCGTTTTTAAAAGAAATATGTATTTGAATTGACAAAATACTATAGGAAATACGAGTGATCAAAAATTTGTACCGTTTTGTTTGGCCCACCGTGTATTTGTTTAAAGAAATAGTATTTGTTTACACAATTGCAAATTAGTTAAAAAATAAACAAAAAATACCAATAATCTAATAGCAAAATTATAAAATATGCCTAACCACATATTTTTGTTTAAACAAATGGTAATTGTTTGAACAGTTGATAATTAGTTAATAAATGCCAAAAATGTAATAATTTTTGCAACAAATAGAAAAATGAGTTTGTAAAATCATATAATTTAGTTTAAACAAATGGTAATTGATTTAAAAAAAATAATTTTTAAATTAATTAATAAATAGCAAAAACATGTCAATAATCCAATAATAGTAATTTCTGTCAGAAAAATAATAAATCACGTAACTTTGTAAAATTGTAAATTTGGGGAATATTTGGCCTCATTTTTAGGGTACTGTAAGAGATGGTGGGGTTTATGAAATATTTTTGATTAAATATTTACTGTTTTATTTAAAAAGTGCCATAGTATATGTATAGTACTCAAGCACTCATTGAACGGGTTAAAAAAATTTAAATACGGTATAAACGAAAAATTTAAATACGAAAAATCTTCCTACATTACGTCTAGATTACTGTACAAAACTGAGATATTTTGTGAATGAATTATGATACTTTTTGTGGCATTCTTTAACAAAACCTTTTGTATTTAATTACTTGGTACTATCTTTTTCATGCTATCACTTATATTTGCAAATATTAATAGTATGTGTTTCATCTTCCATACTGTACTATCATGGCCATATATTATGTCCCTTCTTTTGAATTCCATTTTCTCGGAAACCTAGGGGCGAAAAAATTTTAAAAAATTCTGGAGCTGTCCTTGATTAGTATGCTACAACTCATAAAAATTAGAAAGCTTTGTGGTGTTTTCCCGATTTTTCCAAATTAAGAATTGGCGCTGTTTTTGCCTCGTAAATTTTATTCGTTTAACTTTACCAATTAATTACTCCCGAAATATTACATAGATTTGAACGAATTAAAAAGTAAAATCACCTGCGGAATGCTAGCTTTCAATGTGCATTGTTGTAAAATCATTGGATGAGTGCTTGACCCACAAAAAGCTATATTATGCAATGCCAGAAATTCCTTTATTAGAAGAGCTAGAATAATGAAATATAGACTATAGGCTACCCACTAATTCATAGGTTTAAAGTTTATTACATAATCATGGTTTATCTTAATTAACCACAGTTGTTCGAGTACTTACTGTCAATCAATAGGGTATTCCGGTGTTTTTTAAATTGTCATTTTTTATAAACTATGGGTGTTACTGTTTGCTACTTCACTAGTAAAATATCAAACATCGTTTTAAATTAAGAGAAATCGTTGTTTGAATTTTGAATTAGGATTGGTCTTTGTGACGTCACAAAGACCGCTCAAAGTGAGCGACTTGACAACGTTGCTATATCTAGGGTGCTCGTAATTTTTTGTTTTGTTGTGTCAACGTTTAGAATCGCTCGTTTGTTGACACCTGCTTTGGTTATTGAAGTTATATCAAATACTTGACTTCAAAATGTATAAACGCCAACGCCGACATAGTTCTGAGCCGAATTGAAAATGGAGTTCGACTTCGTTCTCAAACAACAGTGTAGCCAACCGTCAACTTGGGCGATCAGCTGTTCGACAGCTTTCCGCTGTTGCCAGCGCTAATAGGGATCGGTAATGATCGTGTGTTTCCGAGGGTGGTCGGCGAATTCAAACGAAATGCACTTTTAATTGCAATCATCTCACAGAAAAGCTAGATCAAAAAGCTCATAGCTTAACTTTATGAATCCTCATAAATTGTACAATAGGTTAAACCGAATATTTGCTTAAATTTTGACATGACCGGAATACCCTATTTTGTTCCGGTTCCATCAATTTTATTCTTCGCGGTATTCTTGCCGACACTTAATTCAATAACAATTTCTCGAATGCTGATCTTATCATGTAGTCGAGTTATTTGCCTTCTAAAATTCATGCAAATGAGACATTTTTATATATTACGTCAAAATTCAAAATGACATTAATGTGATATGACAAGCGTACTGACATGGCATTACGAAGCCCAGTTTAATCAGTGCAAATTAGAGTGTCGTTTTGTATGCTCGCGATAGTACCTAGTCCGTAAATTTTAATTAGGCGGAATATATTAATAAAATATAACTTTTATTAAATCTGCGATTATTATCTCATGTATTTGTCTCTGCAAGAGTTAAGGGTTGATTAATTTGTTCCAATTAAATTGAAAAAGATATTACAAATACAAAAGTTAAATTCAAACCGCATACGGTGATAGTAC
This sequence comes from Melinopterus prodromus, assembly GCA_964023965.1. Classification (NCBI taxonomy): domain Eukaryota; kingdom Metazoa; phylum Arthropoda; class Insecta; order Coleoptera; family Scarabaeidae; genus Melinopterus; species Melinopterus prodromus. The sequence goes on from OZ030395.1 coordinate 47,378,549, forward strand.
TGTATGAGATAGAAAGAGATAGCTTGCCCACTGCATTGCGGGATGCATACCAAATGCATTTGCATCACTTATCTACCATTACGGGTCCTTTCCAGTTATACGTAGTATATATGTTATGGACCAAGTGATTAATCCGGGCAATATTCATAATGCCCGGGATTATGAATATTGCCCTGAAAGATTGGGCAATTTAATAAATTTGTATTAATGCATGATATATAATCACATTGCCCGGGCACTATGAATACTGCCAAATTGTGTTGAGCACTTTGACAAATATCACAAGCAGTGTTGTGGTAAGTAAGTAGTAGACGGCTACCTATGTCGTCAGAGCGACGACAAATTCAAAGCGACCACGATCGCTGTAAAGGTTGCCACACACAATTGTTTTCCGAATTCGGTTTCTAAATTCGTTATCCCAAGTGGGTATTGCTATTCTGTTCGGAAATGAAACAAACTTATCATCAATAACATTAGTATTGGTTTTGTGCATCCGATTGCGAACACAAATTCTGAAACATAAAACTTTGAACAACGTTTGTGGCCAGTTTAAACGCGCGTTCTGATTAGCGGTAATGGCACTCGTAGTAGACGCCATTATAGTCCGATTTTGGAAAAGAAGCAAACATTTGTAAAAAAATACTAGAGCAATGACTTTATACACTGTGTGCCAAAAAAAAAACGGTACAAATGTTCAATTACTCATATTTCCAAAGATTTTAAGTAAATTCAAGCAAGAATTTCTTTGAAAAACTAATTGCTTATGTTGTGAGGATTAAAAACATACCATATTCGCAATTCCACTTCTTTGTTGAGTAAAAACATCAAAAAACGACGGTTCAAAATTTCACCCGGTATACGATAAAAATCACCCTGTATACTATGCTATATCTCTTCTGTCCCTTTTGACCAAAAGAAAACAAATGTCATTACCAATTAATTTTATTACACCATTCATTTCACATAAATTAGCCCGGTGTTATCAGAAATGTTGCATAGCCAAACATAAAGCAACATAACTTTGGATTGAAACGTTCTGTTATTGCGAATATGGTATGGTTTCAATCTTCGCACTACAAGCAATTTGTTTTTAAAGGAAATATTTGAATTGACTAAATATTATTGGAAATACGAGTGACTAAAAATTTGTACCGTTTTTTTTTGCCCACTGTGTATAATCTAAAAAACAAGCCGAGAATATGCCTAGTACTTCAAGTACCATATTTCACGCTGCTAAAATAGGTGGTAGAGTAAGAGTTCGGGTGCCGGATGTTGGCCGAGCTCGTAGTGATGGAAGCATGGAAGGAATATTCTAGCTACTGTAGTTTGGGAAGTACCTAAAATATGGTAAAATATATAATATCGACAAGTAGTCCCCTTTTCTTTCGCAACAAAAACGCAATTTTTCATGCTTTTCCAACCGCAGATGTGTTTCAGACGAACACATCTGATAAAAAACAATAAAGAGACTAATTAGCGAATAAAGCAAAAATGTGTATTTTGAACCAGCTTAACTTTATTTGCAATTATCTGCGTAACTAGAAACGGACAACTGCTCCCTTTTCACATCCACCCACACATATTTTTGATTGCTTATTTAGTTTTTGTATGAGTTTTGTCAATTTTCAATGTTTGTTCTGAAATATTTATTTAGGATATGAGTTTCGTTTTATTTTAACTTATACGCATTATTACTTGAGTATAGTTTGACTTTTTGTATATTTCTGAATGTTTATTCAAACAAAATATGAGTTTTGTTAATTTGTAACATATGTTGAATATATTACTGGACTAAAATTTGATTTTATTATTGTAAAAATACTGAAATAAAAAATCCATAAAAAGAAACATGTTTTAATCATCCTGCCCAGTAGATACAGGGCACTGTGAATAATGCCCGGGCAATTTAATAATTTCAATTTTTTTAATCATCTTGCCCGGTTGTTTTGGGCATTTTTCATATTGCCCGGGCATTTTTCACATTGCCCTATTAATCACTTGGTCCATAACATATACAGTTCACTGATGTCTCCATGACTGGTGTCAACCGACAATCCTTTGACATTACAACGGGAATTAGTAAAGACATCTGACCGGTTAACGCGAAATGGCAAAAAAAATTGTTCAATCAATTATGCAATTAACAGTTCATTTTCTCTTCCGGAATCTATTTGATGGTAAATTTTGTGTGCTACAGTGTGGTATTTCTATTTTCCCGATTAGGTGAAAGATTTGGGGAATATAGGATAGAAGTCTGACAGGCACAAAAGGGAGGCAATATTATTGAAGAAATGTTCTAAATTTTATCATTATTGTCAAAATCAACACCTATGTGTGTCGAAATTGAAGGTTCTTTGCCATAATGAGTATAATGACGTAATTTTAGAAACAAATGTCACGAAGAGTAAGATTTTCCTTAATATTTGATAAGAATTATCAAGGGAGAAAAATACATACCTAAATATTACGCCTGGACGCAGTTGTCCACTGATATCCACACTGCACGCCTGGTAAACAGCTGACAACTGTCTTCGGTTCCTCGGACTGATGTCCATGAAATCTTCGGGACGATGCGATGTTGGGGCACTAAGTGGGTTTCCCAGTAAGTTTCTCCGGAAGGTGATCGAGATCTTACAAACTGAATACTCAGAAGAACTGAACTTCCCTGCTGTGGTGAACGCAGGTCGTTGTGGGCCGACAGCTTTGACCAAAATAACCAATTCGCGAACGTTTGAGAGGCGTACGTCAATACTCGAATTCAGCAGGCGTTTTGATCCGGCGATTTTACGTATTTATGGCTGTATACTCATTGTATAGTTGAGGCTGTAGACTAAGGCTTGACAGTTGACGGGTATCTGGCTGGTGTCAGGAAAGAATCGATCGCATCTTGAATCTTAAATCTTGATGGATTTCAAATCACGCCGATCTTCATAGGTACATCACGTCGGTCTTCAACTTCAAGGCTACATCACGTCGAGGGCGCCAATTGTGCTAGGCACGTAAGTCCATGTTTAAAGTAGTAAGTTTGAAGAAGATTAACAACGTTTTATTGCACGAGGTAACGTAATATGTAAGCATCGGGGCAGGAACGTGTTACTGCGTGTTACTGGTCGGAGAGGCAGAATCAGAATGAAAGATATATTGAAATAAATAAACGTTGTTTTAGTATCCTTGACTACATAGGTTGTCTCACGAATGAATATTGCCGGTAACATGGCCGTCTTGGGTATGTCAGCAGTACGCGCTCCAGGGCCGATTTATCCATTAGGCGAGTGAGGCAGCTGCCTAGGGCGGCAGCCTTTTTTAGGGCGGCAAGTTTTCTTTAAAAACAAAATTTATAAATTTATGTCGAATATCGTAGATATAAAATTCGTATACCTACAGAACGGAGTGTATGGTGTACAGGTACGTACACAATTGTTCGTTGCTGGTTTGTAGGAGGCGTTATTACGGCCGAATAATAATAAATAGTACCTATTTTTCTTTTTTCTGTTGACTTGAGTTCCCTGCTGTAATGTCAGGCATCTTACGGTGATTCCCGCAATGCCACGTAATGCGCCCGGGGAATTAGTCGAGATTGTGACAGCGTATTGGAAACACTCCCTTTTCATTTATTGTTTTTGTATTTATGTGTTCTCGTGTTGGAGTTTCCTTAAGTAACTAAATTTGGTAAGCGACAATTTTATTATTTAATTGCTGGCGGGTAACAATTATTATTGTAGTCAATTTTAAAATATGGAAAAACAGAATCGGAAGCCGCACCACTAGGCTTATAGAAAGAAGGCACAAGATAAAATCGAAAATGAAAAATCGCTTTTAAATAAAATTCCAAAGATCAGTTCCTTTTTTACTTCTGTATCTACACATATTGAGAATCCTGCATCTACTTCAACCTCAGCTTAATTACGAATACAGAACAAAAATGATGACACAATTACAAACTACGAACACTGACGACGCTGAAACTACCGCAATACAAACATCACCTTCATCATTAGGAAAAATAGCAGTAGAATATATGATACCGGAAGATCCAGCCAATTGGATAATTAACGATAAGACTATAGAAGCGGTTATTAGGAATCCGCCAAAACAAAATCCAAATGCCGATTTTGTAGACTCTGCTGTTATAGAAAATTCTACAGGTGCAAAAAGGTATTTAACCAAAAATTGTATCATTTCTACAAAAAAATGCTTAATGGGGAAACACAATTCAGAGATTGGCTACTTTATTCCACATCTAAACGTTGTGTCTTTTGTATACCTTGCCGTTTATTTCTTCAGCATGAAGAAAATTCTTTTACTACAGGATTTAATGACTGGAAAAATGCTAATGCGCGACTAAAACAACATGAAGAATCGCCGAACCACAGATCGAGCAATGTATGTCTATTTACAAGAAGTAAAGTAATTAATCGATTAGATAGCTCTCTTACAAATGCATATAAAAATGAAGTGCAGTACTGGCGTGACGTCTTAAAACGTGTCGTCGCGACTATAGTTACTTTGACAACCAGGGGACTTGCACTTAGAGGTGAAAATTCCAAAATTGGGTCAGTTCACAATGGAAATTTTGTAGGCTGTTTGGAACTCATTGCTGAATTTGATCCGTTTTTACGTGAACATCTTGCCAAGTTTGGAAATGTGGGCCAGGGAAATTGCAATTATTTGTCAAATACTGTATGCGAGGAATTACTACTTTTAATGGGAAATAAGGTATCAAAATCAATTATTGAGGAATTAAAGAGATCTAAATATTACTCCATAATAGTAGATTCAACACCAGATGCGTCACATATTGACCAATTGGCATTTTTAGTCCGATATGTCTCGTTTGAAGGTGTACCCATTGAAAGGTTTCTTAAATACATTCCATCGGCCGGGCATAAATCTGCTGATTTAGAAATGGCAGTAACCTCTGCGTTAGAAGAGTATACTATAGATATTATGGATTGCCGTGGTCAGTCATACGACAATGCATCGAATATGTCCGGTGCATATTCAGGCCTGCAAGCCAGGATTAAAAATCACAATAAACTTGTAGAGTATGTACCTTGTTCTGCACATTTGCTCAACTTAACAGGATCTGTTGCAGCAGAGTCATGTCAAAACGCTACTTTGTTCTTTCATTTCTTGCAAAATCTTTACAAGTTTTTCTCAGCTTCAAAATACCGATGGGAAATTTTGACAAGGAATTTAAAGAAAAGGAATTTAAAGTCACCGGTTGTGAAATCCCTTTCAGAAACTAGGTGGTCTGCAAGAGCGGATGCTACAAAAGCTCTCCATACAGGATATAAGGAAATTAAGATGTCTCTTTCCGAGCTGAGCAATGATCAAAGTCAAACTGGAGCTGTAAGACATGAAGCACAAGCAATCTTTGAAAAAATTGATGAATTTGAAACTTCATTACTGCTGTCATTTGGCACCATATTTTAGAAAGAATGAACGCGACAAATAAATATTTGCAAAATCCTGCGCTTGACCTGGGCTCTGGTACTCGTGCACATTGGCGAGCGTTAAGCGGTGAGCGGTGCGCGATAAGCGGTGAGCGTTGCACCGCTCGCGGTGTTGTGTGCATATTGGTAAGCGGTAATTTGTGAGTTTGCGGTCGACAACGAGGATGTTCATCGGTTCGTAGAAGTATATGAAGAAAAACCCCACGATTGATTAAATTAATTTTGGAAAGAGGGCAAAAGAGAAGAAAAGCTGTTCATGAAGTAAACCAAGCTTTTCTCAGATATAGTGAATTTCAGCACTGATTTTACGGACTACGATTCCGTAGATATGCAAAGTTTGACATAATAATTTACTAAACATTATTTGGTTTGACCAAATTTATTACTGTCAACATAACTCAAAATTTGTGGCATTAACGTATGCGAAAACCCGATGGGTGTCAATTTTTAACACCTGGAAACAAATAATGTATTAAAAATTATATGTTTCTATTTAAAATAACATCTCCCGGTAGAACGCAAGTGACAGAAATAGTGGAAAATCAATAACTTCTAATAGAACAGTTGCCTGAATTACCTAATATTGTACGACAATCGGATGCTGATGCAGATCTTGATTATTGTCAAGTGAAGCAGAAAAAATAATAATAGTAAGATTTTGTAAATTACTTTTCAAGTTTCTAAACACAGATCGCAACAGTACATTTAAATATTTAAGAAAACATAACATAAATTAAATAAAAGTATAAAGGTATTTGATTTTATTATAGCCTGAAATCCATACAAAAATCCCAGTTTGGCGGTAACGTCCTTTTTTTATAATTCCATCCTTATCATTCCAAAGGGAAGGTATCGATCAGTTCTTTGAAGATTAAGAATTCTTTAATAATCTTAATTTATTAATCTTAACGACCTCTTTTCCTGTTAAATGGCCTCCTTATCCTACTTCTGAATGCTTTCTCTGTTGATCATAATAAATACAATTCAAATTGTAATTATTTACAATAAGATCAAGCCGATCCGTTATCATGAACGGTCTTCTCTTTTGACCGTTCAACCAGAACTCATCCTTATGCACAAGGCCAATAAAAGCGTTAATTTTCACTCAGTGGATTTAATAAAAAGTTTACAATTTCTCAGAAACTTGCTGACATTTGTAGAACTCAAAATTCTATTTCGGATGACGTGTATTGATGTTCAAGATGCTGAAAGTGTTTGCAAAAGAGTGTAATGTAATACATATATACCGTAGTTACAAATTTTTAACAGTAGTGACTTTCGGTAGACAAGACGTCACTGAGTTACATTATCTTGTCATGTGATTGCTTATTTTAACTTGCCCCCCAGCCCGTCAACGGAATTATTACGACGGCCCTCTTAAATGTCCTCCTTTTCAAGTAAATAGCAATGGTCATGTTACTTAATATCACATTCCTTACTTTTCCAACATCTATTACTGTGTTCCCTCACAACCAACCAATAGCAACTGAGCGGTGAGCGTTGCAATTCAAGCAAACCTAAAGCTTGAGCGGCACAGCTCTCCGCTACCGCGCACCGCTCTGTTGATGTGCACACAAACACATAATCCGTATGTTAAAAATATTTTTTTCACCGCGCACCGCTCACAGCTCACCGCTCACCGCTTAACGCTCGCCAATGTGCACGAGCACTGATTCGAGAATTAGAGGCACTTATAAAATATTTAAACTCGATAAGACACAATTTTGAAATTTATGAAGAAGAAGCAAAAATATTTTACAAAATCATCCCAAGACGTATAAAGAATGCAGAAAAAAACGAAGAAAGCTTCATTTTGATGACAGTGTTGGTTGTGAAGAAAAGTTTTCTGCAAGAGAGGATATGAAAGTCGGCACATTTTATGTCATTATTGATACACTTACTGATTTGAATCGACGCCTGGACGCTTACCAACGTATCAATAAACGATTTTACGTCCTTACCAATTATATGAACTTGGAAAATAAAACAATAATTAAAGAAGCAGAAAAGTTGATAAATATCTATGAAAAAGATTTAGATTCTTCGTTTATTCATTAATGCATTCATTTAAAAGCGCATTTAGATAACTCAGTTAAATCCCCACTAGAAATTTGCAAGTACTTGAGGGCAACCGGATTAAGAGAAACCTTTCCAAATATTGACATCGCATTGCGTATTTATTTAGCAATTCCAGTGGCTAATACGTCATCGGGAAGATCATTTTCAAAATTATCTAGCATTAAGAGCAATTCTAGATGAACCAAGGACGGCTTAACGCTTTATCGATTTTGTCCTTGGAACATGATATTACAAGAAATATAAGTTACGATAACATAATAAGTGATTTTGCCAAAGAAAAATCAAGAAAAAAACCTTTTGAAATATAATATTTATTTTGTACTACATAAATTTTTTTACCAAAACTGAAAATTAATTTGTATTGTTGTTTTTATTTTCTAATATAAGATATTTTCTGTTTTTGTCACCCAGAGTTGAAGTTTTTTTTTCTAATAAAGTTATACTATTCTGAATCAATTTTTATTTATATAAGGGGGCGGCAAAAAGAAAAATGCCTAGGGCGCTATCATGCCTTAACGCGGCCCTGACGCGCTCGCTCCTAACTTCGTGTATTCGATTTATGTCATATACGTCACCTGTTATTTCACTACAATCACAAAAATTGTCCACATAAAATGTTTAGCCACGGGATGAATATGAGGAGACCGCATTCTATATGCAAAATCCGACCGAAACCACTGCACAATAAAGTGCTAAAGATGGCAAGTTTGTACACATGCGCAGTACGCACATATTGCTGTCATTCATAACTTGAGCGACGAATCGGCCTGTCAAAACGTATGGTTATTGGTTGTAACTTGTGTGGTAATGGCAGTTATGTCGTCTATTGAATACGTTTATTTCCTTATTTTATCACGTATATTATTATACCGTGTGTTCATTTCAAAAGTAACCACCCTTAATAACTCTTAACCTGATGCGATTATTGCTTTGAGGGAAAACACGTCGATTTAGATATTGAGGGGGAAGTTCAAAAGTGGTATCTAGAGAATTTTAGGTTTCATCCCTTCACCCCCCAGCTACCCCACTTTGAAATTTCAAATGGCACCCCCTGTCTTGTGATACATCATTTGAAAGGGCACAAAATTCTCTACTCAACCATAATAAAAAAAGTTAAATCGAAAACACAAAGATTTTGTGGAAATGTCCTCGGTTCGTTCGTTGAACTGACGCTAACCGCACAATCAGAGATTAGTAAAAAAAGATAGGAAACGTCCATAAGCCACCTATGGTGAAGTTCGACCACATTTTAACTGGTTAACATCTGAGCCGTTAGGTGGCGACACGGTGGCGCTCTGGGCGATTAACGGCGAGATGTGGCGGTAAATTTGAATTGTGTGTGCATTTCTTATATGCTTTATTATTTCGTTTTCCTACACAACATACAAAACTTAGTTGTACATTATTTATTATATAATAAATATCAATAACAAATAAGAACAGTGTTACTAAAGTAATTCAACACTAAGCTATAACAACAACAATAGAAAGCTTAGCTTCATTACTGCTGCTGACCTGCTGCTCTTCTCTGCTGTTCGTAGCAACATCCATATTATCTGCAGAAAGTAAAGGTACAGCTCCTGATTTCGATCGCACAATCGCGGATATTTTATATATTGTATGATAAAGTTATGTGCCTGGCCACATCAGATTTTTTTAAATTTATATTGACTATGTCATATATCTTATTATACTAATTTTTGTGATAGAATAGAATATTTTTTTACAACTCAAAATAATTACAGTGATAGTCATTAAATATAGGTAGTATCAAAGTAGTAGTTTGTTTGGGTTGGAAGGGCATCTAATCAAAAATTGTCGATGGTTTGACCATTTTATTCATTCAATATTTCGCCGATAATTTGCGGCTTCACCAGGGACTAAAATAATACATAATAATGACATTTTGCAAAACAAATACAAATCAAACATACCTACACAAACAATATCAACCAACAACACATGACAACAGTACAACGATCGATTTCAAATTGAAGACACCGATGGCAAACGCAAGGTTATTTTTCTCCGTTTTTCACTTCAGGTACATTTGACATGCCGCAAAAATCACAAATAGTAAATACACAGAAAACACTATATATACCTACATATACAAATAAATCACACTTTACATCCAATAATGAATCAATTATAAAAGGTAAATACAAAAAAATATACATACAACAAAGTAACTAACCAAACGCAATCACATACTCCAATAACTAAGTCCAATACAATATATAGTAAACGGTAAACAATGTCTATAAAAAAAAATAAAAAAATAGCACACATATATCGGCTGTATTGTCCAAAAAGTTTGACCGATTATAATCAAAATTTAGTAAAATACTGTATTGGCCCCGTGCACAGTATAGAGTGGGGGTTTCAAAAGCTATTTAGGCGCCCGTTGCGGAATCCCGGCGGACTATTTTCCGCCGAAACTGTTCTCGGTCACCGCTACACGCAAAGGCGCTGTAGTCGACTTTATTATTTCTGCCAGCTGTTGGCGTTCGTAAACGCGCTCTGGCTACAGGTAACTATACCACGTCGGTAATTACTAGGGAGAAAACTGCTTAGAACAGCGCCACCTCCTGGCTATCTCAGACAATTCCGGCGGTGAAACACACGTGCTTGTCGCAGCAAATACATAGTGTTACTAGTTGTCACGTTTTTTTAACCTAACATTGTCAAAGTCACCTCTGTGAACTTGGCCCCTCCTTTTTTGAAATTTGGAATTCTGTTTCTACAGATCGTTTGCAATTCGTTTGCAATTGTTTGCACCCTTTTTATTTTCGTTTGCACCCTCGCCGTTTCCGAGATAAAATTAAAACAAATTCGGAGGGGCCAGATTCACAGTAGCCCCTCCTTTTTCGAAATTTGAAATTCTATTTCTACAGATCGTTTGCAATTCGTTTGCAATTGTTTGCACCCTTTTTATTTTCGTTTGCACCCTCACCGTTTCCGAGATAAAATTAAAACAAATTCGGAGGGGCCAGATTCACAGTAGCCCCTCCTTTTTCGAAATTTGAAATTCTATTTCTACAGATCGTTTGCGATTCGTTTGCAATTGTTTGCACCCTTTTTAGTTTCGTTTGCACCCCTACCGTTTTCGTGGTAAAATTAAAACAATTTTGTGAAGCGTGAACTTGGCCCCTCCTTTTTCAAAATTTCAAATTTTTTTTCTACAGATCGTTTGCAATTCGTTTGCAATTGTTTGCACCCTTTTTAGTTTCGTTTGCACCCCTACCGTTTTCGTGGTAAAATTAAAACAATTTTTTGAAGCGTGAACTTAGCCCCTCCTTTTTCAAAATTTCAATTTTTTTTCTATGGGTCGTTTGCAATTCGTTTGCAATTATTTGCACCCTTTTTAGTTTCGTTTGCACCCCTACCGTTATTGCAATAAAATTAAAACAATTTTGTGAAGCGTGCACCCGGCCCCTCTTTTTCAAAATTCAATTCTTTTCTGCAGGTCGTTTGCCTCTTTTTGCAATTTTCTATAGCTTTATTACCATTGTATTGCATTAGGTTGGCTCTCTTTGGTTTTGCACCCTTACAGTTTTGGAAAATAACAAAAATAAAAATTAATAAGTGTGAACCAGCTGTCACTTATTAATTTAAACACAACTTTATTTAAGTATCATTAATGGAGCAACACAGTTTGGATAGCAATACACTAAACTTATTAGAAAAAAAGACAAAATACAAATTACAATAAATTGAAGGGACAATAAATTAACCTGGGCATTAATCTAGAATTTGGGACTGAACTGCTACAAATTTAATACATATTCTAATGTTTCAAGTCAGGATGTATTTAAAAAAAAAGAAAAGCGCATGCACATATACAGCGAGGTATCCCAATTTGACAATTTCTCTTCCTCAAAAATTTTCTTTTAGCGTTATGTCATACTGAACAAAAAAGTCAATGGACTTTTTGAATATGTTTTTCAACTCCCTTGAAGCCGCTTGAAGAAGTAACACAATAAAGATATTTTTAAATAAAAAACGTATAAACCCAAAAAAGAACATCAAAAAAATTTTAAATAGAAAAAGATTTTAGAAACAGATGATGAAATAAATAAATATGTTTTCTTTGTTTTAGCTCAGCCTTTCTTCTAATGCTTTCTCGATGATATCCGTTATTCTATGGGCTTGATCTATAGTGGAATGCTTTTCTCTAAAACCAAATTGTTGATTAGGAATTAGTTCCTTTCTCTCAATGATAGGTTTCATTCTCTTTAGAAGCAGTTTTTCAAAGGGCTTCGATGTCATTGGTAACAATGATATGCGATATGGTTTGGCCTCATTCGGTGGTTTGCCTAGTTTTGGTATCATGATAACTTCTTTTAGATACGCCAGCATAACAATACCTTTTTTAGATTATTGTTCCCTGTGATAAGATCATATCCAGGTGCCTTCTTTGGATTCAAGTTTGTCTTGATTTCTCTGGCAATTTCCTTTGGAGTAAGTAGCTGCATGCCTTCTTTTTCATAGGGTTTGGCTCTGATTTGATTTTGTGGGACGGGCAGATTTCTGTTAGATGTGCCAAAATTTCAGCCTTCTGTTTTAGGTCTCTTGTCTAGCTGCAGTTTCTTCGTCTTATAGGTGGGACATGGGCCACTGGCCTCTTGTACTTCCTCACTGCTTTCCACAGCGAGTATTCTGTTAATTTATCGGGTGTCAACAGAGCCGGATTAACCATAAGGCAGAGTAGGCAACTGCCTAGGGGCCCAGGATCGACAGGGGCCCACTGCAGTCCGCAAAAAAGTTTTATGGATCGAAAATGATAATCAACAATACTATTCTTTTTTTCTCAACGCATGTAACACTTTATACATACAGAACCATCTAGTATCTAATATTGAAACTAATATAATCCTTCGGAACGCAACTGGACTTCATTCACGTTGGGGGAATCCCCGATTCGTTGGGTGCGTTCTGTAAGCTTCCGTAGCGACTAGCGTGATAATAATTTGTAGCGTAATAATTCCGAAACTTTCGAAATACGTTAATTACAATATGTGAGTTTTGCGATTGTAAGGTAAATTTAAAAAAGTTTTGGTGTGCTCCGTGTTTGAAGACTTACTATTTTCACATACACCAAAATTCGGAACGCATTCAGGAATGTGGGTAGAAGGCAAAAAATACATCACATGATTTAGTCAGTCAGAGTAGGTAAAGAAAAGGGGCCCGAAAATTGTATTGCCTACAGGCCCATACAGGGTTAATCCGGCTCTGGGTGTCAATTTAGTTGAGAAGGGTTTTAATAAATAATAAATTTCTTAAAAGAAGTCCAACTTAAGGCGTGCCACAGACGCGGGCCATAATAATGATAATTCGGGCCTGCCGAGGCCCCCGTAGTGGCGAAAGATGTTGGGGGGATGTTAAGGCGTGGATTATTATTATTATTATTATTATAAATAAAACTGAAACTTATTTTTTTCTCGAAAGTTATTGTCATTCTGAGTAAGAAGTTTCTAATAGACTTATTAGTTTTTCGATTCCTTGAGAAAGTAGAGCTATTTATAACACGGTTTTGTTAATGTTTCAAACGGCTGTAACTTTTAAGGAGTTGGAAAAACACTAACTCCATGTGTCTTTTTTATGCAGTATGAACTTATAACTATCTAAAACTAACATTGTGCTGGAGAGAAAATGGGATAGCCATTTGTCCCTTCAATTTATTGTAATTTGTATTTTGTTATTTTTTGTTTAAATTAATAAGTGTCGGCTGGTTCACACTTATTTACTGGTATTTTTTTTCAAAAACTGTAATGGTGCAAGAACAAAGAGAGTGCAAGCATATGCAATACAATGGTAATAAGTCTATAGAAAATGATTTTGAAATTTGTAAAAAGGGTTTTTTTATTTCAAACTTTATTTGAAATATATCTGAAAAACAGTAGGGGTGGAAACAAAACTAAAAAGAGTGCAAACCAGTGAAGAAAAAAAATATATTTTAAAAAGAGAAATTCTCACTTCACAAAATTGTTTTAATTTTTTCACGAAAACTGTAGGGGTGCAAACGAAACTAAAAAGGGTGCAAACAATTGCAAACGAATTGCAAACTATCTGTAGAAAAAAAATTGAAATTTTGAAAAAGGAGGGGCCAAGTTTACGCTTCACAAAATTGTTTTAATTTTACCACGAAAACGGTAGGAGTGCAAACGAAACTAAAAAGGGTGCAAATAATTGCAAACGAATTGCAAACGATCTGTAGAAAAAAAAATTGAAATTTTGAAAAAGCAGGGGCCAAGTTTACGCTTTACAAAATTGTTTTAATTTTACCACGAAAACGGTAGGAGTGCAAACGAAACTAAAAAGGGTGCAAATAATTGCAAACGAATTGCAAACGATCTGTAGAAAAAAAAATTGAAATTTTGAAAAAGGAGGGACCAAGTTCACGCTTCACAAAATTGTTTTAATTTTACCACGAAAACGGTAGGGGTGCAAACGAAACTAAAAAGGGTGCAAACAATTGCAAACGAATTGCAAACGATCTGTAGAAAAAAAAATTGAAATTTTGAAAAAGGAGGGACCAAGTTCACGCTTCACAAAATTGTTTTAATTTTACCACGAAAACGGTAGGGGTGCAAACGAAACTAAAAAGGGTGCAAACAATTGCAAACGAATTGCAAACGATCTGTAGAAAAAAAAATTGAAATTTTGAAAAAGGAGGGGCCAAGTTCACGCTTCACAAAATTGTTTTAATTTTACCACGAAAACGGTAGGGGTGCAAACGAAACTAAAAAGGGTGCAAACAATTGCAAACGAATTGCAAACAATCTGTAGAAAAAAAAAATGAAATTTTGAAAAAGGAGGGGCCAAGTTCACGCTTCACAAAATTGTTTTAATTTTACCACGAAAACGGTAGGGGTGCAAACGAAACTAAAAAGGGTGCAAACAATTGCAAACGAATTGCAAACGATCTGTAGAAATAGAATTTAAAATTTTGAAAAAGGAGGGGCTACTGTGAATCTGGCCCCTCCGAATTTGTTTTAATTTTATCTCGAAAACGGCGGGGGTGCAAACGAAACTAAAAAGGGTGCAAACAATTGCAAACGAATTGCAAACGATCTGTAGAAAAAAAATTTCAAATTTCGAAAAAGGAGGGGCTACTGTGAATCTGGCCCCTCCGAATTTGTTTTAATTTTATCTCGGAAACAGTGGGGGTGCAAACGAAAATAAAAAGGGTGCAAACAATTGCAAACGAATTGCAAACGATCTGTAGAAACAGAATTCCAAATTTCGAAAAAGGAGGGGCCAAGTTCACAGAGGTGTCAAAGTCGATGTTGTGGTTTTGATTTAAGGCATGCTGGGACAATGCGCTTGTTAACCTTCTTTTGCTGAAATACCTTCTGTGTTGGTCCTACCTGGTCTTCAGATAATTACGTGTTTGACCCATATAATTCAAATCGCAACCGCCACAAGGAATACAGTAGACGACAATCGGCAACAATGCCTATTTTAAATAGTTTCTAAAAAGAACCTGCAACGGGATATTTTGGAAAAACACTTGAATATCTTTGGATTTATTAACGCTGTGACTTAGGAACATACACGGTTGGATAAACAACTATAGTAATATTCATAACATAAT